>OZ024902.1:104318059-104388059 GCA_964017125.1 Flabesymbios commensalis
GGTAATCTAGCATTTACAATTATTCCTATTATATTGAGATATCCGTATTATATATCTAAATATAAAAATGTGATGTTATTGGTAATTAACCCTTTAACCGCCGGTGCCGTATATATTCGGGTTTCATTTTTATTAGCACATTAAGTACCATCTTTTAAACACGTGCAAGATAAAATGTGACATCAATCAGCAATACTTAAAAACAGTTGACCTCCATCTTGTCAAATCTGAATAATTTTCACTCACATGAAGTTGTGGATCGCGTCAGCGAGACACAACTTCAAGTGGGTGAAAATTCAGATTAAATAATTTGGCAGTTAAAGGGTTAAGTCGTATGTTATAAAAACTTGTATCAAACTGGAGATGGGGTACGTACGTATGTATGACACGCAAGTGCAACCTGCGTAATGCACATCTCTTGTTGCGTGCGCGTGAGCACTTGATATAGGTAATGACAGAGAAATACAGAATAACATTATTATGTATTTATGGTAATGTGTAGAATGACAGATCAATGACCGGTGCTCATAAGAGGAAAATAACCTAGTATGCGTGACACAATATATGATATTATCGAATTGTGCAATAAAGTACAGTGTGTTTTGGAAAACATATCTAGTAAAGTATTCAAGGAACTTGATCAAGAGTGTTTATTTGGCGCACATGTACATGATCGTAAGCGAGAAATGTCCTGCCTTACACGGTCATACTGTCGAAGTCATAGTGCGGACAAAAGAATGATCAAATGTAGTTATGCGCTGATCAATTTGCATGATGCATGTTTATTTAATAACTGATTTACACCACTCTCGTTATCGCGGTGATGAACACGATAGTGACTCTGAAAACGATAGTGACTCTTGGAAACGATGGTGACTCGCTCTGGTTAGTCAGGATGAATACATGCATGAAAGCATAAATGGGGTTTTAGGCCACCTTTGTGCACATATAGGCTAAACTGGACCAGGAGAACCTTCTGAGGATGGTGAGATGAATGAGATGACACTGCCCTCCAGACACAGTATTCGAAATTCGAGCCTTAGCGGTCTGAGACAGAGCACGCTACTTCTCAGTCACGGGGGCTCCCAACAATACTGAAATTTGACCAGTGAGCAGGGACACCAGAGCGCGGGGAACGAACCGACGATCTCTGACTTTCCAAGCAGGCATCGTTAGCCACTGCACCCCCCTCCCCCCCCCCGCCCCAGGACTGCCTTCTCAGCATCCATACCTTTCACTCTACTGGTATCTATACTACACAGATACACTGTGTTTGATCTAGTCTTTGATCTCACGTTGCAGAGTACTGACTAGTACTGTGGGAGGATACTTTTGTCTGGATTCGGGAGTTTAGTCGTCACACTTGTCCAGTCTCTCATCTCAGTAGTACATGTTTACAGTGGTTTATGTGGCTTGTCAGCCACGTCCTATCATTCCCACTCAGCCATGGCTGGTCTGCGAGCTCACCAAACATCTCAACGTCGTAGACGTTTGGCCAAAATTGGTTCAATATTGGGTCATGTTTTCTAGGATAAAGACATTTGTCCAACACACTTTTAAACTCAGGTTAACATCAGTGATGGCGGGCCAGCATTGGGCATGGTACGTGGGTGATGTGTGCCCAGAAAACATAATACATTCTGCCAATGTTGGTTAAATGTTGGGGCAGCGTCGCAGACGGTGGCCCAACATTAAACCAACATTGGAAGAATGTATCGTGTCTGCAGGTATTCAGTTCAAACGCTCTGACGTGTTGCCAACCGCTCTAACATTCACTGATTAGCCGTTCCATGCAGTACCCCGATCTGATACTTAACATTTTACACACCAAATTACAGTTTGCAAAAATAAAAAGTAGGATTATGGACTATTAAGTTATAGGGTTTTTTTCTGGTCATTGCTTGGTTATTTATGCACTGACAGATTAGCTCTATACATAACAGTGTAAATTAAGGTGAATCATGTGAATGTGTCAAGGTAAGATGTTCTGTGATGCCGCTCTGGTCAGACCCGACTAACAAATCACAGCAAGTATCTATCCTTCACTCCATACACCAGGTGGCGCTTAAACAGTATAGATTGGACCCAAGACAGACAAGAGGTGTCAGTCCAATGCTAGTTCTGTGTTCGGCTAACGTATGCTGTTGGCGCAAGATGGAAACAGCCTTATTCCAGAGTCTGGTGCTCACTACAGAACGGCATACACCGAAGTATTACATCATCAATTTACTAAGTATCCGGTGACTTCAAAGCCTCGCTCAGCAGATGTCTGCCTACGTCAATGTGGATACTTATGGAAAGCAAACTGAAACTGAAACAACATGAAAAATAATGCTGCATCTCGTACCTAACCCCTTAATTAACTACCTACCTTCTCACTTACACCTACCTACTCACCTACTCACCTACTCACCTACTCACCTACTCATCTACTCACCTACTCACCTACTTATCTACCTACCTACCTACCTACCTACCTACCTACCTACCAACCTACCTACCTAGCTACCTACCTACCTACCTACCTACCTACCTACCTACCTACCTACCTACCTACCTACCTACCTACCTACCTACCTACCTACCTACCTACCTACCTACCTACCTACCTACCTACCTACCTACCTACCTACCTACCTACCTACCTACCTACCTACCTACCTACCTACCTACCTACCTACCTACCTACCTACCTACCTACCTACCTACCTACCTACCTACCTACCTACCTACCTACCTACCTACCTACCTACCTACCTACCTACCTACCTACCTACCTACCTACCAACCTACCTACCTAGCTACCTACCTACCTACCTACCTACCTACCTATCTACCTACCTACCTACCTACCTACCTACCTACCTACCTACCTACCTACCTACCTACCTACCTACCTACCTACCTACCTACCTACCTACCTACCTACCTACCTACCTACCTACCTACCTACCTACCTACCTACCTACCTACCTACCTACCTACCTACCTACCTACCTACCTACCTACCTACCCACCTACCTACCTACCTACCTACCTACCTGCGTACCTACCTACCTACCTACCTACCTACCTACCTGCGTACCCAATCAGCTTACATGATTTTAACTGTGAACATTGATAACATGATGCTAGCTAATTTAGGCTACGTATCATATATATATGTACCATATATATATATATGTATATGTATATATACATGTATATATATATTTGCCATGGCCCAATAGTGAGAGTGCACTATATTGACCTAGTGCGGGGATGGACGTTAGAATCTGACGTCCGCACTGTAAATTTTACTCTAATTGCTGTGTTCGAGTCTGGAATGTTTTTCACGAGACTTTCACAGGTTGACAGCCTGTGACGTCACGTCCGGTACTCATGGGTAAGAGGATAGTTATTCAGTACTCTTACCATCTGTTATTCTGTGTTCACTGGGCTTGACACCATCGTCAACTGCTGGGTGAAATTTAGGCCAAAGTTTGAGATGTTGATCCAATGTTGATCTAGCATTTATACTATGTCTTGTGCATGCTATGACATGTAGTGATTGTTGCTGTATATGAAGCTATTTTGGTGTATGTCTGAGGGACACATATCATTATGGTGTTATAATACAATATATTGATACTTGAATGTACACAGCACAAGTCATTTATTGGGATACCCCATGGTATATTTTGCAAAATAACAATCCATCATCCCATGACACCTTAGTAAATCAATAATAATGTGTGTAAAAATATTTTTATTGAATTATAATGTACATTTATATAATGTAGTTAATTCTTAAGTACAGGTTACACCGCCACAACCAGCAAACGTATACGACAAGACAAAACCGTCGGATTATTCGGCCTTCTAGCAACCGCTTCCAAAACTAGACAATAAGCACTACAACACCCATGAAAGGACACTTTCTGATTGACTAAATGAAAATACACCCGACGAATTTAAACCTGCCGCGATCAGACAAGACGACGTAGGATTTAAGATGCTCAAAGGTCAACGGGACGGCGAGGTGGATAGAAGACGACTCGTCGTTTAACGTTGTGGGTACCCACCAGACACATGACGTTGTTGTGGCTCTGAATCAACGCCATTAACGTTGATTCAGCGTCGCAACAACGTCGGGTGTCGGGTAGTCCCGACGTTGTGACCAAACTTTACCATGTATCACACTGGGCACACGACGTTGGTGCGACGTTGAATCAACGTCCCAACAACGTCGTATGGACAGTGTGGAGGTGGTCAGGCATCATGGGGTTTCAGTAGAATGACATTTAGAGCTCAGTTGCAACATGCCATGCTTAAGGTTAGATGTTGACATGATGCCAAATAATAAATAATATAATATCATTGACATATATTGCGAAATAAAGAATCACACGGCTATCTAAATAATACTATCACTTATTTCAGACGTAGCGGATACGTATCTCATTTGAGGTAGATGACTGATACATTATTAAGGAACATCATTGTCAGCTACTATGGAGATGTTAAAACTAGTGAGGCATACTTCCTTTTACATGTTAATGTAGTGAGCATATAACTCCTGTCATGAAGCTTCATACCAGCTGTGGGGAACACTGTACTGATTTAAAACAAACATTTAGTTTGGTCTTTTAATTTTAATAATTAATTCAGGCTTCATTTCAACAAATACTAATTATTGAGTAAGTAATAATGAACTGAGTACATTTACACTAACTATGTAGCAATATAAAATAGAATGTAAATTTAAATGTACATCAACGTGGCATGTCATGTCTATTATCGCCTCTATGAGCATCACTTCACTCATATGTAGGTCTACATTATGTTTGACGAATCTCTCTGTTTTTTAATTTAAATTTTGATATGATATAATTACTATAATATTTAATCTGCAACTTAAATTATTATGACATCGATTTATTTCACAGAATGCTGAGTTCACTGCGCATGAGGACACGCCGCCTGGTAAACCTGTATCTGTATTATTTGATACATGAGTTACATTTTTGCTAATTTTGCCATATATGATAACGGGTTGAATAACAGTTTGTTGTTGATGAGAACGTGGTGAGTGGCAGGTGTCACTCTATGTTGGGTTAATGTTGTGCCAGCGTCGCAGACGCTGGCACAACATTAAACCAGCATTGGGTGAGGTTTTCATGTTTTCAGACCTCCGTGCCAGTTACACGGTTTACTTTGGATGAGGACAGTTATGTTAGTAGAGGGTACTGGACCAGGCACATGTGGAGCTCTATGTCACACGTGCTACTATACTGTTCAAGACACGTGGTTATTATATATATAGAGAGAGAGACATATTGTTGTCGATAATATATTTCTATTCTTGTCAGATTTTATCTTTACAAAGCTTGATATTTGCTGTATTAGTGATCAATTGGAATACTGCTGATTTTGCACGTGGTCTATATATGACTCGTTTTAATACTGTTGCTATAGACTTTCTACATTGATGGCGGATTTTAGTCTATGCTGATTTTGTCAAGTTTTTATTGTGAAATGTATTTTTAATTGATTTGATACTTGACGGTTTGTTCTGGACCTCTGACTGTTTCTCATGGCTTGTAATAATTATAGGATATTAGGACCATTTTTTATATGTCTCGCCTGTGATTTAGGTTGAACTGTTTGGTTTGACAAGTTGGATTTGCTGGCTAACAGGGCACAGCGCAGCATAAACCAGAGGCTGGTTGAATATTGGTCCATCGTCCACGACGCTGGCCCCACACTAAACCAGCCTCCCGGTAACGAATCGTGTTTGCTGGAGCGGCTTAGTGTAGCAGAATATCTGGCTGACTGGCCAACTCCCGAGAAAGTATGTATCACAATGACGGGCTGGACTGGTTAGGTTATATATTATTGAAGGAGATATTCTAAGAGATTGAAGCTAGTAATACTGAGTCACTAGGGAGCTGTCTCAGACCACGATTATAGACACTCAATTAATTATTGACAACAGTCTGTCTCGTAAGTATAACATGATACACCATCCTCACTCGCTTACACAAGCTCCAAAGATCATGGTTCATTGAACCGCTTTATATTCTCAGACAATGCTGGTTCACAGACAACATATTGTCCTATGCTGTGAATCCCATTTTTCCATCGCCACCTCGTTAATAAGGGTGTATTATGCCCATGTAGGTCTAAGAAATTTGCCATGGCACATGGACTTTTCAAAGTATCCCGACTTCGTATGACTTGAAACATGATCAAAAGTCAGAATATCAGATGTCTTGAATATATACGTATCTTAAAATACATTCAGCAATGATAAGATACCTTGTTGATTAATTATCTCTAAAATAAACTGTATTTCCACAATAGCTGTGACTATGAATGAATAAATGAATGAATGAATGAATGAATGAATGAATGAATGAATGAATGAATGAATGAATGAATGAATGAAGGAATGAATGAAGGAATGAATGAAGGAATGAATGAAGGAATGAATGGGGTTTAGGCCGCCTTTGTGAACATAATAGGCTAAACTGGGCCAGGAGAAGCTGAGATGAATGAGATAACACTACCCTCCAGACACAGGATTCGAAATGGGAGCCCAGGTGGTCTGAGGCCGCTAGCTCCCGGTTACGGAAGGCTCCACACAATACTGCATATTTACGAGTGAGCGGGACAGAATAATTGTGTTTCTTCGAAACTTGAATGCCAGAACCCGCGATCCTTCGACTTTCCAAGCAGGCAGCTTTGACCACTGACTAAATTTCTGTCCATATTAGACAAGTTGGCTATATATGGCTGTACTTCCTCCTCTTTTAAGCACCTCCGCCATCTTCCCGTTGTTGGGCCTGTGGTTTGCGGGATACTCGTGGTTTGGGGCTGGTGGGAGTACTTGAATGGGGCGGACGTTTATAAAGGGATGGCACATAGAAGACCAGTGAAGCAGTACTACATAAGTATGGTGTCGGCAGATGGTGCAGTATGAAGTATAGCTAGGCTGTCACAGTCCATCTTAAGAGAGCACCAGTTAATTGGTGCTGCTCTAACAGACACAAAATGTCGTACCACCAATGCTGGTTTAATGCTGGCCCAGCGTCTACGACGCTGGGCCAACATTAAACCAGCATTGGTTCAACGTCTTGATATTACTGGGGTGCCAATTCCTCCTCTTAACAGACACTCCTCTCGCCCTGGTCAGCTGTATACATTAAACCAACGTTGGCTCACTGTTAGATCAGCGTCTCTGACGCTGGTCAAACATTGAGCCAAGGATGAGATATTCTTTCAAGTTTCCGAGCAAGGGTGCCAAAAATACTCGTGACACGTCGCCCACACTAGAAGGCCCACTGGGCTGCTTTAAATGTACGTAGGCCCCTAAGATATCTGAAATTACACGTTTTGATCAACTGTATAAGGACAATCTGCCTCTGCTCCCTTGTATGTCTGATAATAATATCACTCATGTAAGTAAGCCATAAATTTCACCAGAAATACATGATATAACTCGTGTCAGTCTGAAGCGTATGATAAAACTGATATTTCAACAGTTATACCACCCGGAGTAAGCCACGATATGACACTTTATATAATCACCCAATATATCATCATAATCACTGAGTATACCACTTAGTATGAGACCAGACGAGGGCTTGTATAGTCCCTAATCATTGCAGATACCACATACCACACAGGGCATACTATAACACCTCTTATTGGGATAATAATCTAATATACCACCACATGTACATATAAAACTAGTATAACATGTATTACCCACAATGAGACAAGATATCTAAATATACAAAATAACGACATATTACACCATTTAAATCGATTAGTATACCACCCAGTATGAGACAATATATGTGAATCTATAAATCACCGATTATAACATCAATTATGCCACTCTGTATGAGACTATAAGAAACCAAAGCATCACAAAAAACGCATGATCACAAAATATACCTAATCTCAGCAAACACGGAACGTTGAGCCGATGGTGGTTTAATGTTAGCCCAACGTCTGCGATGCTGGTCCAACATTGTCCAACATTGTTTGCTGGGATATACCACTCGTTATACCACATGGCATGATACACTGTATAATCTCCACATATACCACATATAACGCCTGCTGGTTTGAGTCGTGTGTCAAGGTGTATGCCCGGTGTAACAGTTTCAGATTACCCCCCTGTTCAGGTTGCCCCCGGGGGTAATATGAAACTAGTTTCAAGTTACCCCCTCTAGTTTCAAATTACCCCCTCAATTTTACCGGTTAACTTTCAATGATAACATTTATTATATTTTATATTTATCACATGGCATTGGGAGACTTAAATCTCCATAAATTATAACCCTTTGGTCTCTAGGGCAACTAATAAAAAAACGATATTAGCATATATAATTAACCCTCTATGCCAACTAACGACACCTTAATCTCCATATAACCCTTGGATTCCTATGTCAACTAGTAAAAATGCACGATGTCTGGAAACACTTTAATCTCTCTAGGGTTAACTAACGAAAAAAATATCCCCACGCTTTTTTTCTAACATTGTCGTTATTATCTATCGATTTATCTATGCAAATGTAACGCTGGCCTTGATTCTGTACCTGTTTTGAAGACTGGTACCAACTATCTATCTTCTCAGGCCTATATACATTTGTAATTATTTTCAGTGATCAAAATTAAAAACAAAAAAGATTCTACCTTGCCCGCATGCTTACACCAGACACAATACCAGTCATCTATACGTCAAACCAACTTGCCGTCGCATAAAAAATAAAACGCACATGTCAAAAACTGTAGGGTTAACCCTTTAACCGCCGGTCCCGATTATACTCGTTTCTTCATTTTTTATCAGCACATCAAATAAACCTAACAGCATTTGAGCATGTTTTAAGGATAACACGTGACATCAAACAACAATATTTCACAAAATCGTTGACCTACATTTTGTCCAATCTGAATAATATTCACTCACTTGAAGTTGTGGATTTCGTCGGCGAGACACAACTTCAAGTAACCTGTGAACTTCCAATCAAATAATTTGGCGGTTATAAGGTTAAACTTGACCTTGATTGGACCACGGTGACAAATACACCTGCCGCATTTTACCAAGTCAATGTGTCAGCGAATCGCTGCGATCCATCTTTTTCTAATCTAGATCTAACGGTACTTGAAAGGTCAGCAATAATCATATTTGATGTGTAGGCCCTATGGGCCTAAATAGGGGAGGGGTCAAATGAAAAAAAAAACCATTTTAAAAATACCAGGGGGTACTATGAAACTAGTTTCAACGTACCCCCCGGTACGCTGAAACTAGTTTCAACGTACCCCCGGGGTAATCTGAAACTAGGGGAGGTAACTTGAAACTGGGATTTTTTCTAGTTTCAGCGTACCAGGGGGTACGCTGAAACTAGTTCCAACGTTCCCCCCGGTAAGCTGAAACTAGTTTCAACGTACCCCCCGGTATCCTGAAAGGGGATACGCTGAAACGGCTACACCTGCTTACAGTAGTGTGTTATTGCATTACACTAGTGTATTACACTAGCGTACTACACTAGTGTATTACACTAGTGTATTACACAGGTGTAGTGTATTACACAGGTGTACTACACTAGTGTATTACACTTGTGTATCACGCTAGTGTATTACACTAGTTTATTACTCTTGTGTATTACACTAATGTATTACACTAGTGTATTACACTGATGTATTACACTACTAACAACTATGTACATGAATAATAGTGAATGAATAACACCATCACAAAAGCATAAAACTAGTATAACACCAACAGTCATATGACACCGTAATAATAGTGTTATAAGGTGTTGTGGAGTTGAGGCTATTTGAGGTATACCCCGGTTCTGTAACCCCGGTTCTGTAGTTACCCCCCGGGTGTGTGCCCCTGTGGTGCCCCGGGGTGTGAGGGTTCAGGAGACCTGGGCCAGGCACGCGTACAGGTCGTCACGTACCATTACCCCTCAGTCCTACCTATTCACAAGTATACAAGTACCCCAGACGACACCCTTGTTTTATCAGGTGCAGTATTAAGCAGGATGTCAACACTATAATTATTTTGCTGTTTAAATCAAGATAAATTATTACAAAATAACAGTCATTGTACCCCTCGGTTTAAAAAAAGTTTATAGTCATTTTCACAAAGTGTGATTAACGTATTATAAATACTGTAGATCTGGTGATTTTCGCGTGCTTAGATTTTCGCGAATTTGTGATTTTGGGACTTTTTACGAAGTCTAGAATTCGCGAATTATCGATTTTGATAATAGGTAGTGCTCATAATAAGAATTTTCGCGAGCTTCTTAAATTCGCGAATTTGTCCTCATCGCGAAATTCGCGAAAATTAAAACCTCGCGAATATTACCAGATCTAGTATACAGTATTCAATCTAATATATTTGTGTGAATAAGGATTAAGAATAGCAGTTAAACACGTGAGACAAATGTGATATTTTAAGATCAGGCTGTGCCTTTTCTTAAACGATGCCGTCTGTCTGATTTGAATGATTTTACATCAATTTGTGTTACATAAAAATAAAATCGAGCTTATGCATTGATGAAGTTTAATGAGCATTAAAGACACACATCGGTCTTAGAATTTGAAGCGTCAGTCGGACTATATATCTGTCTGATGTTTGATCTCGGACGCCGGTGAAAAATACACCATCATCCCAGCATACACATTGAAAACATGATGATTAATGTCAGGCCAACGTCGCAGCGGTGGTGGTCCTCTAGACAGCACAAGGGCACGTGGACACTGCCTTGCAGACACAAGACGTTGAATCAATGTTGTTTTAACGTTGGTCCACCGTCTACGACGCTGGACCAACGTTAAAATAACCTTGATTCAACGTCTTGTGTCTACTGGGTGTGTTATCACTGGCTGTTCATCATGTTCAGCCACCGGATAATCACACCACTCTTTATTACAATGCCTTTGATTATTTGATATATATATGCCATATACATGTGCATATGATATATTATATTTAGAGTCCTTATTTAGTGTGTTATTTAAAGGCTGCATAGAAGACCTAAAATGTTATCATCTATCATAATTATACTCTGAACCTGGCGATAGTCAGATCTTTATCGATAAGTTTTGTATTATTAATCATTCTCGTCGGCAAAATATTCTGGACCTCTCATAATAATGGCATTAACAGATACGCCAAAATCTAGAGCAGATTTAAAATAGAAAAAGAAACAGCGATTGAAATCTGACACAATGGAGCGCATTGAGGGTACTGACGACAGGATACAAGTATGTCTCGACAGACTGGCACGGGCAATTAAAATTCCATCATAGAGGGCTCAGAGAAATACAACATTTTATGAAAGCACTCATTCTCTCAGATAATTCAAACTGACCACTACGTCGGACACGTGTGCTATATAGCCTATCTCTTTGCGGACTGTTGGGTTGTAAAATAATGTGTGGACACGAGGAATGGTCTGATCTCACTGTACTAAATACTTATAAGTATCAGATTGAGTTTCGTCAGTAGTTTAAGGGTCAGTATAGAACCTGTCTGGGCAGGACACTTTGGCGGGTTTGAGCAGCTGGGGTCTGAAAAGCCCGCTTACAATGGCAGATGTGACTGCACCCGGGTCGACACCAGTCAACCGTGAACACTGGGGCTCACAAATCTCCACCCCTGCCTTAAACTAACAGTCTGTAAAACTTCTATAATCAAGCTTCCTGATGTGGCTGATATTTGTATGCATTATGTTGATGTAAATGGCTGATACTATGATATATATCACACCTTTGGTGAACATATACCGTATGTGGTTCACGCCCAAGACAGGTTTCAGCCTGCAAGAGCAGATTCACTGGACCCAATCACTATCAACCCTTAAAACGCTGAAGTATTTTTGTTTAAACCAAGACACCAGAGGGTTTTTTAATTCGAAATCATTATAATTGTCTTAGTTGTCTCTTCCCGATTCATTTGAATACCTGTTATCGGTCTACGGTCAATAAAAATATTTCAATTCTTTCAGTGCGGGGATCGTCTTTATTCGTCAGAATCTGACGTCTACAGACGTCAGATTCTGACGTATAAAGACGGTCCCCGCGTTGAAAGGGTTAAGTTGATGTTAAAGGTTTTACGTCGTATTCTGAACACTCAGGCAAAGTGCGACATATAGACCCTAAGGCCATTTACGAAACCACGAGATTATTTGAATAACTTGCCATGGCTAGAAATGTATACCTCGCCTTTGAACAGTTCGAAACACGCTATAGTAAACCACTACAACCCAGCTCACCCATGCCGAGACACGATCTCGCATTGTCAGTTTAACACTGATTAACGCGACCTGGAGACGGGGTGGAGTGTTTTTGAGCCCGGATCCCGATACAGAGTACATGTGTACTCAGAGTGGATACATCAACCGTATAATTATGTCTGAGCAAAGTACCACACTCAACATGTTCACATTATATCATACCTCAAAGTGTGATGTCGTGGTTTTATTGAAAGCATGTAACGTTGCTTGCTAATAATGACATTTCCTTGCCATTTAGTAGCTTTAATATTTATGATTAATTATGCATGTGTTGCCGGTGATAATTTTAATCACCGGATGTTGCTTGACTGATAGATTAATATTAGACTCCGACAAGACCAAAGGATTAAAATAGTATTTTAAAATCCAAAGCTTAGACTTTACCTGAACTAATTTATGTCAGCCACAAATTTTGTGTTAGAAACATCCATCAATTCCCCATATTCCCATATATTTCAGGTGGTTAATTACAAACAGACTGATAAATCGAGCCTTGTAGTCAGGGTATCACATGTAGCACTCAAATGACTGCAATGTAGTCATGTACCACTGTCACTTAAATGAGTGTATATACGACACTTTGACTGCTGGGGACATCTGTAATAATACAATTTATTGTATTACTTTTTATGGTGATAGCTATTGGAAACCAGTATACAGGTATAAGTGGTTAAAAATACAATGTACAGTATCGCGACAGAAGGAAGCTCGAAATCGGGACTATGCCCTACTCTTATAGTTCACAATACCATAGACTACTCCAGACAATTGAACAGTTTGGAGCACAGTATATGCACAACCCCGATGACAAACATCCGACCCGGCCGGGATTCGAGCCCAGTACCTCTGACTTCTGAGCCACAACCGAACCAAATGAGCCATCGGGGCCGGTCAGCTTAGGCAGTATGAGCCATATGAGCCTATTGGTGCCTAATAGTGGAGTATACCAGTGCTATTTGAATAGTTAGTCTGGGGGTTATACTGCTTCGCGATAACTGCTTACTTGACAAGTAAGTAGTTACAATTGTTGTACTGCAGTACAGGGGCCGTATTCTCGTACAAGTTACGATATATCGCAGGCTTCTGATTGGTCGAGATGGCCATCTCGAGCAATCAGAAGCCTACGATATATCGTAACTTGTACGAGAATACGGGCCCAGGCCTCTGTTTGCATATCACAGAGAACACGTTTTACGATTAGAACTCGTTCAATTAGTTTTCTGGTCTCTGGAGCGTGATGGCAGTCGTCTAGAGATAATGATATCACAGTTTTATATTTAGCTTTTCGAGGTGAATCATTTATGATTTCTCTACCAAGAACTGCATTGTAACTAATATGTTTACTGAATAAGGCTATTTGTGCACGAGGCGTATTCATCTGTACCTCAGTACTTTGGTTGTCACTGTACTCAGGTAATGCCAGTGATTATGTTAGGTTTATGTTTTGTGAGTCTAGAAAAAAACTTTGCGCGCATGCAAATTAATCCTATAAAACTCATTTCCTAAGTAATAGTGAAAAATATAGGTCTGCTAAAACATAGTAATTATTGTCAGCTCACAGATGAACAGATCAGTAACTGGTCGATGTGATGTCATAGATCTGAGTGGTACACTTGTTCACATATTATGTCATGATGGCTTATTGGTAATATAACTCCAATTCTTGTTGATACCACGATGCGATTCTAAGGTTAATTACTAGTGGTTGCTAATTTAAAGTGTATCTTTTACAATATATATGTTCGTCCAGTGCCCAAAGGGTTGTAAGTAAAGAATACAGATAGAGAATGAGCCCTGAAGCTGTAGTGGGGTGCTAATTGTGGTGCGCCACATGTCGAGTCATGTCGCAGGCGGCAGACGCTGAAAACCCCAGTTTACAAAAGCTCTCCTCGCCACGGTCACTGCACAACCCCAAAGGCCCTTTACAAGCCCGTTTTTCGGGTCTCACCTTGGTCGACTTAAGCCAAAGTCAAGTGATGCATTCCATTCAAACAATCAGATTTGCAGGGTTTACACGATAGGACAGGCCCCCGCATGCATGATTTGGGTCACAAACCAAATTCAGTAGTTATTATGGCAGCTGTTTTTAGTTGGGCTACACACAGTATGTGCCTATGTATGACTTAAGTAGCGCAGCACCTGGTTTTATCTATACCCTGAACCTGAGATGTACCCAGATAACAGCTATACTCATACAGATTACTGTAATATTCAAAGAAATGATACCCAGCAGACCCAAGACGTTGAATCAATGTTGGTTTAACGCTGGTCCAACTATCACACTATAATAAAGACCTTGTATAAACAATTTACAAATGTTTGAAGTATAATTATATACATAGAACTTATTATTGTTTTTGACATATACTAAATTATGGATCTCGGTCTTAAAGCTACTCTGTAATAACTCTAAAAAGAACAAAAGTTTATTCTTTTTATATCGAGATATGCCACCAGTATGTTCAGATATACAGCTCATCTATACTGAAGACAGAAACCACAGAATCACTTACTATACAATTAAAGTATCGCATTGGATAGAGTTGATCTAATGAGTTGTGATATATTTAAACCAGAAAATTTAAATCAGCCTTCAAAGCTTCAAATTTTTTCTTGATGCGATTATGTAAATCGAAACCCCAGATTGCTGTTCTCTATTTGTATCAATTATTTAACAAATATGTTTATGTTAAACGCATAGACACTAGATCAAAGTATTTCAGTTTGAGTTAAATAAGCAACGTTTTTGCCCAAACAGACTAGACTGGGTCAGGTGAAACTCTCAAGGATTCTATGTACAGGATACGAAATGCGATCTGACGCTGAGTACGCTACCTCTCGGTCACGGTGGCTCCTCACAAAACTGCATATTTATGAATGAACGAAAAATAAACATTTGTTTCTTTGAAACCTGAATTGAAATCTAAATTGAAAGCGGAATTGAAACCTAGATTGAAACCTGAAATGGACAGTTTTTGTCCATTTCTGGAGTGCTGACTTGTCTTTTATATGTGTTGCATAACATTGTGAGCTGTCAGAACGTTGTTTCAAGGCGGGGCCAACGTCGGAGACGTTGTCCCCGCAATGGGACAACGTTGTGCCCGCATATTCTGCCAGGCGAGATAGGGTGCCTATTTTGCATAGATATGTAGTTATGGAGGTTACAGACGCAGTCACTCTGCCGACATGACAGGGGACCTGCTGGGGATACTTAGTCTAATCATTCCTATACGTGACTGAGTACCCCTCTAATATCTGCATGACACTATACTCTGCTGTACAAGGGTTTATGGCCGATATGAAATGGGATAGAGAGTCTAGCACCGGGGAAATGATGAAGTTGTTTGAAATGGAGATGGTACACATCTGAAAACTAAAGTCCCAGTCACACCGTCACACCTATGCAACTTGACACGATCAGTGTGAAGTATCCGACAACCACGTCTGGGAACGACGTGTCTATTGAACATGTTGAACAAGACCGATCTTCGAATATGTGCGGTCGCACTACGACCTGAGACGACGCTATATTATCGTTTAGCCAATCAGAGTTGCCAGCACTCTACCATTGTCTTTTATAATAAACACATGGGAATAAAACAGTAATATGAAGGAAAATAATTATTCCCATTGTGATTGATGTCCGGCAAGAGTCTGACTTTGTCCAACATACACACGAGATGATAACCCAATGCTGTGTTAATGTTGGGCCATCGTCTTCGACGCTGTCCCAACATTAACACAGCATTGGGTTATCGTTTCGTGTTGAGTCCGCTCTGTCAGACCAGTACATGTAGACATGTTGTTGTCTGGATTTTGTGTCCCGAGGATCGTCTTATAAATATCCCACTTTGAGCAAATGGACAGTAGTGGGCGGTGACAGGCCTATTCAAGCCTGGCTAGTGTGACCCGCTAATGGACCCTGTCCACCAAAGGTCAACCCTTCACACCCCACGGGGGGGGGGGGGGCAACAGTCAAATGAAATATATCAGAGACATTTAATACTAAATTAACTTTTCGGCAATATATTTGGTGGAATTCATATTCTTATCCATAAGGACTACAGATATAACAGTTTGTCGTACCTGTAGAACTGGAAACTTAATTTTATTATTTTTATGACTATTAGCCTATAATCACTACTTTACGGGGTTGCTAAATCATAATATTTGATTACTTTTACATACTACCTGTCTCTAAATATTAGTCTAGCTTGTTCATGTACTGACATATGTCTATATATATATAATAGGGAAAATTATCAGTTTGGTAGCAAGGCTTCTTTTTATTATCACTCGTGTTTATTGAGGTTGTGGATCTCAAACGCCGAGGACAATATGGATATGCAGGTACGTCTGGAATACGTCCAGATTCCATGAATCTCCATTTAATAGAGAGGGCTTCAAATCGGCCGTCGGGGAACCCCCTGATCTACACTGATGTGCTGCCGAAAAAGAGATCACTGGAAACGCTTTAGAGATCATGACTGCCACATAAACCCGGGTTACCTTGCTGGACTGTGGACTGGGCTGACTCAGAGCCAGCCCAGTCCAGCATGAGATGCTTCCCCGATGCTGAAATAATGCTGGGCCGACGTCCAGCATTAATCCAACATTGGGTGATAATCCGTGTTAACTCGAGTGGGCCAGCCTCTCTAATTATTGTGCGGAGTGTTGTGTCAAAGAACGATTCAGTTTCAAACAGAATAATGTACAGTTGTTCATGTTAATAAATGAAAGAATAAATTAATAAAAAAATGAATGAATAAATGAATGAATGAATGAATGAATAAATGAATGAATGAATGAATGAATGAATGAATGAATGAATGAATGAATGAATGAATGAATGAATGAATGAGTGAATGAATGAATGAATGACTGAATGACTGAATGAATGAATGAATGAATGAATAATTGAATGAATGAATGAATGAATGAATGAATGAATGAATAAATGAATGAATGAATGAATGAATGAATGAATGAATGAATGAATGAATAAAAGAATGAATGAATGAATGAATAAACGAATGAATGCATGAATGAATGAATAAATGAATGAATGAATGAATGAATGAATAAATGAATGAATGAATGAATAAATGAATGAATGAATAAATAAATGAATGAATGAATGAATAAATGAATGAATGAATGAATGAATGAATGAATGAATGAATGAATGAATGAATGAATGAATGAATGAATGAATGAATGAATGAATGAATGAATGAATGAATGAATGAATGAATGAATGAACGAATGAATAAATGAATGAGGCTATTGAGCCACTTTTGTGCAATGCAGGCTAAATAATTGCACCTTGAGAACCTCCCGATGATGCGTTGTTGTTCATGTGGGGTGGGACACAAAAGCTACTCAGAAAGTACTCCAAAAACATTATAACATGTGCCTACACAAATTCTGTCAAGAATATTTCGCACTTCACTCATGTAACAATGGATCTTGTAGAAGACTTGCCTTGCTGAAACTAATTGTATGTTTTATTATCTTCATACATTCCATTTTGTAATTGCTAACACAGTTTCCAACAAATTTATTTTTGAAAAATGAAACTTTAAAAAGGTAATATTTTCTTTAGTTGAACATCCACTACAAATTAAGATACATATATCTGACGCCCGTACTGAAAAAGTAAAACATTTCTAATGGTCGTAGACATATAAGATAGATATGCTATTAAGTGAAGCAGAAGGAGCTAACTAAGACATGATGGTTTCAAATTAAAAACCCTTTGGTGTCTTATTGGTTTATAACAATCTCAGCGTTTTAATAAGAAACCTGCATTAAAACGTAGACGACCCTAGCAGGTAAAATACAAAACTAAGATAGACTTATACTAGTACCCTATTTTCCATCTCTTAATGTTAGCCCTGGGCGACTCTCCTTAATTTCCTTATATCCCTATGTGCAGAATTCACAGCACTGACTAGGCCAGGATGCTATTCTGGGATGATGTATCTGTAAGTAGGTTTGCTATAGAAATGCTAACAACGGCCATCACAATGACGTCTCTCCATGCTGCGGGGAGCAGTACCTTTTCACTGCTAGGCGCGACTAGAGTCGTTTTTATTCTATTTTATTAATCTCTTAAATCGCAGTTGTTGGGAATGAAATGAGTGTTTAAACACCACGATTTGCAAATGTTAAGTCGCAAATTAAACGAACATGAGTAATTTTCACCCACTTCAAGTTGTGGGTCGCGGTAGTGACGCACAACTTAAAGTGGGTGAAAATTTAAATTATTCACTTTAGGGCTGTAAGGGGTAACCACCTTATGTGAATGTTTCGCAGACAACATTTTAAAGGTGGATTCCGGCCTAATCTCGAAATAACTACAGTTTCTTTCAAATCATAATATGCCACCGAAAAGGTATACGTGACAGGTTGAATGGCTTGCCAACAAAAATGATCCAAAAAAATTTACTTCGTGCAGCTGCCACATAATAAAACAATGAAATATGTTCATTGCTATAATGGTAAATGGACGGATATACATCTTAGTGACGTCAGTGATTTGTTTATCTAAGTAGACGCTTTTATTGCTCATAGTAATAAGTTTCTATTAATTATAAATTTAAACTATGCAACTACAAGTTCATGTAATCTCCATGAAGTCTATCTATTTATATTAGCGGACTATGATTTGGCAGTTTTAGACCAACTAACTGCCACATTAGATTTAGCCAACACATTGCTCGGTACAAAACAACAGGGTGCATCAGATATTTCCGGCACAAAAACGGTGTCGAGTGAAGTTGCTTTTAAGCGCTCCCTAAAATGTAATGGGGACCGTTTTATAGTCTGATAGCAAGTCTGAAGACGTTACGCTTCATCCGCCCCCCCCCCCCCCCCCTGGTCACTGGACCTGATCATTCGTGTACCATTTCAACTCCCGGGGAGCATACAGCCCTGAGCCAATTTGACGCTTCAAGCTTATTCCACACATTTCCATCTCTGTTCTACAATGTTATTAATTTACACATGAGTTAAGTGAAGCATGCGAGGGTAAAGTGCATTGCCCAAAAATACAAAATCGAAACAATATCTTAACGTTGAGAGGAAGAGAAACACGATGTTCCTGTGATGACCCGCAACCAGCGGGGACTGAGCCCGCACTACAAGCAGTGGCTATTGCAAAGTGCCACGCTCTAACTATTGTGCCATGTCCCCATTTTAATTTTGTTCTGATTTCAAACAACAATAAATACCCAATGGTTTAATTACAGTTTTTCGCGGAGTCTATTTTAACTTGAATAAATGTTGTATCAGGAACACTAGTTACATACTACTAGTATATATAGTACTAGTTTCAGCTAATATAGTTTATCATATCCTACTATTGATATGTGGGTTCATACGTTTTATACATTTTTTTCTATTTGAAAGTAAAGTGTCACTATCTCAATATAAACTAATGTGTGGCATACTGAAATATTACACAAACTCTTCTTTGCCTTATTAATTTGATCATATAGGGTCATCGTCTGTCCATTTGTTTGACGAACAAGCATTGTCTACAGCGTTGGTCTCGAACCCGGGACCGCTATCTTTAGAGTCAGCAAGATTATCAGGCTACATTTTGTTTTATGCCACCAGAAAAGATGACTATAAAATGATAGTAGTCTTCTATTTAAGGCGGTCATTAATTCCAATATCGTGCCCTAGCAGTCAAAGTGTTGTATGTACCACTCATGTGAGTATAGCACATCGAACACTTTGCCTGCTAGGGCAAGATATTGTATATTCCGTGACTGGCTGCGTGATGTATCTTTCCACATACCGGATGTCCACGCTGATAATAACACGCAGGGCACAATGAGCAAGTACAACGCTGATTTACCGCCGGCACGACGTCAGAAACGTCGTGCTGGCATTAAAACAACGTTGAGCCAATGCCGTTTTTATCAGCTGTGTTGACAGGTTAGATTCATCAGAGCTGTCACAGAGTAAACAGGTAAACAATTGTCCCCAATGACCGCAAACTGCTCAACAGTATACCTATTATTTGCTACGTTGGCTTTCAAAGTACTGTGTGATCAGCAGTGTTCAGTATCATAAAGAAACAGTGACATGATTGGTAACTATTTTCTAAACACGACGTTGGTAGGATGTAGCCCAATTATCATTATATGTGACAGAAAATTTAAATTCTATTAAAAGCGTCTAATTTTCTGAAAAAAAAGCAATATGAACACACGTGTAATTAGTTACACGTGACATTGGGTTGACATTGAATCAACATTGGGTCAATGTCTTATTCTTATTTGGGTGGGTAGCCCTGGTTGTTCCGTTTCTATCCATGGTGTTGAACCGGAAATGACAAAAGTAATACCTTTTAAAGCTCAGGTCAAACCTACCCTTGAGATTTAACACATCGGCTCATTCATATTATACATATATTATATTAAATAGTGGATAGCACACTCAATATATTAGAGATAAGAACAAGTTTTAGCTTCTAAAAATGCAGAGATAAATAAAATATCAGAAATGCATAATGCACTTCTGGATAATTATATAAATTTCTTCAGAAATCAGAAATAGTTCTAGTGGGGTTGAAGATTTGTGTAATTTCACTGTATTCATATGTTGAATCTTGCTGGCAATTCTGCTTACTCTGCTTGTTGCGTAGTTATAGTCACAGGGGCGAATATATCGGAATGTTAAAGGTGATCTATCACCCCTTATATGGTATGAATAATTATGTCCTTATATGGGGTGATTGGCTATCATGTGACCCTCTCAGCGGGTCACATGATAGCCAATCACCCCATATATTGGGGTGATTGGCTATCATGTGACCCTCTCGAAGGAAACACTTGTGCCCCATCTTGTGGCAGCTTTGATTTTTTGTCACAAATTTATTCATGCTATATAAGGGGTGATAGATCACTTTTAACTGACACCTTTTTTGACTACCACGCCACCTGGATTTTTTTAATTTGACAGCTTTTTATTTCTGGACTTTATTGAGTGAACAACGTTGTTACTCACCTCCATCCAAGCTTTCCACGCTATATGGTGAAATAAAAACTGCCAATAAGAAGGGTATCAGAACTGTATCTTTGTACAATTTTAATATTTTATACTTGTCATTAACATATGATCAAATGAAATGAATCGGGCTTTAGGCCACCTTTGTGCACATATAGGCTAAACTGGGCCAGGAGAACCTCCTGAAGATGGTGAGATGATTGAGATGACACTGTACTCCAGACACAGGATTCGAAATTCGAGCCCTGGCAGTCTGAGGCCGAGCACGCTACCTCTCGGTCACATTTTGTTTCTTTCAAACGGCCGAGACCGGAAACCGAACCCCGAACTAAAAATCGTCTCTGGGGATGAAAGCCGACATAAATATATTTTTCAGGCTGGTTACTTTGGCTTCACATTCACTTAATCACATACATAATATTATCACCCCAGCACTGGCAAGTTTAACCATTATTTTTATCTGGTAAAATCAGACTGGTGGATTCTCTCTCAAAATGGGGATGATTACTACAAGTAGATTTTGACAGTAATTTTTGCACTGGACCTAGCTTGAGATGATGAGGTAAGACATGTATTCAATACTGACTGGATGACTCACTCCGCAATAACTACACACACTCATCCCGGGCTAATCCTCACCAGAGATACTCATGATAGATACGCTGTTTTAACGTTCATTCAACAATGGGCCAACGTCTACGACGTTGGACTATCGTTGAATGAACGCATAACATGCATCAGTACTGCATTGTTTCGTAGTTATTTTTACTAAAATAACCACATCTGCACCAGTACCTGCAGTTCACGTTGAAAGAAATTAGATGCGATCCAGATTCAGATTTGTGCTGATCATTTTTATGTATTTACATGTAATGGCATTGGCAAATTGGCAATAATATATAGTAAAGTGCCAAATCAAGTATATGTTCTATTTAAAGTTCAATGTACCATACAGATATTGGCTAACAAAACTAACGTTTCTGGATATATATGTATGTGTATTCATGTATGTTTCAAGATTCACGGGTTATTAACATTAGGTCCTACTTATAAATAATAAATAAATATAAATGAAAAGTTTATGCACTGAAACTGGATAATCTAATGCTCAGTGTATAAATGTAAAGAGCATACTATTAATATTATCATGATTATACTCTTATGTATGTGACCTAACGGTATGACATAATTATAATTAATGAACGAATCAGGCGTTATGCCAGCTAGTCTAAATTGGGCCTGAGGAACCACCTGAAGAGATGAAGCGATAGATTATATCACTGCCCTAATGACACAGAATTCAAAGAATCGGGTGTTAAAAGCTAATTATATTGCGAGTATGATCTCATCAGTTATAGCAGAAATGCATATATGCATTTCTGGTTATAGGTAATAAAGGGAGCAGAAAACAACCTGTATCAGTAGATACATCAAATGTATGTATACAGGTGAACACACTGGCAAACACCTGTGTAGGCTGACACCTGTGGTATTAACACTTGAAACGCCAAACGTATAAGCCATGCAGACCAAAGGGTCTTTTTGCAATTTGAAATCCTCATAAATGTCTTGGTTAGCTCTTTCCGCTCCATTTGAATACCTGTGTTACGGGTTGACGGCTATTATAAATGATTAATTCTTTCAGTGCGGGGACCGTCTTTAGCCGTCAGAATCTGACGTCTTAAGACGTCAGATTCTGACGTCTAAAGACGGTCCCCGCACTGAAAGGGTTAAAGAGAGCCCCGTATCTAATAAAGCTGGTCCAGCATCATGCTGACGGCTGACTGTAGCTGTGGTCTCCTGACCTCGGGATGATCTCACACAGCCCGTTATAGTCACTACCTGCTGGAGATGATCCTATTTCCAGGAAATTATACAATGGTGGCTGAATACTAGGCCGCTGCTGGGCCAACATCCATACAGCATTATGCCAACGGTGAACCAACGCCTCGCAATGGCTGCTGCTATGACAACCTACCTGGGATATAGACTGTGTCACTCACAGAATATAGTTTTATCATTGCCAAACGCCTTTATAAATGTTTTCAAACATGTTTTACCATGCTATAAAATTATTATAACAAGCCGGTAGATCACCCCTTACCAACTGAAATGGGATGCAATTAAAATGAGAATGTTTATCTAAATAATATATATTAATGGCGCTTTTCCTGTCATGAACATTACAGATGATAGCTCTTTTATTGCTTACACAAAAAAACTGGCACCATGCCAATAAACGTAATAATAATAACACCATGCAACCTGATGAAATTATTCAGTTTTATAATTAGCATTCTGTATCGTTTATTTTGAATATGACTAACACAGTGAATAACCTTTTCGGCCCTTACGATGTATTAAAGCATCATTTTACATCACTGTAAACAGACTTAATTTTCCTACAACTAGGGGTTTTCTTTTGAAAATTGAAACTGTTTTACCAATACGAGGCAATTTTCTTTAATTTTTCACCCACTTCAAGTCATCTTCATCCACTACAAGTCGAGAATTGCGGCAGCAATTCGCGGCTTGTAGTGGATGAAGATGAAAACGGTAAATTCAGGCTCGAAAGGGTTAAGTCACCTAATGCTATTACAGACATGTTGTGAGTCATTAGATATGACTGTATCACTATCACACTAAACAGGCCATATATTATATATAGTAATCATATTGGCCAGCATTGGGCCAGTATATGTTGATCATCAAAATAGGAGTTTAGTTTTTAGTCTTATGTAATTTCAATTGCAATTAAACTATTTAATAAATAAAAGCAGCCCGCGGCTATCCTAGCAAACACGAGACGTTGGCCCAAATGTTGTTTTAATGTTTGCCCACCGTCTTCGACGTCGGCCCAGCATTACGAACACATTGGCTCAACGTCTCGTGTTTGCTGGGATAGTAGCCTACAGTAATAAGTGAGATATATAGACATGTGATTCAAGGCAATGGTAAGTGTTTCTGTTTTATAATGATCTATTTCTCTGTCAGCTTTACATGACGATATCATTGGTGGGGTCATAAGGTATGAGATGTGATCACGGTGATCGAGCCTCAGCCGTGTATCAGACTGCACCTGTAAAATCGCACTGCGTCCATTAGTGAGATATAGTGAGATATTATGATTTAGGCTTTAACCCTTTAACCGCCAAATTATTCAGTTTGGATTTTCACACACTTGAAGTTGTGGATCGCGTCGACTTCAAGTGAGTGAAAATTATTCAGATTTGACAAAATGAAGGTCAACTCTTTTCAAATCGTGCTGATTGATGTCACATTATGGCTCTACCATGCTTAATGCTTAAAAGGCGGTACTGAATGTAGTAATATTTGAGTGAAAACCCAATATATTCGGCACCGGCAGTTAAAGGGTTAACACTTAGAACACTGATGTCGAATAGTATTTTGTTAGCACCTGTGTAACCAATTGTTAAAAATTAAATATGCTTTCAATCTTGAAACACTGATATATTCTGGGATGTAAATTTCACAAATAACACAAATTTTCAGTCACTTGAAGTTGTGGAACGCCGTAGCGAGACACAACTTCAAGTGACTGAATTGTTTTTCTTAGCTCACTTTTTTTAGATCAAGTTTTAGCCGAAATGGTTTTGTATTACCCATAATTTGAAGTCATCATAAATGTCTAAGTTAGTTCTTTCCGCTTCATTTGAGTACCTATATGTTATGCATGGTCTACGGCCATTATAATTTGTTAATTCTTTCAGTGCGGGGATCGACTTTAGACGTCAGATCTGATGCTGACGTCTAATGTCGGTCCTCGCACTGAAAGCGTTACATGCAGGTGTCTACCAGTCATACCTAAACATTCTAAATGACCACCGTAACCCTTTCACCACTAAGCACGACTATAGTCGTCTTTAATTTGTCGTATTAGCCGATGAAATTAATCACTGTTATTGGGAATGAAATGAGTGCTTAAAAATAAAGATTTTTAAATGTTTTGTCCCAAAATAAACAAATACGGATATTTTTCACTCACTTGAATTTGCGGGTCGCGGTAGCGAGACGCAAATTCAAGTGAGTGAAAAATTAAATTATTTAATTTAGCGCACGAAGGGTCGATGCTGACCAGATGATAAATGAGATTCATCACACGAGATAACCACATTTTTTTTAGAATATTTTTTGTTTCCCTCAAACGTGCTCGTGACATGTGAAATAGGATATTAGGTAGTAGCGCTACTACTAACAATTCCATACGTTGTCATTACTATAAACAGATATCGTGATGGGGTCGTGCTGTTATAACATATATCTGCAAAACTCTCCAGTTGTTCAAAGTAAACAATTAATGTATGATCGCGTGCAATCACACTGTCTAATGGAGAAGATTATATCATTTTTGCTGCCCGTATATTTTTTTTATTTGGCTGTAAAGTGAGTCACATGGACAACAACACTTTTGGGTGTGCCTGAGCAATGTATACGTAAGATAATAGATAGGCGACAATACGACAAGTCACATCAGTCAGACTCACTTCAGCAACAACATCAATGCTATGTACAATGCCTTTTTATACTTAATTTTTTTTTTATAAACATCATTACATAATAAGGAATTGTATCTATGCATAACGTGTTCGGTCTGTTTAATAAGGCCACAGTAAATTAATTTTATGGATGACGGATTCGCCGCTTCGATTTTACCGTGATATAATTTTTTTATTAAAAAAAAATAAATTCGCCGCTCCATTTTTTTGGGGGAAAGCAATTTTTTGAAAAAAAATTGTCGCTTCTTCGCTCACTCCATTTTTTGGCTAAATCAAGAAAAAAAAATTTCTGCTGAGAATCCGTCATCCATAAAATTAATTTGGTGTGGCCTAAGATGTATTTAGTGGTATACATTTAGATCACGTATCAGGGTGGCTAGAATCAGGAAGTAGCCTATACAAGAGGTTAAAGGGACCCCTTGGGATGAAACCTTTTCAATGTTGTCAATTTTGAAAATTTAATTTATATGAGGCTATATAGCCTCCTGATCTTAACTGAAAATACGAAAAAGTCAAGAAACAATTTTAAAGCACTGAAAAAGAGTGAAATAGTTGTATTTCCAGGTCGTATATTGCCATGTAAACAAAACAAGTCAGCAATATTCAGCACTCTAGATCACATATTTCCAGCATCAGAGGGTAAGATCAAACCAGTCCCCGCTAATTGGTGTCTCATAGTCAGGACACGGGAGGACATACCTGCAGCACTGATTGTCTACCCAACGCTGGGCCGATGCCATCAGCATGTGGCCCAATGCTGTGAAAACATTCAATCGTCCTTCAGGTATACAAATAGTTTGTTTGGGTTTCTTCTGGTTTCATAGAAATGTTGATTAAAAATATTTGTAAAAATATATAAATTCTAAAAAAAATAAAAACATGATCCGTGGGATACACTACTTCAGTACGGAACTAAAAACGAAAATTGATGTCATCCCAAGGGGCTGCTTTAAACGTAATGTAAACCATAGGCTACATGTACTTGTCTCCTTGGAGTTAAAAAGTGCCACTTTACAACGTGACAGCTTAGCACCCTCTAACTCCAATGGTACGTACCATAAATGATCAACCAGTATTATGTGGTATAATAAGCATGTCAACCAGACGACAACAACAAAATTAATGCTCTATATTTCTGTCTATGTGGCACATTTTATAGTTTTAAAACTAACTAATATCAGGTCCAAATATATCTTATGTCAAAACCTTAGTATCTTAAGTTTTGATTATGTTGTATGAGTTGCAAATACTACTTTAATATGCAAAGCCAAAGGCAGTATCTTCTTTATTTAAAAGTAAGTAGATACTGTCTATTGGCTCTGTAGAGTATGTCAGGTGTCGGTCAGGTGAATGGCAAAGGTACAAATGATGGGACATCAGGAAGGGCAACAGCGACCATAGGCATGCAATCTGGATGGCAGCGGTTTCACAGGACCCGCCAAACTTTCCGTGCTAATATCCGGACGCCACATACGCTTAGTTGCAGTCTTGATTCTCAGTAAACACAAAACATGTGTATAACATCTGTACAACGTTGGCCCAACGTCTTCGACGTTGGTCCAACATTGTACAAATGTTATACATATGTTTTGAGTTTGCTGGGTTGACCGTCAGCGGCCAGAAATCCCCCGCCAGCCTACAAGACTGCTTGCGATCCTGCCCGTGGGAAAGAAAAAACTAGGAGGACGCATCATCATCTAGTGCTGCCTGCAGTCAGGAGGATTCATTGATGAGTCATCTCGCGTCCAGAAGGATTTTGTTTGCTGACGTCCAATGTACACATCCGTATCATTGCTCAATGGCACTCACAGATGCATGATTCCTGCAGCAACTATAGAAAACGTGGAATTTGGCAGATATAGACGAACTTGGGGACAATCTGCAACGCCATCGAGACTAATGCCATCGAGACTACAGTCCCCCGTTGAAACAATTACATTGTTACTCACATGTGTACGCGTACAATGTCAAAATTCACAGTAGTCTGTTTTCCTATAAAATCTCCCCTGCTATAAACTGATAAACGTCCCTCAGGGACCTCAAGGTTGATTAGATCATCATCCCCTTCACTACCACCCCTCCACATAACCAGTCACTGGGTCAACTCACTCACCGCCCATCTCAGGCACTTGTAAATCAGCCGGTTTATGACGCATGGGGTGTCAAGATGAGCCGCTTTTAACATGGCGCTGAACAAGCGGCCATTCATAGATGAGTCGCGAGCGAAGACAACTGCATACAGCACCAGTCATCATGTTCTACTGGTGACCAAATAAGGCGCCAGCAGGATTCAGCCTAACAAATTATACTCCTTTACAAATCCACCGGGATTACCACGTAATAATCTGCTGCTAATGTACAGACTCCAGTACTCAGTGCTCCACATGCTTCCTGGTGGTAAACACACCCTGGTTTGGTGCATGAACGGGAATCACCCCCATTTTGATTGGGACGATAACATCCAATTGTGACTAGGCCTACTTATCTCACTGCCAAGTATTTACAAACACCTATCTTTCTAAAGTAATAACTCGTTGTGATTCTACACAGAAACAAATTGGAAAATGAAAAATGAAATAATCAGAGTATAATATTCCATGTAGGCATAACGTCGTTGTATTGATTTAATCAACGTGGTTTGCTGGCCATAACTCAAATGCACTACATGAATAAAGCTGTTAAAGCGTCCGAATACTTGCAGAACTGATATCTGAGGTTGGACAATTTTAAATAGAAGATGTTATAATAAATGTCACTCTGTTGAGATCAGCCAAATATTCTAGGTTTCAAAAAAGTCCTTTACCTGATTTTATCCATCGTTTCTGAATAGTGGACGATAGTTCTCTGTGAAATGTTCGAAGAGTGATTACATTTTAATAGTGCCAATCTTACATGATGTTTGTCCTGATTGGTATAATTAGAATTTATTACGTCAATGATAAGTTTATTAATAGCATTGAATCAGGACCGTCCAGAATTGAGTAAGTTATCAAGAAAGATTTATTACAAATAAGGTATGCTGAAGCCACTTTGAAATCCATGGATATTAATCTTACTAATAAAAAAAAAGAACTAATCTGATCACAGAGATATTTAATGGATATTATGATCTCCAACTGATACCTCTTTCATTTTTCCCAGTGCATCGATTGTTGAAGAATAACACAGCAATAACATTATTAAGGGTGTTCAGTACTTAGAAGGTTAACTCTTGAAGCGCTGAATATTTTTTATGTAGACCATGGAGACTGACGGGTTTTATTCAATTCGAAATCATCACAAATGTCTTAGTGAGCTCTTTCTGATTCATTTGAATACCTATGTCATGGGTCTACAATCATTATAAATATGTTTACTCTTACAGTGCGGGGATCGACTTTAGACGTCAGATTCTGACGACTAAAGTCGATCCCCGCACTGTAAGGGTTAAAAAATATAAAAACGTGAATAGAAAACTAACTTATTTTAATCTAATTGCGGAGATGTTACCTATTTAGATTGTTAATGCCGTTCTATTTAGGGAATAATTATAGCTTCAAAGGGAAAGATGAAATGTAATAAACTGACACAAGATAGATGAATTACTAATGAGAGGCGCTGCACCAGCGTCACTGCCGGGGCCAGACATTGGGCCAACGCTGGATCAATTCCGGGTGGCATCTCAGACTGAATCCGAGTAGAGCAGGACTGAGGTGCCACAAACGAAGGACGATTACTGGTGAATTAGAATAGAACATATAAGGAGCTATCTATTTTGGACGTACATCAATTCAAAAATACTTTTAAATGCTATCAACGCAGTTAAATGCTTGAAAATGTATCTAGATTATATAAAACTACAGTATGACTGGCAACTGCTTATTGCCATTATCAAACACCCTTGCCAGGAAAATGTATTGGCCACACCTACTGGTAAGATAATCCTGTCACTATTAACAGCGTCATCCGTAATGACAACACTATATATCCTGTCAATAGCCACTGCGTATTAATGACAGGCAATATGCATTCATGTCAACATTAAGACGTCACGTTTATTGACAGGACTGCCCTGTCAATAGCCACTGACGACAGTCAGGACAATCATGTCAATTTTAACATGCATGAGCTTTCGCAACAAGTTAATCACTGCATATTTTGCTAGAGAATGAACCTGTTTGTTATGGATTTTAATTTTATTGGCATAGATTTACATTTCGATAATCACGATGTATTGTTGATACGACTGTGATGTCAATAGTCGGTTTAACGGATGCGCATGTATTTATGGCAAGATTTATAATAATTAGTATAATAATTTCACGATTATTGGCAGTCACTGCGTATTTGTACCAATATTATCACGCTTATGAGAGTAGACCTATATATAATAAATGAATGTACCCGCACACAGCAAACTGTTGAGGGTTTGTTTTTTTCTGGTTGGCGCTGTACTGTCTACACAAGGATCTCTGTGACGTGTAATGGTAAACAGCAGTAACTGTTTACTTCAAAAGTAAGCAGTTACTGCTGTTTGCATGTAGGCACAGCTGCATCCCAGCAAACACGAGATATTGAACCAATGTTGGGTCAATGTTGGGCCGACGTCGTAGACGGCGGGCCAACATTGACCCAACATTGGTTCAATATCTTGTGTAGCTGGGATATAGACACTTCCTTCCCGCATGTGTGGACCCTGCTAGGCCTCGCATCCGGGTCCTACCCTGACCTGTCGACCTCGGCACTTTGCGGCACCACGTGACACGCTCTTAGGAGAGTCGACCCAAATTCCTGGAAGTAGTCCTTGAAGTGGACACAATCCGCCCATCCAGTGCTTTATCGATCTTCCTGGTAATCTGCCAGGAATTGCTAGACCTAGTCCAGCGATGGGCGAATGCTGGGCCATGGTAAAACACGCTGTCCCCACATTGGACTGAGAAGGCATCTAGCCCACAGTACTGATTAGGTGTTTGTCAACGCGCGGCAAGGCGTGAACTGTAAAAAATGGTATTGGCTGTAAAACCAGCGTTCAAGATCGATAATAGCTCGAGCTATGAGTATCACATATGCAACGCCTTGAGTGCTCAGTACCTCGCCGCTGACAAACACGACCTGTTTATGTTCTGTAAAATTACATGATTCACAGAAGTACCTGCCGAGTAACCTGTTGACAGTGACAGCTTTTTCCCTACTGTACGATACTGAACCACAATGTTCTCGTCTAGCCAATTGATGGTATTTGGCTACAAAAATACGTAAATTAAAGCACTGCATTAGGAGTTGTATTCATTCATTTATCATGCTAGACAATCTATAGGACTGTGTCAATGTTTGTATTATTTATCCATTCATTCAATCACATACACATCATGTTGTTATTATGGGCATTGTTTGTTTCTTTGCCTAATTATGTCCAGGGTGCACCACACTATTACTTCATATCCTGAATAAAACTATGTCGCTTTGGCACAATGTTAGGCAATCGAAATAACAATAACAATCCAATGACTCTTGTTCATTAGCTTTTTATGTCATCGGCATTGGCGGAATGGATAATTTACCAATGACATGTAGAATTACCTTAGTGATTTGAGTGTGGATTTAACGCCTGTGGCAGCGAGACATGGTGAACAATTAGTTCTTCTTTCATTACAGTAATGAATAGTTCTTGTACCAGAATAATATACGTCCGCCAATGAGGGGCCAGCACTGGTGACGTTAGCCCAGCTTCAGGTCGGCGTTATATCGTAAAGCAGCTATTGTGTGGTTCAAAAGGTACAGTTTTAGGGACCCTCTCTTCTGGATACGGACGTTTGAGGGCATGTTTACCCACGGCAACACGCCCCCTCGCGAGTGACACTTGATCTATGTAGATCTGAGAACAGCTCAATACATGGTATTCGCTTCACCTCACACAGTAACCTTCATAACCACACACATACCACTCTCTTACAAGGTTTGTAAATATCTTCTATAAGAGTAGAGATTTTTCGAAAGAAACACCAAATTTAAAAAACTACGATGATTATTCATTCATAAATCTTGTTGAAGCGCCGAAGTGGCAACAGGGCTGTATGCCTCAATCCATGTAGTTGTAAACAGTAAAGAGCACATCAATGCGGGGGTGATTGTGAAGTGGGGAATACCCGTCTCAGGTTACAGGTTGATGGTTTACATAACCGTGGTGACCAGGTTTCTTGTTAATGCTGTTATGATTTTATTTGCGATGATATCGGTAAATTAATTGATATGTGGCTATTACAAACCAATTCCGGACCAACGTCTATTGTACTGGCCCGTCATTGAATTAGCGTTCACACAGTCGTCTTTGAAGTGCAGGAGTCACGCCACCCGTCACATTGCGTCAGGTGCACCTATCGGGTGCATTACCCAGCACTGGGATGATGTCACGGAGATCACTGGGTGCAAACGTCAGCACCCAGACACAAAATAAAAACAAGATTAATAAGCTCTCTTGCTCTCTGGGTGTGACGGTGTTTAAATATCACTCAGAATCACTCCCAATAGGGTATTTCACAGCGAGTATTGACGAGTTTTCTAACGAAGTCTGTATATTAATGTCCCACAAATATAATATTGTTCTGTAACAAAGTGTCTATAATTAATGGTAACGCAAAGTTAATTATTTTTTTCAGAATCACGATCAACAAACCCTCAATCCAGATATTTTAACTACTCGTCTTCTAATTTAATATTTTAGATCGCACTTTTTACCGAACGCATCAATTACAAGAATTTCTGGACAGCATAAAATAAAATAAAATCAACATCTGTTTGTATATAAAATCGTTGCATTGACACATGTTTCATAATGTATGCGATCAAAACAAATTGTATTAAGAGGTCACATCTCACTGTTTATGATGAGGGCACGACATAGAATTGCACAGCATGGAAAGGCATGTCATGGAATGGTATATTATGTCTTTACATGAATGGAACTACATGGCATGACATGGCATAGCATTTCATGTTATGGCATGGCATGTTATGGCATTTCATGTTATGGCATGGCATGGCATGGTATGGCATGGCATGGCATGGCATGTTATGGCATGGCATGGCATGGCATGGCATGGCATGGCATGGCATGGCATGGCATGGCATGGCATGGCATGGCATGGCATGGCATGGCATGGCATGGCATGGCATGGCATGGCATGGCATGGCATGGCATGGCATGGCATGGCATGGCATGGCATGGCATGGCATGGGGTTACGTGGGCTTGTATTTATTCTGCAGTGAAGATAGGATTCAAGTACAGACAGTGGAGAATGGTGTCTTTCAGCTTGGTTAATGTGATGATAACGGTGACCTAGAATGGCTCCATATCCCCGGGGTTCACAGGCAATGGTCACTGCGCCACTGACCAGCACGCTGGACAAGCGATGACCGATACCACGTTACACGTATTATGTGGTCAGTCATCAATCTCAATTTTTACTGTTAAGCGGAGTGATAGGTTCACGGCGTGGGGGGGGGGGGGGAGGGGGTTACAGGCTCACTGGTCAGATATGTATAAACCCTACATCGAAAGCCCCCTTCTGCAAAGATCAATTCTGTTGTCATTCAACTCAATAAGCTCTCAAAATCATGTAACTACACCAGTTAGTCTGCAGATTGTTAAGTTATTAGGTATTAGTTATTTTAGGATATGAAAGTGCACATTGGGTATGAGCACACAAAGGGTTTGACCCATGCTCAGAGGCTACTATAGCCATTGTCAATGTCACTGGGATAACCTTGTAGATGCTACCGCCAGTTAAATCACAATAATTAGATATCGTTCTTAGATGTCCAGTATAAAAAATCATATGCCGCTCAGATGCTTGGAGGGTTTGTTTAAATTGCTTATATTATAATTTTCGTTTTTATTTGTTGTTGTGTGCGGAGCATATATTTAGTAAAGCTATATTATCAGCAGACGCATGGTAGCAAACACGATAATAGTGGATCAATGCTGGGCCACCGTCTACGACGCTGGCCCAACATTGATCCTTCATCATTCATCTGTTCATTTTCTGTGTTTTCGGTTCGCTGGGGGTATTGGAGTGGTTGTAGCTTTTGAGGATGAGAGTGTCGGTGCAGATCAGGACGTTAAGTGGGATGCCTTGGACGTCCCTGGGGACTTCACATGGATCCACGGATTAGCTCCACTATTACATTCACACACACACACACAGATAAACTGAAAGTCATCTAAGTGAGAGTGGAAACAGGAATTTACTCAAATACATCAAATCCTGCAGATGTGATGAATCCCAATTTCATACAAAGCCTTTTGTGACTTTCACAAGAGTACCATAATGTGAATTGTATTTGTGTATGTTCGATGAAATCGTGTCAGATCCAATGCAGTTGAAATTATACTATTACCTCTGGGTTAAATAATGTGCACAGCATTATTATTACATGGTGACAATGCTGATGAAGACGTGTAATAATAAATTAAGTCCCCTGGTGAACACTGTCGTGTTAATGTACACATATTTAGTTGTACACTGTGTTGTACACTCTGTTGTGTAAACACATTAGGTCAACTGATGTGCATTTTGCTGTGTAAATATGACAAGCCCAAATTATTGTCATTTACTTGAATTACATTGTAAATGTACATATACTAGATGCTGTATACCTGTATTAGGTCAGGTCAGTGTGTAGCCCACACTGTTGCGTACTTGCATGACACACTTTGTTGTAGACTAACTATATCGGGTATGTTGGTTGCAGTATGTTTTACATATATACAATTATATAAGATCAATCTGTTATTTATATATTATGTTCTAGTGTATTATATCAAATAACATACACTATAAGTTGCGAACCTGCTTTGCTATGTTAATCAATAGAATTGCCATATATGAAAAACCCATAGCCTCAATATAAACGTGCATTACGTGTTATGATACTAACGCCATAGTGTTTCATTGTTACATCGTCCGGTAAACCTGTGCCAACCATCTGCTGCACCACTGCTGAAATAACACCTCATTAATTCAATGTTGAATCGACGTTGGCTAAACGTCGAACCAGAACAAGCCAGATATTTTGTTTCTACTAAGCTATCACTTGAAAACTACTGTAAATAAATCACTTCAGAATGTCAAAAATATTTATTTTCACATGTACATAACGTCACCGGTGTACTGATATCCTAAGATCAGTTACATGCCATGTAGAATAATCTGATCAGATTCAAACTCATATAATGTTCACTATTACCTTTGTCTAATGTCAAGGTTACCATGATTATATTTCAAGCAGTGTCGAAGATGCGTGAAAATGTATGAAAACATTATATACAGACCTATATCTCTGTAAAAACGCATCGTCACATGAAAAACAAATAACCACATATCATACAATATCACTTTTTTCTACTTTAAGCAATCAATCTGTATAATAGTCAAATTCACTTTGATTCAAAGTGAATTTATTCGTCATGTTAAACATGACACTGTTCTTATGGACAGTGGACACTAACATAATATAATAACTGTTCAGACCTACTTTCGCAACCATCTATTCAAAGAAGGTTTCAGAGTAAATCTTTGGAAAATCCCTGGAAAATCCCATTCTTCGCGGAGAATGAAGGGCGATGTTATTTTATATAAATTGCGAAATAAATGTCTATATTTTGTATATATTAATGATATCTTGCAATGTTTATTAGGTTTGTATTTTGATTTACAATTCAATTAAATATAAACAATTGAATTATGTGATGTAAAGACTGTGAATGTTATGTTATATTATTCGATTCTGTATCTGGAAATATTGATAATCTATTGCTTGTTATCCCATGTCTTTCAACGCTGATCCCAAGGTACATGATTGTAATGTAACGCCGTTTGTCCAGAGGGAACATCGTGGTGGCAGGTAGACCTATCTATCTATATTAATGATCTGCTTCACTTGCAAACTTGACACTTGCGTCGATTCATTTGGGACAGAGGTTTTTCGGTGCGTTTCTTTTTTGACAAATTATATTACATCTTTTCAATACCAGATGATACCTCAATGCTGGGACAACGCTATCGGAAAACATTAACATATTAGTACATCCTGCAGTATGTATATATTGTCATTTAGTACAACATGTTTCTTTTCTTGACTTGCTGTTTTTTATGTTTTGTATTCAACCAGCAATATGCCCACGCTCTGCTGGGCGGGGGCCTTGGTGCAGTGGTTAACGCTGCCTGCTTGGAAAGTCGGAGGTCGCGTGTTCGAACCCCGCTCTGGCATTCAAGTTTCAAAGAAACAAAATGTTTCTTCCCTGCTCACTCGCAAAGATTAAATATTGTAGGGAGCCTCTGTGACTGAGAAGTAGCGAGCTCGGCCTCAGATCACCGGGATTCGAATTCTGTGTCTGGAGGGCAATGTCATCCCTCCTGAGGATGGTGAGATGATTGAGATGACACTGTCCTCCAGACACAGGATTCGAAATTCGAGCCCTGGCGGTCTGAGGCCGAGCACGCTACCTCTCGGTCACGGAGGCTCCCCACAATACTAACTTTCACACGTGGATGGGGAAGAAACATTTTTGTTTCTTTCAAACCGCCGAGACCGGGAACCGAACCCCGAACTCTGGCGTGAAAGGCAGCGGTGCTAACCACTACCCTAGGGCCCCCGCCCTCAATGTTAGGTATCGTCAGAGTGGTATGGCTGTGTTTTATCCTATGTTATCGCTGTACGGTATCGTGACAGTGGTATGACCGGCATGATTGTGTTTTATCCTCTTTTATCGCTGCATAATATCATGACAGTCATGGTATGACTGGTATTGCTGTGTTCTATCTTTTTCATCGCTGCATAGTATTGTGACAGTGGTATGACTGTTATGTTATGGTTGTGATTTATCCTATTTTATTGTTGTACGGTATCGTGAAAGTAATATGACTGGCGTATGTGGCTGTGTTTTATCCTTTTTTATCGCTGCATGACATCGTAACTGTGGTATGACTGGCCTGGTTGTGTTTTATCCTATTTATTGCTACATAGTATCGTGACAGTGTTATGACTAGAGTGGTTATGTTTTATCCTATTTTATCACTGTACGATAAAGTGACAATGGCATGAAATTATTGGCGTGTTATTATTGTTGCTCTATTTTATCGCTGTATCGTGACAAAGATATGACAGGCATTGCTGTATTTATAGTTATCATATTTTATCGCTAAGCAGTATCGTGACAGTGGTAATATGACTGGCGTGGTTGTGTTGCTATAGATGCTATATTTTATTGCTGAGTATGCTTATTATCGTGACATGGTATATGACTGGTGTGGCTGTGTTTATAGTTAGCTTATTTTATCGCTGTACATTATCGTGACAGTGGCATTTATCGGCGTGGTTGTGCTGCTATAGCTGATCTATGTTATCACTGTACATTATCTTGAGCGTGGTATATGATCGGCGTGGCTATGTTGTTGCAGCTGCTCTATTTTATCGCTGTACAGTATTGTGACAGTGGTGTATAACCGGCATGATTGTGTTGATAGTTAGCCTATTTTATCGCTGTACAGTTTCGTGGCGGTGGTGTAGTTGTGTTGTCATTGACGCTCTCCGTGATGACCCCATCTATGACTGGATCACAACACCAGCCGTGACACAACTCGGGTTCAACCGGTACACCCGCCAGTGCCAGAGACTGGCTGAACGTAGGCTTAACGCTGGGCCAACGTCTCTGATGTGGCCCAGCGTTAAGCCTGCGTTCAGCCAGCACTTTACGTCTGCAGGGACTCTTGTCACGTCATTTTGGGATGATGCCCGGCGGGATGGGATGGGGAATACCCGGTCTGCTGCCAGATCTAACAAACCACATACAACTACATGTCTAGAGACAAAAACAACCCATGTAAATAGATCAAAACTTAAGAAATGGGCAATAAACTTTGATTTAAATCAGAGGCGTGTATGATGGGGCTTAACTGCTCATGGTGGATGTAAAATAACCGAATGATTCATGAGAAATCGTTATTTTTTATTTATTCTCCAACTGTTTTCACTATTTTTATCTTTATGTCAGATCTTTATGTCAGAGCAAACATTTGGTTATTGATCTAGTGTCTGTAAGTTCCGTTTTTTGTCTATAATTGGGTTCTGCGGAATTGTGCGCAGTTTGACATCATCAAATATAATAATATAAAGCAGATACCATCTTTTTGTTACAGGTGTAATTATTACACGACGTGATTATAGTTTGCCAAGATATTAATCTGTCATATTCTATTGTATTTGACAAACCGCATAATACATTGCGTGGTGTTGGTTGAGATGTGATGACATCATGATTGAATGTATATCTTTTTCCAAAGTAGAGCTTATTGATATAAAACCTGACTAATTAATTAGTATTTCTATTGTAGAATGACTCATATAATCCAGCTGATTGTATAGGCTACTAATAAATTAAATCTATACATAGTTAATTGTAAACGTAATGGTGGAATGAATTACATAATATTATATACGTTTATATGGCTATATTTAACAGGGAATTGCGCACATATTAAGGTCTAGGATACTGTAGCGGGTGGCTGATTTCTGTCACATCATGATATAAAATTACGTGACACTATCTAATATGCGGATAATTCAAAACGTGTCCTCATCGCTCACTCGAAAGATTTAATATGAGCTGTGAACGAGAGGTAGCATACTCGACCTCAAAATTAGAATTTTGTATTTGGAGGACAGTGTCATCTGTTTATCATCCCATTGTGTTCAAGAGGTTTTCTGTATGGCCCAGTTTAGCCAGTATGTTCACAAAAATAACCTAAAGCGCAACTCATTCATTCATGCACGGCATGTTCACCTAATGTTGGCTTAATGTTGACCCACCGTCTTCGACGTTAGTCCAACATTAAGCCAATATTAGTCCAGCATCCCTTGCTTACTGGATTGTATTTTCCAGTCCGAGAGAGGATAAACAGCTTGTGTCCAATCAATAACCTGACTAACAGTAAATCGTCCCCTTGGCTATGAAAGGGTGTATCTGCCACTTGGCAAAGTGGCAGATACACCCTTTCATATCAAAGGGGACGAAATGTCCTCATCAATCACTAGAAAAACACTGATCTTACCACATCTCACTTGTGACCAACACCAAAAACCCTCTGGATCAAGCCTAGTCTGGGTCTGGTGGACACCATGGGAACAAGATCCCCATGCCAGCTCTAGATCAGGCGTAGCTAATGTCTTGTGGACTTCAAGATCCATATGTTAACTGTGGATAAGGCCTGGGTAAGATCCATCATATACCATGAGCACGAGGTCTCCATGTTAGGTCTGGAACAATCTTAGCTTATGTCCAGCAGAAACCACGGACACTCGAAGGCGTCCCAAACAGATGATCATGCCATAACCAGCAGAAAAAAATGGTGGACACGAGATCCTCATGCCAACTCTGGATCAGCTATAGATTCCTTGGTTCTAGCTATGCTCATGCCGGGACCATGGGCACGAGGTATTATAATGCAATATCCTGACGCACTGGATAGCTACGGGGCAGGGAGCCCCAAGACATATATATATATATAATTCGGTACACCATGGAACCGACTGATCTTTAACAAGATAAGCTCTGTGAACCATATAGAATAATCACCATGAAAGGCCAAATATATCTGAAAAACCCCAACAGACAGACAGATATTTTATTGACAGAAAGAAATTCAATCCAGACTTATTTGTTTTTAACTGTATGTATTTATTCCTTGTTCTGCTAACACCGTATACAATGTATAGGTTATTTTTGTCATTTTGGTGTGGCGGAGGCGGGTCAGGTGATGTATTGATACCCAGTGTCCAGCACACTTAAGATAATTCACATGTGTGTCTGTCCTGGTCAACCGTGTGACGTCATCAGTGAGCGCCCAGGCAACGCATATCAACAGGTAGTAAAAAAGACGTAACTGCCAGTACCGCTGGCGTATATACTGCCTGGCAAATTACGAGGTTTCGACGTCTTCACAAATGATCTCTACTTAACCTTTCGTCCTACATAACTCCTAAAATGCCAGGCTTCACACAGAGGGGTTCATTCCGAAGCTATTCTAAATCACTTCGATGAGTGAGCTTTCCAAAACCAAAAATAATATAAACCCATGTGATGTACGTTATTGCCGTCCCGCGCTCAACGCTGATATATTTGTGAGCGATCGTTGGGCCAATGTGTTGTGTGTGGGTGTTGTTGCACTTATGTGCCAGGAGGCATCGTAGATGTAGGTACAGAGTCTTCATTCTGGTCAGTTAGACACAAGTATATTACATGGGTCTGTTTACATAATTATATTGTATGAAGTCAAAACTAGTACAATATTTCAATAAAAATAGTTTGGTCAAATCTGGTAATCTATTATACATATATAAATAACATAATTATATAGTTGTTCGCAACTGTAACCGATACGATCCAGAGAATTTCCCCCCATTGCGCATCAGGTGACTTACAGGAAGTATGTAATGCCCCAGTCACGTATACACGACGCACAGCCAGCCCACACATTGGGTGACAAAAATTAGTTCAGTGCCTCGTTGTGCGTCTATGAATTTTGTCGGGATATGAAAGTAGCTAGCTAGTGTATGAGGAATATGCAGCGTGTTATAAATACATCAGGTGCATAAATAAGCGAATATACAGCGTTTTGCTAACGCGCTGAATGTTAGGTAACGAATGCAACAAAAGTTAACGAATGCACAGCGCATTGCTAGCACGGCACAAATAAATCGAGGAGTCATTTACCACGTCAATATACGTTATATATTATTCGCTGGACATGCGCTAAGAACACGCTAGATGGGTGCTATATGCGGGGCTCAGTGCCGTCAATTTTGATGTATTTTCTAGATGTAAGGCTCAGTCACACATAGTCAACGCACGACCGACGCACTGAAAAATAATATTTTTTTACAAGAGCGTTGATCGTGCGTCAGCCTTTGTTACTGGCTCGTGGAGTGTGCTGCACTAACGCCACACATATTTTTCTGCGCACTGTGAGCGCCGAAAGAAGTTGTGCATGTTCGAAATATTGAACGTCTGAGAACACATCAATGTACACGCTAGAATACTGCCAGAAACATGTAGGGCGAGCTAGAACAACTTCATATCAATGCCAGATATGTTTGCTTTGCTTTGTGTGCTTTTAGTCTTTTGATGTGGTGTTTCACATGATACACAGCTTTAAGTGCTGATTTTTTGTTGATTTGTCGAATTATGTCAATATATATAATGTTATCATAAATTTAGGACATATTTTGTCTTTTAAAAATGGTCAGGCCTACATATGTACAAAACAAACTGAAAACAATTACTATAATCGTCGACATCAGTGTTCTAGGGTTTAATGCGCACTGTATGTGTCCAACGCGTTAGAAAAGCCGTGTTATTTCGCCATTTGCGTTGGAAACAGGATGTGCATCCGTTACCAACTTACCACGTTTTTCATAATCCAGACACACATTGTTATTTTTATTTTTTTAATGTGTGAACTGTGTGTCGTGTATGTGTGACTGCGACAAACCTCGGTCAATGAAAACACAACTAATTTAAAGGGTGTGCTCTACTTGTGCCTAACAAGTAAACGCCCTGTCACACTACAAAGTTCTTGTCTAACGCCCTAGTTGCGTTCGTGAACGGTGATCAGCTGGCAAAACGCTAGAAGAGCACAGCAAGAACGGTACATGGACTGTATGAGGACGCTTGAGTTTTCGCCGTCCGTCGTGCGTCCGTCTGCGTTGTCATCCCGACCCCCCCCCCCCCCGCCAATCTCCAATAAACGTCCACCGTCTAGAAGGCTCACAGAACGCTCATCGTGGCATTCTTCTCAGAGGTTTTAGGACGCAGTAAGAACGTTGCAAATTTTTGTCATGTAGAAAAACTCTCCGCTACCCTCTGCGTTCTACGACGACCACCAGCGACCTACAACGGTCATCTAGCGCCTCTCATCCGACTCGAACGTTCTTCTGCGTTCTGCCACCTTTTCATGAAGGTTAGACAAAATTTAACCAGAACGTTGTAGTGTGAAAGGGCTTTAACGTTAAACTGGCGCTGGTCTAACGTTCTCCATTTCACCACACCACAACATCAACTCAACACGTCGTGAATTTAGTTCACAACGCCGCTACACAACACATGATTTAGTGATTCACTCGGCTACTTCATCATTCGTTTGTAATGTTGGTTCAACGCCTTATCTGGGCTAGAGTAATGACTTGACAACTGACCACTCAGCAATAATTTGATGTCAAAGATTGATACCAAGTGAATGTGACAGTGCCCATAGCTGCGGATCTAGAGCAACAAGTGCATTACAGCTGATCTAATGACTCATGTATATGCACTCAGTTTCGTCTAACTGTGATGAGTGTGCTTTTAATGCATTATCGTTCCATATGGATGCATTTTATTATATTTAATCTTAATAATCATTCAGTTTTCATGTCTATCATGAAATCTTACCCAATTGTACCCCCCTCCAGCAGTCTCATCTCTCTCACTTGGTTAACGTTCAGTTTAATGCTGGTTTAACGTTAGTCCACGGTCTGTGCTGCTGGACAATCAACATTAAACCAGCATTTTGTGTAGTCGCAATTAGGTCCAGGCAGGAGATATTTTGATTGTCATTCAATCTCAGCAAGAGCGAGACGTTGAATGTTTAATGTTAGGCCAGCGTCACAGACGGTGGGCTAACATTAAACCAATATAGGGTAAACTCAACGTCCGGTTTTTGTTGGGACGTAAATATTTCCATATGAACGGCATGATCCCGATTTGGGTACTTTTTATTTCTGTTTCAGCAGTGTATAGGGCCAACAGAACCAAACATACGTTGATAGATATGCTGCTTAAAAACGAGTATCATTACTAGCGTATAATGTTTTTTTTCATGGCAGTATCAGTTGGTACATGATGTCCACCCAACATTGCACCAACTCCTTTGAAAATTGGTGCAATGCAGGGTTGGCATACTGTGACTTCTACATTTGATTAAAGAAAATAAAAATGACAAAAATAGTGGGTACCATCACAGAATAACCATAATTATGTTTATTATGTGGTATTATGATGTGACTCCTCACTTTTGAACGCTTTTTTTAATCCTCAGAAATACTTTGGATGCTAAACTCTGATGGGGAATGCGGATACGCACGGAATCAGGTCATGGGGTATCCCAGCAAACACGTTCAGGTCGTAGACGTTGTAGACGCTGGCCCAGCATTGGCCCAACATTGAGACAGCGTCTCGTGTTTGCTGGGCTAGTCGCGGAGTGTCAACACCTTGGTAAGAGTCACCTCCGTTACACCTTGGTAAGAGTCACCTCCGTGACACCTTGGTAACAGTCACCTCCGTTACGGACGCCCTCGTGGATGGGGACAGATCCACTCTCCCCAGCACTTACCCCTTCATACGTGTATACGTCTGCCCTACCCTCCCCCGTGACCTGCCGTGCCCCCAGGTCCGGTCTACCCGGCCCTCTCCCCGCCGGCCGGGGACTGCACTCACACCCCAGGGTTTACCAGTCAGTTTATGAGCAATCCCTCCATTCAGTTCACAACTATCGATTGGGCGCCTGTCCACCATCTAGATGTGATACCCCAACGAAGATTAAATATGACCCAGTGGCGTCCCAGCGTTATATAAGCAAATCGAGGGACGTTAGCCCAACCTTGGGCAGCATTTCGTGTAAAATATTACATTACAGGGCCCGAATTCTCGTACAAGTTACGATATATCGCATAGGCTTCGGATTGGTCGAGATTGCCATCTCGATCAAACCGAAGCCTACGACATATCGTAACCCTGCCTACATCTTTCTACAAAGTACATTGTATCAGAATAGTCCATTTCATAACGCATGATCACTTGTGATAGTCAGTTGCAGAGTAAAACCTCTGAAACACCGAAATATTAATTAAAATTAATGTGACCTGTGATGAACATGGTGTATTTGCTGAGCTCCAAGATCCTTTTAAAGACATTCATAACCAAGTCCCAGACTAGATCCACCTCTGTAAAGCAGCATTTAAAAGTACGCCTACGCACCTGAATTGGCAGTTTTTTTTATGATTCTCACATCTATGTCAATCTGTGACACGTTCTGTATCAAAATTAAAAGATTTTATGGGCTAAATACTAATTTTAAACGAAAGCTTTAGAAACCAAGGACCAATATTATTGTAAATGATGGGTCGATGCCGTTGATCATGCATCTCGGCATTTTAGTCCATCATGCCGATAAAGGTTTTAAACCAGATCAATTTAACTTTTCGAAATCGGCTATAATTCGAATAATTTTTAATCGTAAGACTATACTTCACTAATACTTATTTTTTATCTGACCTTTTTCAGTTTTGTTACATGATGTATATTTAAGTAAGTGTGACTGAGGTGTCAAACAGGTAATAATGTACAGTAACTATTACCAGGACACCAGTAGACCTATTTTGTGAAACTCAATAGCCTTGACCTCTAATGTTTTCACTGAGCTAGCTAATACAATGAAGTATGGGGGTGGGGTTTTTATATAACATTATATAAAATTATCGGCTTCTAGATGATGAACTATACCGCATCCTTACATATCGCTTACCACCCACTTTTCACTAATTTCTCAACATTTTTCACGACCGTTTCGACTAATTATGTGACTCATTATTTTCATAATACAAGACTTGCAATATATCGAATTTACGACATTATCCCTTGGTTAGCGTTACCAATTACATTCTATGCTAGATTGAAATGCATTGTTTACCTTCTGTATATTTACGTTCTGAATAAAATACATTCTGAAAAATAGCACTGTACTAAACAATTAAAATGTGTACATAATTAGAAGAGAAATATAAGCCACGAGGCTTCACTCTTAACTGTCTGTTATACACTACAATATGTATGTTTCAGATAACAACATTATTCTTATTTTTAACCCTTTAATCGCCGGTCCCGCATATATTCTGGTTTCCATTTTTTATTAACACATTATGTACCACCTCTTGAACATGTTAAAGATAAAATGTGACATCAATCAGCAATATTTGAATACAGTTGACATCCATTTTGTCAAATCTGAATAATTTTTCACTCACTTGACGCGATCCACAACGTCAAGTGGGTGAAAATTCAGATTGAATAATTTGGCGGTTAAAGGGTTAAGATGCTATTTACAAGATGACTACTAGATCTCAGCCAGCTGATTGGTTTGTATGTCCACCTTGACCAATCAGCTGGCTGAGATCTATGTCAACCACTACCAGAATATAAACCCTGGTATATAAGACATGTTATTTTCGTTTTCAAACTGCCAATTCTAGGTATATTATATATATGGTCCCCATGGTTATCTGGCGAAAGGCCGGTTCAGCGCCCTGGGGTTTGGATGGGGGATTATGATTGAACGATAGGGATAGACAGACCGCTTCTACAGTGTATTATAGACTGGACGTCTTAACATGAGCGAGAGGAAACAAAACATTAAACAATTTATTTGTGGTTGATATGCAAAGTCTCTGACATCTGCAGCAGCCACTTTAACATTACAAGTTGTAAATATTTACTTGCCAAATTTTGTGCCAACGTTTGAACCACATCAGCTTAATCGAATAAAAACAGGTACCCAGTGGACCATGCATCTTATCTGATTTCTATTATGAAGTTAAGATCAGGACCATAATGAACATGCAGCAATTAAGCAGTAATCTCTAAACATTTCATGCAGCTGTGGCCCGGCTCAGCCTGTTATTAAAACGTAACATAGCGTGTATCAGCAAGTCTAAAATTATAGTTTGACAAACATATAGCCAAAACAAAATATTTAACTTGTTCGAAATAACAGCAGATCCTCTGATGATCTTGTGATTTGACGTGAACAGTAACTCTTTATATAAAAATGAAATGGATAGGGTTTTAAGCCACATAGGCTAACCTGGGTCAGAGGAACCGCCTGAGGATGGTGAGATGAATGAGATGACACTGCCCTATAGACACAGGATTCGAAATTTGAGCCCTGGTGGTCTGAGGCCGAGTACGCTACCTCTCGGTCACAGAGGCTACCCACAATATTGAATCATTACAAGTGAGCTGGGAAGAAACATTTTGTTTCTTTGAAACTTAAATGCCAGAGCGAGGGACGAGCCCGCGATCTCCGACTTTCCAAGCAGGCAGCTTTAACCACTGCACCGGGGTCTTTATGTCTGAATGCATTTTGTTAGCTTATAGTGTTCTCACATACTTTTTGTAATGTTCCCAGCAAGCACGATAATATTGATTCTATGTTGGCTCAAGGTTGGGAAAACGCTGTAGACGTTGTCCCAACATTAAGCCAACATAGAATCGCCATATCGTGTTTAATGGGATGTCCCTCTGGAAGTAGGATAACGTTCATCCCACTGGACGCTTGACGCCGTCTGCATGCTGGATATATGTGCAAACAGTATATCTTGTGCCACACAGGTTAGAAAGAACTGTAATTGGTGAATCTTTTACATGAGTACCATTGAGAGCTAGATTGTATCTTCTCAGACAACATGTCCCGGCAGTAGTTCAATGCAAGATCCACCCTCAACAGATTGATTATCTCTGCTGAGAAATCACTCTGCCAGCATGGTCAGATGTTGTGATCCTTACAGTGCGGGGATCGACTATAGACGTCAGAATCTGACGTCTGAAGACGTCAGATTCTGACGTCTAAAGTCGATCTCCGCACTATAAAAGTACAGCTAATTCTAATGGCCATAGACCCATAATTACATAGGTATTCAAATGAATCGGAAAGAGCTGACTAAGAAATGTATGATTCAAATTGAAAAAAAACTTGGTCTCCAAAATTTATACAGAAATATTTCAGCGTTGTAAGGGCTTTTTGATGCAGGGCATCCAGCCATACGATCACCGTCACCAGTTTAAAATCATGTGTCACATATATAGGCCCTAAAAATCGGTTGCAGTGATGATTGCAGTGGTCTCTGTTACGTGCCTCATTGGCCATGCAGATAATGTAGGCTATGAGTATTCATAACTAGAAGCTTTGTGTGTACCAGGAGTAACGCTCATATATAGAAAGGCTGCGCTTTCAGGGATGAGTTCAAAATAATTGTTGTCTATATTGTTCTCCTTTGAATATACCCCTATGCTATTGTGGACATATTACTAATACTAAGTGATGAAATATATATGCAAAACACAATATAATTGTGTTTTGCATATAAATATTTTATCACTTGCATGGTAGTAGAAACTCAGTAGGCCTATTCATTTTTTTAGCCAGTATTCCACCCGACCCAAAGAATTTCCGCGAAATTACATGTCAGGCCACATAAAGTGTTATAAGGCTGTTTATGTGTTAGCCTATTGAATATGCCTCGTTGTTCGCTCCGAGAACAACGAGGCATATTTAATAGGCTACTTATGTGTTATAAGACTGCTTATGTGATCACAATAAACTAGTAGGCCTATAGAAACGCTTTTAATTTAGATACGTTTTGATATTAGCCAAAACATATCTGGCCTTGAAGTTCAAGGCTGAACTGGCTGGTTGGTGGTTGATTCCCGTGTGGTGCGCGGGGCGAGATGTAGGGGAGATGAGAAAGGTTGCTGGTCTGCGAGGAGACTTGGTGACGTCACCGTCTGCCCCACAAGGCCCGGATGTAAAGGTCAAGGCCAGCAATAAGACGCAACTGAAAGGCGAACGGGATTGCACAAGATGGATGGAGTGGCAAACCTAATCTGGGGATGGCTGGTTGCTCAACAAGTTTAATGTGTTTTCACTCTAGGCATAGTGCTGTCTATTAATACATTTAATCCGATACAAGAATACCTGTTCGGACGATGATTAGGGCTTAGTGGCTATTTGTGGCGTCCGATCTCATTACCGAGAAAAAACATCAGATTAAACTTATTGTCATATTTATAGCACAGGCTATGTACTACCCACGTGAAGAGAACGCGTCAAGTATCTCATCTGACATTTAGATCCAGATCAGTCAAGTAATCAATTGGCAAACAAGAGCGGCATAGTTGCAATTCCCTCCCTTTTGGGTGAGACATAAAACGCCACCTGATGGAAAACCAAAGCTAGTAAAATATTGACCCTGAAAGATACATATAAATTGCTGACTCTTTTAAATGTGTGACTAGAACGAATACAAATAAGATCTATTAAAATTTTGAAACAGAAATGTATCAATCTCACCATATTATTCTTATAATTCACTTTAATCAATTAATAAACTAAACACATAACCTATGTTGAGATTTGGCAAATGTTCTGAGTAGACACTATTGAAGGTGATTCAACACGAAGTCAGAGTGAGCCCGAATTCTCATACAAGTTACGATATATCGTAACTTGTACGAAAATACGGGCCCAGGTGTGAGATTATGTGAAATACTAGTATGTCAACATATTGGAAATGCTGGCCATATCTGGAATCCATCCATAAAAACCTAGCATCTATGATGCTAGCTACATCCAATATAACATTTGACCAATATTTATTGTTAAATGTGAGCAAGTATGATTATTAAATTATTTACACATCGGATAAATGATCTAGTTGCAATAAACGTTCGCTCCATACACACCAAGAAGTTTATAGACCTTATAGGCCTACATGTATATCAATTATTTTGTTCTAATACATATTCTCTTTTAAATGGATCCTTGAAACTATACTGTCATAAAAATGGGTCATGTATATCGTAATTTAATCTACTTACAAGGCGCCTACAGGAAATTATGTTTAATGATTTGATACACTCACATATTGAACTGGTATGTTTTTCTGTTAAATCAAGAGAGTGTTGTTTGTGTAAGTGACTCTATCAGCCGAATATGAAATGTCTGCTTTAATTACTTCCACACATGCATACTAGCCCAATCGCACCGGGGTTAAGTCGTGTTCACGATGGGTTTGCGAGGTCTGTTTGAGTGGAGCACGGCTTATAGTAAGTAGAAATAGATCTGCCTGTGAATGACAATTTACGCCGACTATTGTGCGAAGGATAGGGCGGTATATCTCAGATTACCTTGCGTTCAATCTACGTGGTCGACCCGATATTCTTGTCGCCATGTATGGGGAAATGACACAAACAGTAAATCCTGCTTGCCTTAAAAATCATACAATGAATTGTAACCAATCTATCCCCACTAAATCCTCGTTGCATCCAAGCTACGAACAGCAAAAAACCCCATTACAATCGGATCGTGAGCATGAATGAAGACCGGTGTGACCGGGCTATTATGAAATGTTTCACCACCACGTAGGCCTACAGGCCATACCAGCGATTCCTGAACAGGTGGTATGCATGGATTCTCCAGTACCCCACCAGTACTGCACACAGTATCCTGCCTGCTAGGAGGCGTATCGGGATCGATCCAGTATTTCCAGGTATCGGGCTGATGGGTCACAGTGTGAGGTGGCAGGGACTACAGCAGCATGGAGCCGAACACAAACACAGCTCTCCCAGCAAACACGAGACATTGGTACAATGTTGTTTTAACGTTGGCCGACCGTCTCCGACGGTAGGCCGACGATAAAACAACATTGGGTTATTGACTCGTTTCTGCTGGGCTGCTCCATCCATCAAGACAGATTATACTCCAAAACAACATGGTTCCCAACGAAAAACACGGATTTAGATGAACCGTCATTTCAATGCCGGGACAACGACACCGCCCAACATTTACCAACGTTTGACCAAAGTGGTCAGAACGTGTATTTTCACGATATATTAGTTCCTATACGATTCCTAAAATATGTTGATATCATACTGGGATTAAACAAGATCATGAACTACCTTGTTATTTCGCAATATTTTTTGATAAGTATTCGCTACAAAAGATATTCAATACGTGACCTCATATTAGTTCGTTATCTATTTATTTGTACTTATTCGAATCTTTATAAAAAATGCACCTTTACAACATGAGTTTAATGATAAGGTCTATCTTACTAGCAGGTTTAGATTTGCGTTCTGCCGTTCATGACACAAGATAAATGTGACTGCCATTTTTTCGTGTCAGGAGTAGGGATAATACAAATTATTGTATTCTTTTTACCGTGAGAGTTAATTTTTTCAGCAATATTTTTATTCATTTAAAGCTGGAAATAATAACGCACAAGTATCAATTATCATTTTTAAAAGCAAAAAATATTGTCATTTGGTGAGAAATAAGCATCCATACCATATAGTCTACGTATTTAAAATCCGATATGTCACAAAGCTTTAACGAAGATAAAATGGTTAAAAGAACAAAAATCGTACGAGTGAAGATTAATCACGGAACAAACATATATATACGATATATACGAGAACGAACAAATGGCAATGTATGCATGAGTGATTGAATAAAGACTCAGTTACATTGCAGCTCTAATCATGCCAATAAACAAATATAATTGCAACTGGCTCTCAGAGTGCATGGTCGACTGAATACTATGCAATATATATTGAAATGGGCTACGTGTCGAATTACATATGGAAAGTCAAAGCGCGTCTTTATACACCTTACATTATTCTCATCTAGGCCCTGTATAACTAAGCAATATGCCATATATCTTTTCCCCACTATAGTTAAGACAAGACGTATGAAAAACGTATAGTAGCTTACGTTGGCTTGAAAGGTCTGTGTACTTTATCACACTAGTCTTCTTCCCTTTTATATGTTTGCTGGCTGAATCCCACAGGTCTGTTCACACGTATTCATTTATCTTACTTGTTTCTCATTTGAAAAGTATACAGTAAGATACAGTAAAGTGAATCATGCATCATGTGATAAAAAGGCAGTGGAATGAAATAGTCTGAAATGAATAAATTACAGAGGGGGACTGCAATTAAGATATAAGTCTAATTCTGTGAAAGATGTGTTTGTTGCAGATTAGCAAATAAATTACTCCACAAATTCGGCAAATCTTAGCTTTACGTGATACACCATCACTTGATGTGAGTTGGCAAATCATACAATTTTCTAATTCTGATTTATACATCGTAATACAGAAATGTGAAATTAATAGGCCTTACATGGCGAATTCACAACCAAGTTATACAGGACAAAAGCGGCATCATGTAAAACCTATACCAGGAGCGGAGATCGGCTCCAATTGCTGTTTTTCGTATTGAGTCATACGACGTGTAGTTATTTGCTGGAGGGAATCTGAGATTCCGTCGTTGAAAAACACTCAGCCCCTCAGGCAGCACACGCTTTCAAGGACGAACAGCAAAAAAACGGTTAAAAAAACACTCAATTATCGCTCACTGAGTCGACCTTAGAGATTGCCGCGGCAATTCCCAAGGTTGACTCAGGGAGCGATAATTGGATCAATGAGGATAATCTCATTTCAGGGTTGGTTATTAAGTAATGATTATGAAGCTTTTTCAGTGTTGTATCAGCACTTTTGAGGGCGTCTAGATTATCAGCAGATATGGTTTCAGGTATCCAATATATTCATCCACACGCCACATTCGATCCTTCTCTCCATCGAGCCGCCACTTCGGTCAATACTTGGCCTTGGATGACGTCATCTATGACTAGATCCTGGTATACTCAGTACTCGGTTAGCTAGGTAAACAGACTGGCCAGCCCTAAGGATCTATATTTATCTGGTGTATATAGCGCCTTAATGACTATAATAGGATTTAATATCAGGTATCCTAATTGATTCCTAATTGGTGTTTATTGAATTCACAATTTTTTTTTTATATTATTTGTTTCTAAAATAGAACATGACTAAATTCAGTTGAATTATATATTATATACACTTAAGTAGGTCATGTAAACGTACGGGATATGTTTTAGCTAGGCCTAAAATGACATACATTAAAAATAGTGCAAATGAAAAAAAATGAGTGTGGTTTTAGGCCATCTTTCTGCACATGTAGTATAAACCGGGTCAGGAGAACCTCCTGAGGATGTAGCTCCACATGTGAAGCCGCTCGCAGAGCTATCGCGCGACTCGGGGGGGGGGGGACTACCTGGGGCTACTGAGGATGGTGAGATGAATGAGATGACACTGCCCTCCAGACATCGAATTCTAAATTCGAGCCTTTGGGGTCTGAGGCCGAGTACGCTACCGTTCGGTCACGGAGGCTCCCCAAAATAATGTATAAAAAAATGGTGCAAAGTTTGTGAAAAATCTAAAAGGGATATAAATATATTATAGTACATGTAACCGGCGTTTCATGTTGATATTTGATTCTCACAATAATAATATATACTGTCCCTTTGTGCTTCATTTAAACACAGCAAACATAATAATTTTGCATTAACGCGATGACAGAGTCTCAAAGCTGTAACAACCACCTACCCTTTATAAATGACAGACCCAAATTGTCAGTACAAAATAATAATTGATTTTTTGTCACTTTATTATTGCGTCGCCACAGTGCGAGGTGCACCTATCTGGAAAATGATTTGCTCCATAATGAATCAGATATTCAGCTATTAATAAATAAAGTGGTACACAATATAATAAAAATGGTGCGAGACTCAGAAAGAGGTGATATTTTAATAGGTGCACGGAGCGGTTGATGGCGAGCTTAGCATCAATAATAAATACATGCTCCCTGGAACATGCGGGATCCTGGTCGAGCGCTGGCTGAATGCTAGTCCAACGTCTCCGACGTTGAACTAACATTGAGCCAGCGGTAGACCCACTGTATATCTTTTTTATCTGTCCTGCTGTTAGTCAGATGTGACACATTCACAGAGCGTTTATTCGGCTCATATTGATGTATGACTCTCTCTCAAATGACGTAACACCCAGTCTGGTATGGATCTGTGATACCGGTTAGCTCGATGGATATGTGTACGACAATCAAATCTGATGCTGTATACGCCTATTGGAAGTGTGGTGATAATCAAACTGTTCAAATGCATGGGGCGTGGCTCTGTGCACATAACACGAAACTGAAGTCATACAAAAAATAAGACATTGCCTCGATATACTGCTTCTGTTTGTCACAACCACATATGCACAATAAAATGTCTATTCACAAGCATGCATTCAATGGTACTTTTTGTATTTATGGACAATATGAATCAATTGAAGCATATACATTGTTAATCACTGGATCGTTGTCAGACGATCTAATCTGTAGACTTAGATAAAATTTGCTGAAGTCTATCAAACTGAGCACATGCAGATACCAATATTATAAAAGATTTTGCGTTGCGTAATAACATTGTATTATTAGAGTAGACCCGCAGCCTACTCGTGCTGAATGGAAAGACACGAACATGCAATTAGGAAAATAATAATTTAATTATACACTTCAGGCCCACCATAGAATTCTATTACTACTGACTTATCTTTTCATCTCTAAATATGTATTTGATACAATAAGAAACCTAATGCAATAGCCAGCAGGAAGAAATATTATAATTTAAAATAGAAATAAACATTGCAAATAATAAAAGTATCTCTTTTACTAGATGAAAAAGTAAATGTTGTTAAGAGCTTCTGCCCATAGAGGGTGCCTTCTGGGAGATGTGCATGTAATAGGAGGCTCTATAAATACTAGGTGGGCGATGTATGGTATCGTTAAGTTAAGACCTCAAATGACCCACTGCATGTGTGTTGTTAGCCTTGGGTTCAGGCCACGAGAGGAGGGAGAGAAAGGGTCGCAAAATCAGCCAGCTTTCTTACAACAATACGCGGCTGACCAGCAGCTGACCACCACATTGATGTTGGCTGACCATCAGCAGCAGACTGACCCTACAGGTCCCAGAGGTCGGCTCTCAGGCACCGTCTTATCAGCATGCCTACCGACCATTCACTGTACCATGATGGTCGAGTCTGCTACAGAAATGTTCACCTTATACGTTTTAACCCTTATCCCACTAAATTAATTTATTTACATTTTCACCTGCTTAAAGTTGTGTCTCGCTACCGCGAGCCACAACATTAAGCAGGTGAAAATTACTCACGTTAGTTTAATTTGAGACCAAACACTTGCAAATCTTGAAGTTTAAACACGTATTTCAGTCCCAATAACGGCTAATAAAACGGATTAAAAACGACTATTGTCGATCTTAGCGGTTTAAGGGTGTATCCATTTGAATTATCATTTCGTCGCCTCGGAGCTAAAGGATCCTATCTGACACTCGTCAGAGTGGCAGATAGGATCCTTTAGCTCCGAGGCAACGATTTCCCCGTCGGTTAGATTTTCTGACGCATATGTGAATATTGGGAGTGTTATAGTTGATGCTTCGTTTATATCTGAGATATTGTAATGAGAAACATAGATAAAAACTGGTCCAATATCGAATAAATTAGAAAACCGTCAATGACATATTTAACTCGTCATCATCATAGACATACTCCATTAATTTGCCTAGTTTGGAGCATTTAATAGTGGTGAACGTCGACACCACAATAATCGTCTAACTTAAGCCGAGAGTAGAACATGCACTAGCAGGTCATCAGTCCCATACTATAGTAACGACGAACATACCAGATTCAGATGAATAAAATGTGTTTCTTTTGAATCAATGACCCATGTATGTAAACTCAACCGCCCTTTATCTCATTTCTGCCCACTTGTAACGATTCATTGTTGTGGGGAGCTTCTCTGACTGAGAGGTAGGGTGTTTGGCCTCAGACCACCAGGGTTGGAATTTCAATTCATTTATCCGGGGGCAGGCTCTTCCGATTCATCACACCATCCTCCAGGTGCTCGCGATCCAGCCCATTTTTCATTAATTCATTTTGTTATAATTAAAAGTAATATAACAAAACAAAAACACTCATAATAATGTGAAAAATAGATATTGGCAAATTTCTTTTACTTTTCTTTAGTTCAGTATATTACACCATGAAACACAATCTTTGGTATTTTGTTGAATAAACTGTGGCATGAAAACCTGTATAAATGGTATAACAAAATATCAATACCAATATTATAGCCTAGTAAGTTTACTCTGCCGTTGATCCCTGTTATATTCCCACTGACGATGACTGGTGAATAATTAAATAGATGACAAGATTGCCGACGATTATCATGAGTATGTAAATGTGGACTAGCTGTTGTTGTTATAGTATCACCAGGTTGATCGGCACAGATGTGCCGGGTTTCCAGGGATCAGACAGGCTGTACAAGATCCCGGGTTTATACGGATTCAGATAGCCTCAGATAATACAGAAATCTACACCAATCCTCTGTGGTGATAACCCGTCACACAAAACACGAGACGATAATCCAATGCTGGGCTAATGTCGTAGACGGTGGGTCAACATTAGTTCAGCATTGGATCAATGTCGCGAGTTTGCTGGGGTGTCTGTCAGTAAGAAAACATTCGACCAAAACTCGTTACAGGTTGGTCAAGCGTCGTAGACGGTGAGCCAACATTAAACCGGCATTGGTTCAATATTTTGTGTTTGATTACTGACAGACACTGGGATATGCACTCACCAAACAAAACAAATTGGTCCAATGTTGTTTTAATGGAGGAGCAGCGTCAACATATCTTGTTTACTGGGTATCCACAGTTGACGCAATGTTAATTTAATTTTGGGCCAGTGTTGCAGAAAGTGGGTCAACATTACTTCCTCTGCCCAGCAAGCACATGCAGCTATTGACCCTATTTGATATCAATGTTGGGACAGCTTTGAAGATCGTGGCCCTACATTGGACCAGCATAGGGCCAATGTCTTGTGTTTGCTTGGTTGACATCAACAGTTGATCAAATGTGGTGTGACACTAGAAATGCGGGTTTGTGCATCGGCGTGAATGAGCTTTGAGGTAATAGCTCTTTATATGTATGGTGTATGGTGCTCCAAACTGGTCAAATGAAATGTGGTATGCATAATTGCATACGTGGATGGGCCACTAAAATTATCCTCCATAAGTATGTCTATCTGAAAGTATACGGCGCTATAAGGCAGAAAACAGAAAACACACCGAAGCGGCCGAAGAGGCGAGCGGATGTTATGTCTTTGTAAAATGGCAGTTAAGTTAGGCCGCTCCCATGCGGTGTGTTTTGTGTTTTGATAGAGCTGAAGACGTATATGACTGTGATACGCAAGATGAACGTCTACGACATTATAATAGTGGACAAATATATAGGTGGTTCGTATTCTAGTTATCTTGGTTGAATCATCACAACAATTTGCAAACTGATGCGTAGAATGACGCGGGGCAATACTATTTTCGTTGAATAATAGTTTAATTATACAAAGTAGGCCAACATGATTGCATGTAATAAGGCGGTTACAAACAAAAGTAATATTGATGATGAGGGTGGTGTTAACTGTAATGACTTATTTATTACATGCTGAACTGAGAATATTTACTAAGAGTACTGAAACAGACATATTGTAAACAATAACAGGTATGTATGCTGTTCACATCCAATTTTACTGAACATCACATTTCCGCTGTTCCCTAAGTAGATCACCATATAATGTAAACAACAACGTGGATGTATGCTTTTCATATTCAATTTTAATGAAGTTTGCATTTTCTCTGTTCCCTAAATAGATACCTAAGTACATTTTGCAGAGTTATTTTACTAAAACAAATGCACTATAATTTATAATTATATTTATTTATTCATAATACACCAAAGCGCTCCAGAAATCAAAATCGTTTCATTTTAAGCGTCTATATAGCGGAATTGTCCCATGGTTGTACACTATACTATACTGTGGCTCCAGGATAGCTCATTGCTAACCGAAAGTACAACCAATTAGCGCGCCGCATTAGAAAACGTATACAAAATAAGGACGATTATGTCAAAGCTGACATGTAAACGGTCATGTCAACGGGGTTTTTTTTGCATAATAAATTTAATATTACTAAAATGTTTGCTTAATATGCTGTGTGATGTATAGCACATTAGAATATACCGAAAGAGATCTTCACGTACGCTGACGACTAACTGTTCAACATAAACTCCGTTCGAAAACGTTGTTTTTTCTGCCTTTTAATAATAAATGTTCAGTTGTACCATAGAGTTAGCTATTAACTCTATGGTTGTACTAATCCTTGCTATTCACACGAAACATCTGCGGCATGTTTTAGTTGAAGTTTGAAGAGTTTTTTAGTGCAAAATGGCACTGTTTCATTGAAGCAATTTACTGTAACATGTTTGCAAAAATTATAACCTAATGTATATCACTAGTATGCTCTGACAATCCGTGCACTCATTGTTAAAAGGACTACAAAATTATTCTGGTAATACCCCGTACTAGTAATATTCATCTGTATTATGATATATTTGTTCATATGATGGAGGAATCTTCATATGGTAAATACTGCCTATCCTTTTCAAACCATACCTGACCACAGTCTTAATGTTAGGCTTAGTGCTCAAGTTTTTATTATACAGGGGCGATTCTGTCACGTAGGCTTGAACAAATCTCAACAAAAATTTGAAAGCAAGAATTAAAGCTATTGCCTCAAGCAAGTGAGCTGAAACTGTTTTGCAAGATGTTGAATACTACTTAATATTAACAGTCCACTTATCTGAATTGCACTTCGGATTTGAATTTGTGGGTTTGCCTTCATCAAATTAGTGGGAATGCATATTTAAAGATTGCAGCGTGACTATTTTTATTCAATAAGAAATCATAGAAAGCGTCTAGTGTGTTTAGTGATACCGTGCATGTAATATGGCTTGCTGCTTTTTTTGACGTTTTATGCAAGAAATTATGTCAATGTTAACGTGGTCGTTTAGTCACATTGAGAGGAAATAAAAAAGGATATTTCTCTGAAATACCCAAGTAGGATCAGCGAGCGTCAGAAGCGTGACAGTCAGGCACTCTACCAATGCGCAACATCCCGTCTCTTTGTATAGAAATACCCTGACTGGGGAATATTCTGGGTGTCAACCAGTGGCAGACACTGGTACCTTTGCTCAGCAGTGGTGCTCGTAACGCCCACGTACCAGTACTAGTGATGTTTATAAACTCTGACAAATGGTCAGGGCCTGACCCTTCACAAATGGACAACATATTTATATTTAAAACTTAATATTGGGAATAATTTTTAGATCTGATAAATGATTCTGGTTATATTGTAGGGTGAGTAAATGCATAAAGCAGCAATATCAATATAATTCTTTATCGTAGAATAATCGTAAATATATTTACAAAAACAGTGGTCTGCTTCACAGAAGAGCCATTCAGTTAGGATGTTTCGAATGGCTTCGTGAATAACAAATTATAGGTTATATAGACCCTAATAGACTGACAGAAGTGATCCACTACCGGCGGCATATCCTAAAATAGTTCAGCTTTATAGCACTCAGCTGTTTATTTATAAGAGCATAGTAAATGTAACCCACTTATTTAAATGTTCGTCAACCAGTGTTCTCTCTCTATATATAGATCACATCGTGAATCATACATTCTATACATAGAGAGCTTGCATCATGTAGAGATTTATTTAGAGTCGTATTAAATGGACCGGGGAACCTGTTGCAGAGGGATATTGCGTCCGACCGTTCGTTAAGTATTATATGTGTGATACATATTATACAGAATGGTGAGTAATACGGTTTATGTGGCACAGAACAGGGGTCCCATGTGCTGTGTATTATATGGACACTCGTGGTGTACAATATCATCTCACCATCCTCAGGAGGTTCTCCTGGCCCAGTTTAGCCTATATGTGCACAAAGGTGGCCTAAAGCCCGATTCATTTCATTTTGGTGTACAATATCACACAGCAGAACACGATTTTATAACAATAAAGGGAAAGACTACTTGATTACGTTAAATTCCCCAATCCCTTGGTCCTCACACGTTAGATTGCCTGCGTGATTTGTTACAATACATGTATATCACATGGTATCATAACAACCATCTTGTTATTCTAAACATGCGATAATCGACGGTCATTAGACAAGGAACTATATCAAAGTATTTACAATCATAAACATTTTTTGCAAGAATACATTTATTGTTTGTAATAGTGAGGTCGCAATGAAATTATGAAATTGTTATAAAGGCATCTTATGAAAGAGATATGTTATACTAATATGAAGCAGACATGTAATGAAACAGACATGTTATATGATCGGCCTAATGGAAAGACTTATAATATAAACTAAACCATAGCATGAAACAGACATGTTATGCAATATGGACACTGTATTGTCGTCGACTATGACAAACTAGACCATTTGATGTTTGAAATAATTAAGTATGTGTATATCATTACGAGGGTGATTGCAACATCTCGTAATTTGGGGGTATTTTGACAGTGCAGACATCGAACCAGCGTTGCCTCAACACTGGCCAACGTTGGCCCAGATTTAAACCAGCGGTCTTCTTCTTACACGGATAGAGATCCATTGCGCACGAGATGTTGGTCCTGTGCTGGTTTGATGCCGGACCAGCGTCGCAGACGCTGCCCGGCATCAAACCAACACAGGGCCAGCGTCTCCTGCTGGCTGGGGGCAGTCCTCCCTGATTGCCGTGGACGAGTGCGCCTCTATCTGTTGACACCATTGACCTTGATTTGTAGCTGGCGTGACCTTGGACCGGGGCTGAGACGGGTTTATGACTCCCGGAGCGAAGTGGCCCTTTTTGGTTGAGCATCCACGCGGAATCCTGGGGCGTCCCCGCGTCACGCCGCCGTCATTTGCTGCCGGATTCCAATCCATCCCCAGTGGTTCCAAGTACCACCTCCTCCCTCATTCTACAAAATTATGTCCTGCTGGCTCCGTGGACGCAGCTTAATCTTCTTCAAGGGGGGTCCCAGGGACTCACAGCCGACATCCACTACTTCAAAAGAATCTAAATTTCTGTGGTGGCATATTTTTGATTGACGATACTGTCACATAGCTTCTTGTTTGAACTATTCCTAGTTTGAACTATACTGAAATCACAGGGTAAAAAACTTGGACAAGCCCTTTAGTTCATCAAAGCATAGAGTTAATTATTAACTCTATGAGCAAAGCAAATATTTAGTTATACTCAGATTGCTAAACCATGATATTCGGTACTCCCATGGCACCAACATCTTGTATAATCGCATCAGGACATCGGGCTAGTATATTATATTCAGTATACATGAGGAGTATGTGAAGTAGAATAATCCCTATATAAATATACTCTAGATTCAAACGGAAACACATTACTCTAGATTAGATCAGCACACAGAGGGTTGATATAAAGCGTGCGGTAATTCAGCAGAAGGATCAGATTGCTGGACTGGTGTAACGTCTTGTGATTTCTAGTTATGTTATATCCCATGGTTAGACGTCTGACGCTGGCTTCACGTCGGTTTGACGTCTTGTGTTCTTATTCCTACTTTATGTCTGTCACCGAGTTTAATAACTAGATGACCCCTGTCATGTGACCTGGATGACGCCTGTCATGAACTGTATGACGCCTGTCATGACCTGGCTGACGCCTGTCATCACCTGGATGACCCCTGTGATGATCTGGATGACCTCTGTCATGACCTGAATAACCTCTGTCATCACTTGAATGACCCCTGTCATGACCTGGATGACCTCTGTCATGACCTAAATGACTTCTGTTATGACCTGGATGACCTCTGTCAATACCTGAATGACCTCTGGCATGACCTGGATGACCTCTGTTCCGAGCTGTATGATCTTTCTCATGCCCTGGATGACTTCTGCTTTGGCCTGGATGACCTTTGTCATGAGCTGGATGACATATGTCCCAATCTAGATAAAGTCTCTGATGAACATGATGACCTAGATGACTTCTGTCTCGATCTGGATGACGTCTCTCATGACCTTGATGACTTCTGTCATGACCTTGATGACTTTTGTCATGACCTTGATGACCTCTGGCATGACTTGACTGACCTCTGTCATGATCTCTATGACCTCTGTCTTGACCTGCATGACCTCTGTCATGGCCTGGATGACCTCTGTTATGACACGAATGACCCTGTCATGACCTGGATGACCTCTGTTGTGACCCAAATGACCGGTGTCATGACCTTAGTAACCTCTGTCATGAACTGGGTGACCTCTGACATGGCCTTGTCGTTTCCACTTGCACATCCCTCTAATTTGCAATGCAAATCATGTGAAATCACGTCAGTAAACAAGTACAAAATAATGGTTCTAAAGGCCATACTAATCATCAAAAGAGTTTTTGAGTCACAACAAGCTCTAAACACAACATCAATCTCAAAAATAAGAATGCTATCATATGCTATCATATCAGTATCCATGCAGATATCTGTATAATATACATACAAAGTGTAGGCCTAAGTGGTTAAACCTCCACGTCGACATGAGTAATATGAGAGCTTAGACTGCAAAATTCCGCCCCTATATGTATGTCAGGCTATAATAATTCAGTCACATAGGCCTAAATATGTATCGATAATTATTATAATTCGTATTAAACCGTCATAACCCCATTAACTACTGCATATTTCTCGTGACTATGTCATGACGTTGATGGCGGAATCATGACCACACAGCTTCACTGTGTACAATGTGTTCCTTAATACAGTGTGATGTTTAAACCAGGTTTATTCACACACATATCACGTTTTTTACTCACGTTGAAGTCACGCTCCGCCATGTTGCGTAACGTGACACTCTACACTGGAGTATAATGGGGGAATACGGGATAGACAAAACATTAGATGATCCACTTATCACAGATAACAACCATTTAGCTGGGAGGCCTTGGATACGTTTTACAGCATGCACGTTGTCCTGCAGGTGGTGAATGATGAGTAGGATCCATGTAAGACACGTGTACCGGGAACCTATCCCAGCAAACGTGGGACATTGAGCCGATGTTGGGCTAATGTTGGGCCGACGCCGTAGACGGCGGGCCAACATTAGCCCAATACCGGCTCAATGTCTCATGTTTGCTGGGATAGTGAGCGGGTCTATCAGCGGGTCCGCCTACTGTGTGAAAGGCAGATCCCGGTGTGTGACTTGTAACCTGGAGGTGCAGGGTTCGAATCCTGGTCTGTCCTCGCGGTAGTGCATATATTGTCATATTTACCCGGTGTATGTCTTAAACACAGAGTACGTTATTGGTTAACGCTCACACTTTTCCCACTAAATTACATAATTTAAATTTTCACCCACTTGAAGTTGTGTCCTGCTACCGTGGTCCACAACTTCAAGCGGGTTAAAATTACTCATATTTGTTTAATTTGTCACTAAGCATTTGCCAATCTTGTATGTTTAACCTGCTAATAAAAAAGATTAAAAACGACAATAGAAACCATCGCATTGGTAAAATTGTCCCACTGTGTCGATCGCAGCTTGAAATCTTCATTACTATTTTTTATAATTATCCGTTGGAATTCAGCCTATTCTATGAAACTCAATGACCTTGACCTCCTTTGTTTTCACCGAGCTGGTTAATACAATGAAGTATCTTCCTTCCTTCCTTTCTCCGTCGTTCCTTCCTTCCTTCTTTTTTTCATTCATTCATTCATTCATTCATTCATTCATTCATTCATTCATTCATTATTCATTCATTCATTCATTCATTCATTCATTCATTCATTCATTCATTCATTCATTCATTCATTCATTCATTCATTCATTCATTCATTCATTCATACTACAGTGCATCATATCATATGAACCATAATCATTAAACCCTTTCTTTTTACCAAAATAACCAGATAACCGTTCTCGGAGTGAAATTTGAGTTTAACCCTTTAAGCTCCAAGCACGACCATAATCGTTTGTAATCTGTTTTATCAGCCGATCAAATTAGTCTTATAATAGTGGGAATGAAATAAGTGTCTCAAATTAAACAAATACGAGTAATTTTCACCCACTTGAAGTTGTGGGTCGCGGTAGCGACACACAACTTCAAGTGGGTGAAAATTCAAATGCTATAACTGAGCGATTTAAAGGTTAATTGGAAAAAAATCCAAACATTTCATAATTTCAGATTGAACGTAACGTCAAATTCGTGAATTTTGGGGCCCAAATGGTCAAGAAGATATTTACTAATTAGCATCTGCTGAATGACGTGTTTCGTTTAGTCCCCGCATCAGCAGGGCTCAGTCACTGGCTTTCCGAGAAACCCTATAATACAAGCTACCTGTACTAGCTGACATCAGTAGTCATGAGTACTTAATATTACTTATACTACTGCATTAATATTCATTGGTGATGATGATGAGCTAAGCAAGAAGATCAAAATAAATGAATTTCTATGACGTGGGATCGAGGAAAATGCATGTATAGTCAAATTCGATTTTCGTTAGTGGAAGCTCTGAAAGCGCCCATCTAAAGTTATCTATGTATAAAACTGAAAGCTGCTGAGTATCACAGATTAGACTGCGGCTCAAATCCTAAGGTGGTAGTGAGCCTACGTTATATTAGTATTATAGGACAGTGATGAAGAGTTATACTGTCAAAACTGTCAAAATGAAGGATCACATATAATCATGTTTTTAGATAATCTTTGATTTGACCATTCATCTTCGTGAATAATCTTAGTGCTCTTTATCAAATCAAATTTCATTACCATGTTATATCCGTACAGGATTCAGGGTATCACCACTGTTCTATACCGCCGTGCATGCCACGAAAACAACACTAAAATGCAGTATCTGCTTACTTGTGAAAAAAGCAGATACTACCCTTTGGCTTTGCAGAACAGTATTTAGCTGTTTGCCTTTGCACAGGCGGTATAAAATCTGAAAAGGCTCCACGAGCACAACAAAATAATAAATGTACGAAGAACAATTTTCAGAAAACTAAATCCCAATTTTTTAAATACACAAGACTGAAGTGAAAAGAGGAGAAGAAGTGCGATCACAGGCCGGCAAACACGAGATATTCACCCAATGCTGCTTCAATGTTGGCACATTGTCTTAGACGCTGGCCTAGCATTAAAACAGCATTGCCCCATGTTTGAGAGACAATGATCGTGCCAGCAAACAGGAGACGGTCACCTGATGTTGGTTTACTGCTGGTCCAACGTCTGCCACGCTGGAAAAACAATAACCCTTACAACGCTGAAATAGTTTTATATAAACCATGGAGATCAAATTTGTTTTTCAATGTGAAATAATCATAACTGCCTTAGTTAGCTCTTTCCGCCATGGTTCTACAGCCATTATATTGTTTCAATTATGTTAGTGCGGGGATCGACTTTAACCCCTTCATTACCATACATGACGGAAATTTCCGTCGTCATTCGTCAATATATGTAGCCATACATGGCGGAAATTTCCGTCGGATTTACTATTATAGTTACATCAAAATCTGACGTCTATCGACGTCAGATTCTGACGTCTAAAGTCGATCCCCCCACTGAATAGGTTAAGCCATCATCTGTTGGATGTTTCGTGTTTTTTCGGGACGTGTTCCTCATCGGATAAAGCCACACTCCACCAGCGGATGCCATGTGATGATGTCAAATTGGAAACATAAGGCAGAATGTATTTCTCCGTGGCATTGTGGCGTGAGATCCAGTTATTCTCAGACATCTCTGATCTAACCATACGTTTCCGGTCTGCACGGACATCCGGTCTGACTCTTTAACCACGTGGACACCGGGATCAATGTACATATCGTCGCCACGGAGCTAAAGGATCCTATCTGACACTCGTTAGAGTGGCAGATAGGATCGTTTAGCTCCGAGGCGACGATATAGCCCCAGTGGAATACCGAGGCCAATCAAATTGCTCAATAAGTCCGGCCGCACCCATCTTTAGATATCCGACCACAGGAAACTGTTTTCCCGGGTAGCGTGTTTACAACGTCATCTAGAGAGAATAGCCACTGTAGAAATCCATATATTATCGCCACATGACGCCTTTTTCGAAATAAATATAGTTGTTAATTAGCAATAATGACAAAATCACCCGTTATGTCGATAGGGTATTGCCTGAGAAGGGAGGGGTCCAGTTACCTAGGCTGATCTGCGGCATTCCGTCAAAAGTGTTGTTTTATTGCCACATTCTGCCATTAATTATATATAATTTTGTTCTTTAATATATTTTGGTATCATTAATACTATAATAATTTAACCCTTTAACCGCCAAATTATTCGATCTGAATTTTTACCCACTTGAAGTTGTGTCTCGCTGACGCGATCCACAATTTCAAGTGAGTGAAAATTATTCAGATTTGGCAAAATGGAGGTCAACTGTTTTCAAATATTGCTGATTGATGTCACATTTTTTCTCTGTCACATGTTTAAAAGGTGGTACTTAATGTGCTAATAAAAAAATGAAAACCCGAATATATGCAACACCGGCGCTTAAAGGGTTAAGATAAGTAAAATGAATGTAGAGTCTAAAGGCCTAGGTTTGTTTTATTGGAATACATCTATAACCAGTGTAATCCAACAGCCATGCGGAGCTAAAACTAATGAAATGAAATAAATGGAATTTTAGGCTACCTTTGTGCACATATAGGCTAAACTGGGCCAGGAGATCCTCCTGAGGATGGTGAGATGAATGAGATGACACTGCCCTCCAGACACAGGATTCAAAATTCGAGCCCTAGCGGTCTGAGGCCGAGCACACTACCTCTCGGTCACGGAGGCTCCCCACAATATTGAATCGTTACAAGAGCTTATTACACAGCAAACTAACAGCCAAACGAAACATTTGTCTTTAAAACAGCATTTAATGAGGCCGTGACAAAAACAAAAACTGTGATTTTCACATGACAAAAACTGGGATTTTCACAGGGCTATGTATTTTTGAGCAAACACCAATCTGTGGTGATGCAAGTATCACGGAAAATATAATATAAAACAACAAAATAACAGTTGTACGAATGGACGGTGCAGCCATATTGAAATGCATTTATTATTAAAAGTGGTGATATCAATATTTCTTACTCATGACCCTTTCTGGAATTCGCATGGTGGCCTCCATGGACGGAGTTGTGTGTGACGGAGTTGTAATTTACTCACGTTTTCCGCCATAGAAACAGTAACTGGTTGGTGTTTAATGGCAGAAAATTCATAACTGGTTCTGTCAATGGTGTTTAACCCTTAAGCGCCGAAATATTTTATGCAAACCAAGAAAACAAAAACAATTATGAATTATCATAAATGTCTTAGTTAGCTTTTCCGCGTTATTTGAAGTCTGCGGTAATCATACATATTCTACTTTTTCAGTGCGTGCATCGAGCGACATTAGTCGTCAGAATCTGACGTCTATAGAGGTCAAATTCTGGCGTTTAAAGTCGGTCCCCGCACTGAAAGGGTTGATATTAAACTATTACCTGATATATGTCAGCTAGTTAAATGTAAAGGTATATGTTTTAACAGCCGTGGCGGAGTTGTAAGATAAAAGTATAGCCCTATTGTAACAATATTTTTTTCTGTGAATACATTCAAGAAATCTTGATATAGCACATCAAGGTAATACCTGCTACCAGAAATGCAAAACATATTTCCGCTGCTATACGTATTTGCTTTTGATAAGCCACCATAGCTGCGTTGTACATTTCGTTCTTACCCAATAAACATAAACTTTGTAGCCAATATCAACGGTATATTTTATTAAAAACGAATAAAAAATGGAAAGCTAATACATGGTAAGGGGAGCCAAAAAGAATCAAAGAGCACTAAAACTAAGATTAGAGACCTCTTTTTCAATTTGTGCTACTTAATCCATGTTTATTACGTGGTCTGAGCCGTAAGATTTGACTGCACGGCATGTGGACATACTATTTTTAAATTGGTCCATAGTCATAAAAATGATAGAATATATGTACATATATATACAAGATGTAAAATTTACTAAAATCACACGACAATTAACATGGTTATACATACAGAATTAAAATGATGTTAAAAGGCATTGCCAATAGTAAAACATAGGATATAGCGATAAAATAACAGATAATTGATTACTTCTAAACTTAAAGTTTATTATTATTACTCGCGTTTGTTTATCATGTCCTCATATAACAGCCAAATATGTATTATACTTACCCGTATAATTATCATTATATTTATGGGTACTAAAACGCGAGGTGCTGAAAACGAGAATTATAATAGATGACTGACAGCAAACGACGGAAAATAGAATTATCTACTGCATTTTTTAAATATTGATCTAGCCCATACAATAAGCGACGTTAGATGATTGTTGTGTTGTGTGAAGCTTGGAACACTATCCGAGATGCTGGTCCAAAAGCCCAGTAATTAAAACCGTAAATGCACAGATCGCTTGACAAAATTGTTTTATTTAGTATATTAGTAGATCTAGGATTGGTCAATATCTCTTCTAGCAAGAGGTAAAATCAACCAACTTCCGCCCACAGCGAATGATACTTGTACATAATTATTGCTGACCGGACTACAACGTTGACGCAACATTGGGTTAACGCTATGATTAAGCTGGTAAAACGACCAAGATAAAAAACAAGAGCATAATAGTGATAATGATTGTAGTTTATCACCACCTGCATCGTATGGACCTTAGCACTGCCATGCAAATCCAAAAGGCAGTATCTGCGTACTTTACAAGTAAGCAGATACTATCTTTTGGCTGTGACAGAGAAGAACACTTGTCCTTGTGCTCTACAAAAGGCGAAATGTTGAGATAAAGCACACAAAAAAACAGACTTATAAAATAACTCATTTTTGAACCATGAACCACACGTTCTCTAAAAAGGTGATTTAGTGCTCCATGTCATGGAGAATAAAAACCTGAACATAATGATTATGTGTGTTTGACATCAAGTAAAAAAAACCATTATCATGGCTGTCCCTAGTAAACACAAAACATTTGTATAACATTTATACAATGTCGGACCAGCGTTGAGGACGCTGGGACAACGTTGTATAAATGTTATACAAATGTTTTGTGCTGACTGGGTTACGACCTAACTTGTAATTCCACACTGATGGCACCTGATCTCACGTAAATGTATCTATCCACGAGAAACAAAGACATTTTCCAGACAAAGCGATTTTCTATGACGAATTTCAGGCGATCAGTTTATTGAAATTATTATCGAATAAAAAGAAGCCATTAAGAGGTAGTCTGGTCCGCGAAAACCTCTGGCTCAATATTTAGTCCGTCTGTTTAGCAGCATGGATCCATGGTGTCTGCACGCCATGCTCAAATAAAGCACCCCACATTGACGTACCAGGAAACACTGCACATTCAGCCAATGTGGGCTCAATGTTGGGCCAGCGTCGCAGACGTGGAGCAACATTACGCCAGCATTGGCTGAATGTGTCGTGTTCAATAAACCAGCATTGGCTCAATGTGCTTTCAAAGTAGTACTGAAAGCTGTAATCTTATTTTACCGTTGTTACATTTTTAAATAAACATCACTTTGATGACAATGATATAGTTTACGAGTATCAGAAATGCATAATTTGCATTGCTGCTAGTGTATATGGCAATTTTTGATAATTCACGAAGGGCAATTGTACGCGATGTCATTCAAAAGGTTTATATATAGCTGTAATAGGACGGATTGGTCAACCCTTCAAGCACTGAACACGACCATGGTCGTTTTTATTTGTTTTATTAGCAGGTTAAATCAGTTATTGGGACACAAATTCACGTGAGCGAAAATTTAAATTTCACAACCTAGCGCTTTCACCCCTTAACCGCCAAATTATTCAATCTGAATTTTCACCCACTTGAAGTTGTGTCTCGCTGACGCGATCCACAACTTCAAGTGGGTGAAAATTATTCAAATTTGACAAAATGGAGGTCAACTCTTTTCAAATCTTGCTGATTGATGTCACATTTTATCTTTAACATATTTAAAACATTGTTCGGGAATGTGCTAATAAAAATGAAAACCCGAATATATGCGGCACCGGCGGTTTAAGTGTTAAAGTCTATCTTTACAGTGGTACACCGGTCGATTGAATTAAAAAGGTGTACATGACACTTAGAAAGTGGCATGTACACCCAGTTCATTCCAAGAGAACGGTATTGCGTAAGAATGCACATGTATCGTAAATATTACCAGAAACCAATCTTAACAATGGTTCATATGCTTGAACAATAAAGTTAGTGTATGTGCGTGAAATAAAATAATTGTCATGTCAAGACTTTGAACTATCACATTCAGAATTTTTCAATGTGATACATTGTTAAAGTCAATAGATTAAGCGAACCTTACTTTTTTTGACAATTATTCACGGTGTACACTGTCAGATTTTGAAGTTTACACCATAAGATTTTAAGTATGTGTACCTCTAAAGTGATCAAGTTTGTTCACAAAAGACGTTCGAATTATAAAGGAATGTCCAATGTCGATATTGACAAATTAGGAAAAAATGTGATGTTACCCACTGGTGTTTGTGTTCTTTTGATGGTAAAACATATTGAATATTTGAGTAATAGGTGCTACATTCATTCATTGATTCATTGATTCATTGATTCATTAATTCGTCGATTCATTGATTCATTGATCCATTCATTGATTAGCTTGTACATTCATTATAACATAGTTTTATTAATTTAGTTTATTCGATGTGGGAACAAAATCTCTATTAGAAACCCCGATAGAAGACGTAGACAAAAGCAGTGCCGGCCCCGATGGCTCATTCGTATCGACTGGGGCTTGTAACCTGGAGGTACCAGATTCGATTCCCGGTCGGACCGGATATTTGTCATCGTGGTTGTGCTCCAAACTGTCCAAAGGCATGGAGTGTACAGTACCGCCTATGATACTGTGCACTATAAAGAACCCTTGAAGTCATTCGAAATATGAGTAGGTCACGGTCACGGCTTCAGGCTTCGTCGCGATATTGTCTCAATGTGCAGAAAGTGACGTGAATTAATATTCACTCACTCCAAAAAACAGTTTGAAAATTTTCGTGTTGGACTTCAATATTCACTCACTCCACTCACTGAAATGATCAAATAGTTTCTTGATAATTTTCACGCTCGCGCTCGAGTTGTATGTTTGCGCTTAACGCTTCATACTCATGTTCGTTTATTAAAATTAATGTGCTACAACAAATATTTGTTCGTGTGTAGCCAGGGTACGGGCCAACCATAACAAATTGGAAAGTGTGATGTATATATCGGATTACAATAATATTGAAATGTATCCATGCTAAACGCAATTCCGTTAGTACTTTTCATTTTGTATATACGCTGCGCATAATTGTGTTTTTTTGTAGTTTTCTCTGTGTTACTGTTATTTGAGATCACAGTGTTTGTCTGTGCTGTGAGCTCACACAGGCTGTGGATGTCACACGAGGTGAGACCAGGGATTGTAAGGATG
>OZ024902.1:106284608-106587826 GCA_964017125.1 Flabesymbios commensalis
TGCACATATAGTCTGAATTGGGACAGGAGTATCTCCTGAGGATGGTGAGATGAATGAGATGACACTGCCCTCCAGGATTTGAAATTCTAACCCTGGCTGTCCGAGGCCAAGCACGCTACCTATCTGTCACGGAGGTCCCCCTCAATATTGAATCATTACGAGTGGGCGTTTGAAACTCGAAGGCCAGAACATGCAATCTCCGACTTTCCAAGCATGCGGCTTTAACAACGGCATCACATGATTTCACGACATTGCATTTTAGTTATGAAAATGTGATATAATGCTATGATGTTGTGCTATAGTTAAATCACATGCACTATAACAAGATCCCACCCAAAATGTTCCTTCTCCGCTCACTCGTAAAGATTCAATATTGTTGGAAGTCCATGTGACCGACAGCGGTAACCATAGTAGCGTGCTCGGCCGAATTTCGAATCCTGTGTCTGGAGAGCAGTATCATCTCATTCATCTCACGATCCTCAAGAGGTTCTCCTGGCCCAGTTTAGCCTATATGCGCACACGGAGGCTCATAACAATATTGAATCTTTACGAGTGAGGGGGAAAGAAAGGTTTTGTTTTCTTGAAGGACAAAGTGGGGTTCGAACCCGCGATCACCGACTTTCCAAGCAGGCAGCTTTAATCACTGTACCAGGGTCCCCGCCCTCAGTAGCGTCAAACCATTAATAAATAATACAATTGTGCATTTCTGCTCAAACCGATATAATATATGACTTGTGAGATATTTATGAATACATCACCGCAAAATTTCAAGAAAACATGAGTTTCTGAATGTTTTATAGCTCTATGACTGGCTTTATCGTAATCCTTGTCCACGTAAATGTCGGATTGCATATATTACACGATTTTATACGACAAATACTTTGCTAGTTATGATATAAAGTCTACATTTTATAATGGCGTAATTTTCATGTATTTATATAAATGACGATATATGACGCTACGCAATTACATTGTGCTAATAATTATGACGTCACAAAGTCACGTTATATTACATAACAGCAAATAACGTTTATCACAATCATGTTGCGTGTACGAGCGTAGATTATGGATGACTTACAGCTTATGTAAATCATCCTTTTAATGAAGACATTTTGACATAATCATGGAAATGAAAATGATATAGCGGTAACCATGGTAACGTAAATAATTAGAACAAAATTTTAACTGGAATGATTAAACGGAGGATTATCAAGCATTAGAAACAAGGGTAGTTATTTGGAACTTTTTTTTGTGATAGTATCACTATGATTTTGATAATGACACGAATAGCCTAGTAAGACAGGTGTTAAATGGACCATATTTTCTCGTGAATGTCGTGAACAGCATACATTTCACAACGGTTGTCATGGTAACGGTGACGCACAGGTCGCGTTTGAGCATATAAATATTTTTGGGATATATTGACCTTCAACATAGGGCAAATCCGTGTAATACTTTTAAAAATTCCGTCCATGACAAAAACTGTAACATGTTTTAAAATCTATAAAAACGTTTGAAAATGTTAATCTTTGTGATATATGTAAATTTGACCTTGCTGTGACCTTCAAAATGTCGAACATCCTAATTTTGTGTATAGTAGGGCCTACAAAGCCTTACTGGTTCCAACAAGGTATCACAATATAGAATATATTGATAAATGCTATCGCTATGGACTTTCGACCACACCACCCACCTTTTTATTCACACTAAAAGATTGAAAATAGCTAGGGGAGGACGGGGCATGTTCGAATCCTTAAGACATAATGCATACCTGCTCACTAGATATTTACCTAAATCACTCATTATTCCATACATACAGTGCTTCCACATGTATGATGCCCCACTAAAATTTATAGTTAGGTGTCTTGTATATTTTAAAAAATATAGCGCAAAATGTGATTACAACCAGAATGGTCGGACATGCCCCGCCTCCGGGGCATGTCCGACCAGTACCATTCGAACATGCCCCGGTTATTAAAGTGCAATACAACAATGACAATAATTGACAATCCTTTGTATTTTATTATTGCATTTTGCATAAATAGCAACAGTGTGATGTTGCCCTTCACAAGGTAGCAGCACATTGTCAGTCTCCCATAACGTTGCCAGCAGTGGGCAATGGAAGTTTGTCCATCAGGCCACCGGCCCACTACTAGCGGCATTTATCACGGTTATCCACCAACCGCCTGGTTACCAGACAAAACAGCATGTGTTGTATGAAAAAGTGTAATAATGTGTGGCTGAGTGAGTCCCAGCATGTAAGGGTGAGTGTGGACATGTGTGAATAAGATAAACTATGCTGCAATTATGACCATTGGTTGTGAGGCTACTTCGGGGCATGTTCACACCCTTTCCGGGGCATGTCCGAACGCGTTTGAACGTGCCCCGTAATGCCATTTCAGCTTCAACCCCAATTATTGCCTGTACCACTTGTGATGGTTCAAAAATACTTTCCCTGTATGTTGTATACCTCTGTGTTCTATATATAGAACAACAAATGGTTACTTAACTACTAAAACTGTAGTTCACACAGTATTTAGAAAAAATAACCCAAATAACATAAAATGAGACGAAAATCACATATTTGAATGGAGAGCATAACAAAAAAACTGTAGCTGATGAATTTTGGGAGAAACAGTGACTTAGGGGAGAGGTACATCATGAATTATATTTTTAATTCACCAGGTGGCCCTCAATTCTGAATTACCAGCAGGGTGCGAACGTGCCCCGGTGTTCGAACATGCCCCGTCCTCCCCTATTCGGTTACCATGGTTACCAACGTCATTTACATATCTTTTGCAAGAGAGTTGGCAATGACGAGCAGTCGTTGTTTTTCTACTCTCAACTAGGGCCCAGGGCCATCTTTTAAACTGAGAACTACTTTCGAATCGATATTTTACTACGCCATCAATTCCAATGTGTGTGGCCTGGGGCCATCCAAATTAGGATTACTTAAGCTTTAATAAATCATGCTTAGATGGCCTCGGGCCACAGCCACACACCTGATAGGCCTACGTAGATGGCCTCAGGCCACACACTTTAAATAGATGGCCCCAGGCCACACACTTTAAGTTGATGGCTCCAGGCCACAGACTTTAATTTGATGGCCCCAGGCCACACACTATCAGTTGATGGCCCCAGGCCACACACGCTGTGTTATCTGGGCCTAAAGTATATGGCCTGAAGCCATCCATTTGAAGTGTGGGGCCTGGATCCATCAACTAAAAGATGTGTAGCCTAGGGCCATCTATTTTAAGTATGTGGCCTGGGGCCATCAACTGAAACTATGTGGTCTAGGAGCATATATCTAATAAAGTGTGTGGCCTAGGGCCATCAACTAAAAATGTGTGGCCTGGGGCCATCAACCTATAATTGTGTGGCCTGGGGCCATCAACTGAAAGTGTGTGGCCTGGGGCCATCAACCTAAAGTGTGTGGCCTGGGGCCATAAACTAAAAATGTGTGGCCTGGGGCCATCCACCTATAAGTGTGTGGCCTGGGGCCATCAACCTGAAGTATGTGGCCTAGGGCCATCAACTAAAAATGTGTGGCCTGGGGCCATCAACCTATAATTGTGTGGCCTGGGGCCATCAACTGAAAGTGTGTGGCCTGGGGCCATCAACCTAAAGTGTATGTCCTGGGGCCATCAGCTTAAAAAATGTGTGGCTGCAGGCCGCATATACTAAGTTTAAGTATATGGCCTGGGGCCATCTATTTAAAGTGTGTGGCCTGGGGCCATCCACGTATCAAGTGTGTGGCCTGGGGCCATCCACGTATCAGGTGTAGGCCATATGGCCTGGGGCCATCTATTTAAAGAATGTGATCAGATTTGAGCGACATCCCAGTAATTAACACAAAACATTTGTAATTACATTTATACAACGCTGCCTCAACGTTGGTCCAACATTGTAGAAATGTTATACAACTATTTTATGTTTACTGGGATCTATGTGGCAAGAATGTCACAAGAGTGGGTGGTAACGTGATATGTTGCAATCCGCGTGAAGACGTAGTCCCGAGCACAGAAATGAATGGCCCTGGGCCCTAGTTGAGAGTAAGTTAACAACAGCTGCCAATGGCGACAAGCATTTTCTCACGCCCAAGAGACAGCTCTATCAGAATATCTATTTATCACGAGTATAGCAGAGATGGTCTCACTATTCACATTTCACCTCCTTGGCCCCCTGACTAAGCTCAGATACACTTCTCACTAGGCCAACATGTAGCCTATATATAGGCCTACACAGCAAATTACATTGGTCCCACGGGCCATTGGTCATATGGGCCATGACTAGTCCTACAAGTCATTGGACCGTCCTACAAGTCATTAGGCCTAAGCCTATATAGGCATATACTAGATTCTAATGTCTAAGCCTAGGATATCTGGCAATATATAGGCTATAGATTTTGACCTCGTCGCCAGACGGCAGTACTTCGAGTCGAAATGAAAACAGTCGAGTCGTATTGAGAATGTTCACATCGAGTCAAAATGAAAACAGTCGAGTCGTATTGAGAATGTTCATATTGAATGGTGTTGAAACAAAAAGTGACAGATTGAGCAATGATGAAATGAGTCAAACAGCATATGTCTCAAAACCGATCGAGTAGACATGAATTCTGTCGAGCCACATTGAACTTAGCAAATACGAAGTTCAAACAATATTCACCTGGATACCTCTGCATAATTTTCCGTCGATATTTATAAAATGCAAAAGTTGAAAATTTCGCGACGAGAAGCGTTGCACTTCTGCATCAGTGTTCAATAGGCGTGTTTTTGAATATTCCGTGTGATTTCTATATCTAGAATATCATTAAAAATGGTAAAATGTCAACTTGAAAAAATGGCACTACCCGTGCCAACGTGCGAGCCTGGTAGAAGTCCAGAATTATAATTTTTCGTTTCTATTCTTGCATTGTCGTTTACGTAGGCTAGGTGTAGGCTAGGCCTATGCAAACACACAATAATGTCACTAAAAGTAAGAGTTATCGTTTAAAGTGAAGATAAATCCTGAAATTGACACTGTCATGTGACTGAGAAAGTCTGAGTGAGTGGGCGTCAGTCACTCAGTCTCACTCTCAGACTCAGTGTCACCTGGTCACTGTCAGTGTCAACACTGATGACTGACAGACTCAGTCTCAGTCAGTGACTGAGTCTGTCCGAGACTGAGACAGTGAGACCGGTACCTCTTTAATATGTCGAAACCGAATTATCATGTCAAAACCGGGTTGATAGGGGGTGATGTGGTAAGCGGAGCGAGTCGCCTGGACCACGGCTAGGGTGATGTTAGAGTAAAAGTCACTTTAAATTTGTCACTTTTGCGTTGCATACTTTTCGCTAATTACTCACGCGATTTTCATCCGATTGTCATGAAATTTGGCAAGCATTATTTTCTAGTCTTACGGTAACTTCCCTGAAAATTTTAGGGAAAAATATCATGTAGTTTGAAAGTTAGACCATTTGACATGTAGTTTTTGCGAATTATGACGCTCCTCTATAAACCCATTGCAGGCTATCAGCTTCACTCACAAAATTCCACTACTTGTCAAATGGTCTAACTTTTGAAATACTCATTCAAATTTCATGAAATTTTCAGGGTAGGCGCCGGAGTAGTTGAAAAGAGTGCTTGCAAAATTTCATGAAAATTGATTCAGAATTGACTGAGAAATCAGCGAAAAACACCCAACGCTGGTGGAAGTTGACTGCAACTATAGTTAAATATTTACTCCATATCAGACATGAACATACCTACCCCTATGGCTATGGCTGCATGATGTCGTGTCCAAATTACAGAAATGTGACTTTAATAGTTTTTATTTTAAGAAGAGTTATATAATTCTTAGTCAAGTTAGTGGGGTAGTATTATTGTCTATTGACTGGTAGATCAGGTATCAGGACGCTTCGGCCCTTTGCCAACTCGGCCCCCACCAACTCGGCCCCCTCACAGTATACCAACTCGGCCCCCTTACCAACTCGGCCCCCTGTACTGTAGAGCTGTGAAATGTTATCTTGCCTTCACCAACTTGGCCCCCTGTGCTGTAGAGCTGTGAAATGTTATCTTGCCTTCACCAACTCGGCCCCCTGTACTGTAGAGCTGTAAAATGTTATTATCGTCATCGAGCTGAAGAAATTAATAGTATCTTATCCCGGAAGCTTGAATTCCCGGCCCGTTGATATCAATATGCATTAGGCATATAACCAATATATATGTGGATATAAAGATAAATAAGTTTTATTTATTATAATATTATCATTACCTGTTATTGAGTTAACTTATGATGTGTTAGTATACGACAAAATCACATTTACTTTTAAATTCTATAATCGGCACCGACCAATACCATGCATGCAAAATGTGCTATCGCTGAACTTTAATCGTGTTGAAGTGTTGCTGCTAATTTTCTCACCGTTACGCCTGTGTAAGCACACCTTTGTCACGCCAAAAATATGAAAGACACACCTCTCCGTTGCATCGCTAGCTAATTGTAATTGACAGAATAAATTATGTCTATTTTGTTTTTTATCAATCTATCTGATCAGTTCTAGGGTTTTATACATCATGATACATAGGCCTATACAAAAACATAATGTTATTGGCGGCATGGTGTTAATCATGTGTTACTTTGCACTCATACACAGTTATGCTATGTTAAATCGGCACTCTGAATAAAGAGGCATGATGTTAATTTGTACTGATTCGAAGCTAAGCTATGTTGAACGCCCATTGAATCAATTGTAGGCTATTGGGTGGGAAAACTCACACTGTATATAAAAGTCCTCTTATATGGTGTAAAACAACGAAAAATCCATCAATCAATTGTTTTAGTTGATATGACCGTTATTCTCATAGGTTTAGCTTAATTTATCAATTGTAAATGTAAAGGTAAATGTGCAGGTTTATAGGCTGATATCAAGCATTTCATCCGACTTTACCATGTTTACCCCTGGTCACTGGACCTGTTCATTTGTGTTCCATCTCAACTCCACGGATAGCATACAGTCCTGCAGCCATTTCGGCGCATTTAAATTATCTTACACATTGCCATCTCTGTCCTATCAGGTACTCATTTTCACCTGAGTCAAGTGGAGCATTTGAGGGTTAATTGCCTTGCCCAAGGACACAACATCAAAACAATTTCCCGATATTGAGAGGGGAGAAACATAATCTTTCTCTGAAAATCCCGCACCAAGCGGGATTCGAAACCGTATAAATGGTAATAGGCCAATACAGACAATAGGTATGGTACGTTTTAAAGATTTAAACAAACCGATTTTGTTTCAGGTAATAGCCTAATGATAATAGATTAGGCCTATATTTATTGACAATAATATTAATATTTATTAGCATGATTGACATAATGATACTACTATAATGAATGCGCGAAATTCATTCACCCTGGTTGATGAATATATTATCGTCATGGGGGCCGGGCTGGTAAACCCTAGGGGGCCGAGTTGGTAAACCCTAGGGGCCGAGTTGGGAAAGGGCCGAGTTGGTAAGGGGGCCGAGTTGGAAAAGGGCCGAAGCGTCTGGCAAGGATCTAGCAGTAGCAGGCCTACGGAACGCCGCTAGACCGATATTATAAAGCATCACTTCAAGTGAACCTACTAGCCCCCCCTTATAATTTATTCATTTTTTTAAATAAAAATCGTGCTAAATGATATAATATTGTTGAATGATGCTAATAAGTCTGTTTCTAGTTAAAAACGTTTGTGATTCGTGATGGACACATTGTGCATTGTGGACGCAGAAGAGCCGAAAGCTGGAGAGAACTTTGCCAATTCTTTTTAGATCTATATTACCATTGTATGTCTATGTACCACAAAATAAAATCTGTATAATATACCTTTTTATGATTCCCAGCATTATTTACGTCTTCAGCGTGTGGCATCATTCGGTAACAGAATTAGGCCAGAATTTGCTTGTAGGACTATCTTAATTTCATGATTTGATATTGCGAGACCAAACAATTGCTACTTTGATTGTAAAAACTCATGATTCCAAACAAATTTCTGTGATGTAATCAGGTGATAAAACATTAAAAACGACTGTAGCCGTGCATAGCGCTTAAGTAGCCGTGCATAGCGCTTAAAGGGTTAGCCTCCCACTGCACACCTCTAGGGCTGGAGCATTTCACTCTCACGCGGCGTTGACATATATGACGTTTTCTCATTGTTCCCAACTCGATGTGATTTGATAACAGATAATAAAGATGCCATGTTCCACTTCACATTCAACTATATTCAACTATTCAGTACACAGGTACACACAAAAATATTATACAGAATACAATTATTATCATGCATATTATACAGAATAAAATGATTTATCATGCACTGATATATTATTTGTTATTATTATCTCTGTGATGACCGCCGTGGCTTAGGTTTAGTATATTCGTTTTCGCTCATTCAACAACCCTTTGAATTCAAGCATTCTTGCTGAAACAAAACAATGATTGTATTTTAATATGGATAGATTTATAACCTTCATATTCATAAAATGGGTACCAGTACACCTTCTCATGATAAATCGTTATATGTATACATTGAGCTAATGGTGGTAATACCCTATTAGATGCCTAATAAAACTTAATTCATGTTCTTTATATAGACCTACAGGGCTACATATGCTTTCAAATATCCTATAATTCATTGGATTAATGCTCGGACCGGGACTAAGATCTAATGATATGGGCCTAAGTAAAATAAAGGTTCAATTACCGCTACGCAAATAATTTGGACGGTAATAATTAGGTCTGACTGCTATCTACCAAATTAAAAAATATATAAGGCAACTGCATAGAAAATAATAACGCTACACTTCCAAATTTTTCACACATTAACAAACATAATACAAGGTATTATTGTACTAAATTGACTGTCCTACTTGTACATTAAGTTATATATTTCACTCGGTTTCGACATGGTAACTCGGTTTCGGCAGGTTTCGGTCTGTTTCGATATAAATTATAAAGCACGACCCGAGTGAGACTGAGAGTCTGACTGAGTGAGCGTGAGTCAGTCATCAGATTCAGACATCCAAGACATTTCGCACCATAGACGTTTGCCCCCAGTTTAAGACGTTTCACCCCCCTGTAAGACGTTTCGCACCCATGGACAGTGGGGGAAAACTTGAATCGTCCTTTAATTGAGGGGCGTGCCTAACAGCAGTTAGTAACACCAAACGGACCAAAGTAACAGGGATTGTGAAAGATTTTTTTGCGCCAATGCCATGGCTCCTTTACAAGAAAAACAATGGGCCATTTTGAAACCGAATGAAATATTGTTCATTATATAGATATTGACAAATTTATCTTCCATTTAAATTGTATAATGGCTAACGTTAATGATGATTTATGTTATATAGTATAGGGCCTACATTACATGTAGGCCTATATTTTAGTTTAAATTTGTAACCAGGTCCATAATTTCACCCGACCATGACTGGTTAAAAAGTTTGACAGGGCCTACATGTAGGCCTACATGTGTAGCCTCTCATCATTGTGTTCTCACTGACGCTGCACGTCACAACCAGGTGGCAGTCTCTTCGTCCTGCATGTCAACGACTTATTGAATATATCGGCTGACTGGTTAGCCATATTATCTCCCTTAGCCTTAGGTACCGTATATCCCCGTGTATAATGCAATGGGTTTTTTTAGCTATTTATGTCACAAAAAGGCACCTCGTATTATACATAGCTGTAGAATTTAATACAATTTTTTTAGCTCTCTAGCGGTAAGTTCCCTAGCGGTAAAACGTATCTGTAAACAGTCAGCGTGTTTGGTAAGCAGGCCTATACAACAAGAACAACAGTTAGACTCTGACTGTGTCTCTCAACTAGTAGAATGTCATTTACTATATTTCATAGACGATTGTGATAATGCACCCAGTGAGCACGATACACTATACGAAATCATGGCAATGCTGGGTCAAAGTTAGGACAGTGTCGTCGACGCTAGCCCAACAATTATAAAGCAGCATTGGACATTAAGTGTGTTTGTTGGAGTGCAAACAAGAGACGTTCTTCCAATGCTGGTACAATGTTGGGCCACCGTCTGTGACGCTAACACAACATTGTTCTAGCCTTGGGTGAACGTGTCGTGTTAGCTTGGAGTCCCCGTCTCACGTCCCGCCAAAAGGCAAAGACGCGCGTGAACTTTGACAACGACGGGTAGATAAATGACGCCGTTAGTCTGCAACCAATTCACACGCCTGACCTGTTCATTTATATTATTAATGATTTAATCTAAGATCGCCTTTTATGTATGGAAGTGTTCTATTGTGTACGACGGTAGGCCTATCTGATCATGATATTTCATTAAGATGTATTGGAATGAGAGAATGCGTTGAGGAAATATAACAAGATATCACTGATTATATTTCCTATGGCAAATTCTATACGTGTAGGCCTCAGAATGTCCATATTGCTGGGATAACATTAGCCCCTACCGCCGTTGCCACTGCTGATAAGGTATTGTGAAAATGGTGGTATCTGTTAGCTGTAGTTCACTGAGCGCAGCTGTGTTATTACACCCTGACACCTTATACAGCAAAACACCTCTTGTGTCTAGACAATGCAACCAGTCTGCAAAATGTTTTACAATTGCATAATTCATCTTGGAATGTTCTTTTTTGAGCACGACGATATTAAAATATGTTCTTTGTAATAGATAAATTAAAATAATATTAATTTGTCTGCGAAATATAAACTGATAAATATTTAAAAATATGTGTGTATATTTAGCTTATAAATGCAGGCCTCAGAATGTCTGCCCAAAACCAGACAGTCCCGATGATATCCACTCTGCCGTGGAAAATGAAAATACACATCTACAAGTAAGCAGATACTGCCCTTTGGTTTTGAAGAGCTGTACTGTTGCCGCTGTTCCCGTCATGGAGCATCGTGTATGCAGGTATCTGTCCTGTGTCACGGCGACGCGTCATTAGTAGAGTACAATAATATCCATGCCTCACATTTAGATGGCCAGAGACGCTGCCGTCATCCAAAATTTGAGGTTGTATTATACAGAGGGGTGGACGTTTTTCCCATCATCAGAGGCCTCAAATCTTAACTCGTATTATACATGGCGTCGCACTATACGCGGGGATATATGGTAGGTACATCCGAGAAAGTGATTTTTGGTGGGGTTTTTCGTGTTTTTTCAGAATTTATGTGAATTTGTGGGTCACTGTAATAAAAGTCATATTTTTCTTTGTTTGTTTGTTCTTTTTGCTCACTATTAGTATTACCAGTAGAAATGAAGCCATCATTGTAGAATTAAAAGAGTTATTTGTCTTGAATGGCACTTTTATCACCTGTTCTGGGGGTTCCCATCATTAGATTTCTCGCAATTATGGAAAATGATGCCACCTTTTGCCTTTAATTGCATAATAGCTGCAACAAATGCTTGAAGAGGTAAATGGAACAGGCATGCTGTGGCCCCTTCTGATAATTTTTTTTACACAGCCACAGGTGCCATTTTTTTTAGTTTTTGTAAAAAAATGCAACAAATGAAAATAGACCTTGTCCACTGCCCTATGAGGAAGTTCCAGAGAACATTATCAAGGCCGTTTGGACAGAACAATGTGGTAATCCCTAAGAAATGAGATACCTGGAGAAGGCTGCACTAGTTTGCCCAGGGTAAAACCTGGGTGAAGTTTTGTTTGCCGGCCCTAAGCTTTCTCATGGGGCACACCGAGGATAAAAATGGAAGTTTTTCAGCCGTAAGGATGAAAATCCATCAAAATTGTTCTTCCACGACCACCTTGTGGACTTAAAAAACAAAACAAAACAAAAAAAAACGGTGGCTATGCCCAAATTTCTGATTGTTATGTGCATATGTGGTAATGGTATATTTGCTACTGTTACTGTATTGTGGGGCACTCCTTGGGTACCCTAATGCATCTAAAAACTAAAACTCTCAACAGCAGCAGTAGTTTTCCTCAGCTGCTTCAAAACGTTCAAGTGTCCTGGGTGATGTTTTGGATTCTCTATTCCTTTGACAATTTGCAACATTGAGGTGACATCTTTTAGATGTTTTAGCTTGGAGTCAGAGTCTCCAAGTTTTTAGGCTGATTTTCAGAGCAAATGTCTGTTGTAACTTCTGTTTAACATCTGTTCTACCTGTGCAAAGTCAAAAGGCATTATAGGCTCCCTGGTAAACTAGGCATTTACTGCTTTTCAACTGGCTCGTCCTGCCATAGCGCTGCCAAAAGGCCGTATTTGCTCACTTGTAAAGCAAGTATATACTTCCTTTACGCTGATGTCACTGCCTCCTTCTTGTTTGTAACTGTTTTTTCAATAGACAGTATCTGCACACTTGTGAAATAAGCATATACTTGGTTTTGGCTGTGTGCAGAACCGTTCTATCCCAGTAAACACATAACATTTATACAATGATGGACCAACATCGAAGTTGTTGGGCCGACTATGTATAAATGTTATACAAATGTTTTGTGTTTACTGGGATACCCTGCTGTTTGTAGTAAGTCAACATGATGCACTGACCCAATGTTGGCTAAATATTGTGTCATCATCTATGACACTGCCCCAACATTGATCTAACATTGTGTCAGTGTATCGTGTTACCGGTGAGTGTTACCGGTGACTCCCGGCAAAAACGACCTTTAGCCAAAGCTGTATTACTGCTAAGCCAGGGTTGTAGACGATGTGCCAGCATTGGTATAATGTTTTTCGTGTTAAGGCCTATATACTGGTGGACCAATGCTGGTCTAATGCTGGCCCAGCGTTTTAGATGGTGGGCCATTATTAGGCTAGCACTGTGTCAGTGTCTCGTGTTTGCTGTGTATATCTGCTACCCACGAAGGCAGCAGCGGGTTCACAGGGCAGTACGTCTGTTGCTGACCTCCATACAGCCGGTCTGTGTTATGCAATATACAACTTAGATCTTGGCTAGGATATTTATCTTCAAAAATATCAACTTTCTTATTATTAAAAATAGATTTTTAGCCTCTGCAGGAGAAGGCATTGCAAATTGACATAATTTATACATTTCTAGCGTGAATTACGACCGAATAACACCTTTTATTGCATTTTGAGTGAAGTCATGATGATTTTGTGTCCTAAGGAGTGCCGGCCGACACGATCTTTTGAGCTCTTGATACACGTTGTCAAAACACACCCATAGCGACTTAATTACATGTTAAGAATATGCAGTGCCTGACTTATACAGTTATAGCAGTAGGAATTGCAAAAAAATAAAACTAGCACGATAACCTTCTATCTGTGCGCCACACTTACGCAATGTTCTTGTTTTTGATGCAACAATTTTAGTGGCCATAGGATTTTTTAAGATAAGTTATAGGCCCCGCCTAAATAATCACAATTAGTAGTTAACTGCCAAGTCAGTGAATCTTTTTCAAGTTCCCACTGTAAGAGGCCTATCTATCGCAAGCAGGAAAAATATTATTTAATGGCGGTGTCTACTGCCGGTTTATTTAACCTAATTTGGTGCCGCCAATATATGCCCATTACGGCCCACACTATCAAATTGTGAGCTGTATATCGCTGTATTAGTTTCAGTATTAGTATTCAGCTTTGTTAGAACAGAGTCAAGGCATTCCATGAACCAAAACATAGGCTTACCAATAAAATTTAAATGAAGTACCAGTATAGCAGAAAACGAGCTACTGAAGCCAAAATGTAGTTGAAATGTTGCTGATTCCAACAAAAATATTGGACTGATGAATCGCAGAATGTCAGAGTCAGTACCATTGCCAATATCTCACAATTTTGTTGGAGTATTCCAGTGATATCCCTGTAGAACGACGCCCCTTGGGAACGATTGCTCCCCTCAAAGACTATGCATGCGCGGAAGAGTTTCACACTGTTAAGACCCCTCAGGAACGACGACCCCTCTAACAATATACCTATTTTGGCGGGTGGCCATCATTTACCCCACTACAAATGACCGCTGGGTATTCTCACAGTGAAAAAGAGACTAGGAAAGTTATATGTGTGATGTCACTCACCTGCCAAGTAGGAAGTGTTATATAAACAATGACGTGTGATTTCAGACACTGACACCTGTGACACATTCACGTTTTCAGTTTTGTGTGTAACTCGGCACTAATCTTTCAGCAGTTAACAGTCTGTGCACATTTTAAATCCTATAGGCTAGACCTTGTCATAACTGAAGGAAGCACTGACTTTATAGTATAGCGTTACTGTGCATGAGCAGTCATTGTAGGCCTATAAAGGTTTAATACCCAGTACTAAATTAGTGAATTAGATCTTTATACATTGTGTCATTACAGTTAGTGCTGCCATAGGTCTATATCTGATGATTGTGTAGGCATATGCCACGTTGGACTGGCAATGATCTGCCGATAGCTGGATACATTTTGTTAAATTAACAAAATGTATCAACCCAGCAAACAGGAGGTATTGAGCCAATGCTGGTTTCATGTTGGTTCACCGTCTGCGACACTGGCCCAACATCAAACCAGCATTAGCTAAATTTCTCCTGTTTGCTGGGAACCAACACTAAAACAACGTCGGATCAGCGTCAGGTATTCACAGGGAATTCACGCCAATGGGCACGCGGCCGTCTGAGAAACTGAGGCCAAAAAAAATATATGTTTGTTTCCGATTTGTTGTCATTTTAACAAGTGGGTAGGTAGGAAATTTATTTTATTTTTTGTCACTTCAACCAATCGGTAGGTGAGAATTATTTTTTATTTCATTTGGCACCAAATTCACTTCCATGCATGTCTTATTTGTACATTACGTAACGATTTTTTGTTTTTTGGATGCTTTTTGACCCCCCCCCCTCTCCTTTTCGTAACGTTTTTTTAGTCACTTTGACTACAGCCAGTAACTCATCCCTTAACTTTTTTTTTTTGGAAATCCATAAAATAAATTTGGGTAGCACATGTTTTGATAGGGTCGGTCGGAAATCGGAAACAAACAATATTTTTTTTAGGCCTGAATAAGAGCGGGAGGGGATATGGTGAATGACTGCACTTGTCAGTAATTCAACGATTATATCAGGCCCAATTTATTTTAATTTATCATGTTTATTTGAACGAATTATTGGAATATTGTCATTAGATCGTTCGCTTCGCTGACCACAGTTGGGCATATTAATGAGGTGAATGCATCTAAATGGTTTAATAGATAAATGGTAGTGATAGTGAGTGGTAAAATACAAGAATGATAATGTTTTGTAGAACCTGTCGATACTTATGTGGCGCTAGTGACAAAGAATAAAATAAATACACACAATATATTGTTGGGATATTTTAGAACAATAGTGGGAGGGGTCGTATAAGACACAGACTGTGATCAGCAAGAGGGGTGGGGGGGTGGTACTGATCACTCATTAGTTCAAGCCAGCTTAGTCCCTCCTCTTTTAGTCATACCTCTTCGCCTCTATTGACAATCGCATTGATACAAAATAAAACGTTGGACGTTGGTCATTGGCATCGGACTGATTGATAGTGGAACACGTGGTTGTGTGGACAATAAAATTCAGCAAATTTAATTGTATGCAAAATTAACAAATTTATTGAAAGTAATGATGTGTTTTTATTGTTATCTGTACACATGCATTTTATTAGTGGAAATTATTTGTGTACAATGTGTGGTTAAAAAACGAAAACAAACTTTTGCAGACTGTGAGCTGGTGTTGTTTATTGATTGGAATATTAGCTTGTAAGCCATGCACATACATGTAACCTATACAATTACATTTATTATAAAGAAGCAACGAGACTATATATTAATATCAATTGCTCATAAACCTAATAATATCTATTGATTGTGGTGTTAAATTAGGCCTATGCACCTTATTGCATGTCTTGCAGCTGCAATTCCTGTGGTAGCAACGCGTGAGACAATGTGCTGTGGTCAGATGCGTTTCAATTTTCATAGCCCACATGATATTTGGTCAGCGTTGTGGGAGTTCTGGGATAGCATTTTCATTACATCTCTGACATACCCTGTTAACCATCTTCATCCCGATGTGAATAAATATCAAGAGATGTAACATGTAACATCCAATAAGCGTTACAGGAAGAACAAAGCGATTCCAGGCGATTGTGCTATTACACAACAGACCAGAAAACACAGACATTTACCCAATGCTGGCCTAATGTTGGTCCACCGTCTGCGAAAGCTGGCCCAACATCAAACTAGCATTAGGTCGACGTCCCGAGTTTGCCGGGATATGGTCAGATCCGGGGGAGCAGTGTCGCCTACTCACAGAAAACGCTCACCAAGTTAAACTGATTGATGTTGCGCTGTCTGTGACATCGGCTCAACCTTAATCCAACACTGGATTAACATTTTGAGCGTCGACATTACATTCCATTCTACCTCTGCCCAGTATTAAAGCAGGGTTAAGCACGGCACCAGCTATTAAACCTATATTGTGGCACAATGCTGGGCCATCGTCATTGGCATCGGTCTGATTGATAGTGGAACACGTGGTTGACAACGATCATGTCAAACTTCTCTGTGTTGGCTTTGCTGCCAACAGCCTTTGCAGGTTTTTACATTATTGGAACTTATTCCGATAATGTTTTAATATGGTTCACAAAACGGATTCTGTTTTTTTGTGTCCATATAATGTGTGTCCCAAATGACTATCACTCACATCTTCTCAAATACGGCAAAACGCATCTGTTCAGTTTTTTGTCATTCCATAGCCTACAGTAGACCCATCAAACGTTGTTTCTGAATAAGCATAAATATCTGTATTTGCTGAGTTATTAGGATTTCCGTGGTCAATTTTACGACAGTTAGGGGTCTCGAAATTTTGAGCTGTGTGTTGGGCTATTGATTTATACCCTGTAGATAGCCAGTAGATTTTGAGAGAGAACAATGCCCACCTTGGAATCAAACTAGTCCAATATAATCTTAAAGGGACTGGCCCAGGCTAAAATCATAAAAAAATCGGTGATTTTATTTTGGCTTCTTAATATGACAATATGAGGTAAACATGTCCATAGACTAGAACTGCAAAAGTTTTTTAATTTTTCTGCTGCGCATTCACCAGTTAGACTAGATATAGAGACGAAATTTCCGTATTTCTATTTTTTGACATGGTTGTCAATAATTAGAAATCAGAAATTTCGTCTCTATATCTAGCCTAACTGGTGGATGCGCAGCACAAAAATAAAAAAACTTGCAGTTCTAGTCTATGGGCATGTTTACATCATATGGTCATGTTAAGAAGCCACAATAAAATCACAGATTTTTTTATGATTTTAGCCTGGGCCAGTCCCTTTAAGAAACCACCACAATGAGAGTTTGAAACTGGGGAAAGCTAACAGATGTTTTGCTCTGGAGACCCAATCTATCATGATATCGATACAATATTTTGCAATAATATATATTGCCTTTGAAAATCTAACCCTTGGTTGAAATAAAATGAAATGAATCGGGCTTTAGGCCACCTTTGTGCACATATAGGCTAAACTGGGCCAGGAGAACCTCCTGAGGATGGTGAGATGATTGAGATGACACTGTCCTCCAGACACAGGATTCGAAATTCGAGCCCTGGCGGTCTGAGGCCGAGCACGCTACCTCTCGGTCACGGAGGCTCCCCACAATACTAACTTTCACACGTGGATGGGGAAGAAACAATTTTTGTTTCTTTCAAACCGCCGAGACCGGGAACCGAGCCCCGGACTCTGGCGTGAAAGGCAGCGGTGCTAACCACTACCCTAGGGCCCCCGCCCCAACGCATGTTACAAATAGAGTTTGAAACTGGGGAAAGCTAACAGATGTTTTGCTCTGGAGACCAAATCTATCATGATATCGATACAATATTTTGCAATAATATATATTGCCTTTGAAAATCTAACCCTTGGTTGAAATGCCTCTGACACCATAGCTACAATTGTATTGAAGAACATTCTGAGATAGGCTGACCTACATCTTAAGCAGATCATAGGACGAGATAGACTCCCCTGACCAATCAACACGCACAGAATCTGGGTCGTAACATCCCTGGACATTTCAGTATATATGCACAGTATACCAGTAAACATGTGACATTGATCCGTGTTGTTTCAATGCTGGGCCAACGTCTCAGAATGGTCCTATTTACGATAACATCTGCTGAGTGGCTTTCAGCGACCACATGAGAACGCGTAGCCTCATTGTACATGTTCTATAGGAGTTCTCTTACAACTTCAGTGCAAAGCCAAAATGCAGTATCTGCTCACTTTACAAGGGAGCACATACTGCCTTTGCAGACTTTGCAGAGGGGATAACGTACTACAACAGAGGGGGATGCTCATTTTGAGGCGTAAACGCCACTGATCTGCATGTGTAGGCCTACCCACCTGTGATTACGTAATATGTTACACTGTGACATGACTAAGCTACTGACTGTGGAATAAATCTTTTTTATTTCTAAATATCCAAGGAATAAAAATGACATATTTGTTCTTTTCAGCTAAAACTATCCGAGATTGATACATTATATAATCCTCTAGCAAGCACAAATCCATCACTGTATGTTGTTATATGGTAATTATGTTATTGCTTATGCTGGATCAATGTTGTACCAGCGTTGTTGACGGCGGTCCAGCATTGAACCTGCATTGGGTCATTGTGCCGTGGTCGCTGTGTGGTGTATCAGTGTATAGGCCTACATCCAGGTATTATCAGCTTGGCTGTCTAGACATCCCCATCCCCAGGTGAATAAATATCATAGAGATGAAAAAAGATCATTGAAATTAACTAACTATATTTAAGTGGGATCAAAATCAAAGTAAATAATAATGAACATTATCAAAATATCATGATGGAAAGTGATTTTCAGCGTCACATAAAGGATGGATATATGATGATATTGAGATGCCTGTTGGACTAGGAGGGTCAGGTTAAGCACCCTAATCACACGGCATATTAAAAAAACACACAAATTTGGTACAAAATAACTGCTTCTCGGCGAAGAATGAATGCTTGAGGCTTCTCGGCCTAAAATGGTAATTTAAAGCACTGACATCTCTCAAAAAATGTAAAAAGGCTTAGGCCTACATTTTCATTATTCAGCTTTATGACCCCATCCACGGAGCACTATGTTATATAAGGACACTACTGGTGTTACTGTATAGTTTACTCGTGTACGCGGTTAGCCTGTAGACCATGCATTGCATCTTGAAATGTTCCTAATAATATATGTATCCGAGAGATGAGGGTGACGGAATGAATAAATGGATATATATGAAATTTCTATAGCGCCTATCGTATATCCCCTTGTATTATGCGATGTTTTTTTCATCACAAACAGGTGTCAAAAACACAACTCTATTATAAATAGAGGTAGGTTTAAAAAAATTTAAAAGTTTTTACAGACGTTTCTGTTATTGCCCTTCTGTTATTATCGCTAAGACATCGTAGGCCCTATACCCTGCAGTAAATATATATGATAGATATTTCACATTAGTTTCGCATTGTAATAGTAAAACAATAAAAGGAAATAAATAAACAAAAAATATGTATGAAAAAATGTATAATTATTCAATATTTTAATAAAAATAGTGACAAACTTTAAGTCATATTATAGCAGATATAGACCTTAAGTTGTCAAGTAGCACAGCGTCGCGATCATTGGAGGCCGCCGCGAGGCTATCACTCTAAAATTGACCTGCCATTGAGACAACGTTTGTTCAATTTTGGTCCACCGTCGGCAACGCTGACAAAGCATTTTGTCAACCCTGGTTTAACGCCTGTGTTTGCCGGCTATATAGGGCCTACACTGATTATTGTAAGTAATAAATAACAACGGAGCAAATGAAACGCATACTTATTATGGCGAACGTCGATAAGCAGTGAAGATATGACAGTGCATCAGATCACTGAGCGACGACATATCTCAGACACGGGGTCGACGTTTTTCATAACTAGTGGTTGCTCATTGTACTATATATTCAAAATAATCATAAAAAATCATGTATTTTTTATATATTTTAATTTGAAATAAAATCATTTTTATAACAAACTACGTATATATACAGATATACTAGTATCAATAACTAAAAAAAACTACTATCTTTTTATTTTGCTTTGTTATCATATAATCATGTAGTCATCTACCGAAAATGGTGAGTAGCGAGAAGAATTAAATCTACCACCCTTTTGTGATTTTCACATCCCCTTGGAGACGACGGACCCCCCTCATATAGGTCGGTCAGCGCTATGTATTACAATGCTTACAATTGTAGCATTTTCGCTTATATTGTAATGTGTTATATTCGTACCCAGCAAACACGGGAATTGATCCAATAGTGGGCCAGCGTCGAAGCATTGTGCCAACGTTAATCCAACATTAGTTCAATGTTGCAACAACAACGATTCTTGTCAATTTAAAAGTTTTTGTCAAAACAGTACTACCATGTACTACTATTTTATGAAATATATATTTATATCATAATGAAGTATGTTGCTCTAATTTTATTGAATTACGAGTATATAATATACCATAGTCATTTACCTCGTCATTTAAGTACTGGTAGTTTTAGTTACAGTGCATGTATGAGGACTTGATGACCGCAAGGGTGTGACCCCAGCAAACACGAGACGTTGGCCCAATGTTGGTTAGATATTGGGTAGACGCCGTAGACGGTGGACCAAAATTGAACCAGCATTGGGTCAACGTCTCGCGTGGGTCTGCAGTGCGGCACTGTGTATTGGCGCTGGTTATACTTTCATGTAGTCTGGGTTTTGATGATTTCAGTTGTAAGTACATGTAGGATCAAGTTGTTGTGTTTATTGGAGCGTGTTGAACCCTGCTTATAGAGGCTTGGTAGTTATCCTATGAATAATATCATATCAGTGATAATTATAGTATCTTATAACACTACATCCGGGACGGGGTGTTAGGTGTGCTTGCACAGTATTTTAATATACTGCTATCATGAGAACTAACAAAGAAGACATCTTGCATTTGTGCATTTAATTAGCAAGTTTTTGCAATCTAAAATAGTTATTGGCGGGAAATATATATTTGTTTTGATTACAGTCAATGGCCCATTGCTTTAATATAAACTTCGGTCAGTCAAAAAATAACTCTCAATACACCTTTCCCAATAGCAACATGCCACACACTACTGTGACTAAAAGCTGAACTATTTAGTTGGCGAGTCCTGTCACACTTCTATTACGACAAGCCACACAGTGATTAAAACTAAACTATTTAGTTGGGAGTCTTGCGTATGCGCAAAATCGTGCAAACAGTGTATAATGTTCAGAACCACAAGGTTCTTGTTTATAATAACAAGACAAACATCATTTTGTGACCTGCAGAATTGTAACAAAAATTATGTTGTTTAAAATCAGTCCTGTCTTGGACAAACGACCACCCCTTTCAAATGACCGTTTTTATGTGCCAGAAACTGGGGTCGCATAAGAGAGGTACCATTGTATCAAGAACATAATATGAAGTTCTTAGCAGTACTATGTACTTTTTTAGCCATATATTTCACTTCAATAAAAAACGTGGGACATTCTTCCTTTGGCAGTCATATATCTGAGACTTCGTCTCGATTTATCAAGTGGAAGATAGGTTTATTAGAATCAGTAACATTTCAGCTACTGTTACGCATGCTCAGCTCATTCTCATTTTTCGGACCTTGTGGTTGAGATCAGTCACCGTCATGTTGAAAACGTGATTTTCCTGGGTAAAACTAATACAGCAATCCATGGCCCACACATTAATGGTGTGGGCTCGTCTATGGCCATAATAATCCTAACTATTTGGAAAAAACGTCATAGTCTAAGTTAAAACGAGTTTAAACGACACATATGAAAACTAAAAAAAACCACCAATTTATATTTAAGCCAATCAATATAGTACACCATATATGATCGTATTGATCATAAAAATCATTGATTGGAACCGTTTTGCCCCAAAAAGTCATCTCACCATCCTCAGGAGGGTCTCAGTTTAGCCCATATGTGCACAAATGTGGCGGAAAACCCTATTTATTTCATTACATTTGATACAGCCAACTAACATCTGACTCAACTCTGTGACGATTCTGGTAAGCCTATTTAAGACAGAAGAATTAAAATTGAAAATTAAAGACTTCGTGGAAATTCCTGGCTAACTGTGATATTTTCAAAGGCCCAGAATAAATAATAATTGCATCTCTACTTTTGTAATATTAACATTATATAGTCCTGTAAAATAATTCTTTATCAAGCATTTTTCATTAGGTGCAGTACTTCAGAATGTGTGTAAAATCAGCAAATTGTATGATGAGAATCATACATATAATATAAATTCCAATGATAGATATTAGGATATAAATACATACTACCGGGTATAATATATATATACCTAGGCCAATACATATTTTCTTTTCATGATAAAGCCACTAGATTTAGATTTAGGCCGTGCATTACAAAAACAAAAACAAAACAAGCAAAAAATCAATTTCGGGAGATAAAAAAAACATTTGGAAAAAAAGTAAGTTTATTTCGAGAGATAAAAAATATTTTTCCGGCTTGTTTTTTTTTGCTTGTTTTTTTGTCGCCCTCATCAACTTTTTTTAAAAAGGTCAAAAGTTTTTTTTATTTTTTTGCCCTCAATAACTTTTCCAAGAATATGTTCAATGTTTTTTTCTTAAATATTTTTTTTCCCGCTCTCATTAGATTTTGGATTTTTTCTGATCTAAAACAGAGATATTAAACAAAGTGGCCTAATGCATTTTAGAACATAGACATTCTCGGACACATCTGTAGCTGATATTTTGCAATTCTGTTGACAAGCGTCAAGGCCCCTAGGCCTCTTGTTTTATAATTCAGCTCAGCATAATTTTATTGGATAATTTTAAAATTTATGGAATGTACCTACCTTAGCCATGTGCCTATAAGTTAGTATACAATTAAAAATCAAACATGTTTTACATTCTTGTCTTTATAGTTGAATTTAGTTTGAACCATTGGTGATAAGGCCTATACTTCCATCAGTTAGTTTTACTGTGAGAAGTGCAGGCTTGTGGAGCTAGATCTAGGCACAACTGCAGCCAGTCGGCCTAGCATTGTGACTTGTCAGGCCAGGCTATATCATCAGTCTCAGATGTAGCGTAGCAGGTCAGGCCCACCAGATGGTTATTGTCCACATGAAAGCTTTATATATTTTTTCAGCGGCATGTTGGCTGACAGTCACACTATGCTCTGTTCTGATGCATGTGACTGGACTATATCTACAGGTATAAAACTAAAGAGTGTAATTCGGACAGTATGTCTAATATACCCATTTTCTGGTGTCTAATTTAGCCATATATATAGTTTGTATTGATTTTCTTCGAAGGGAACAATGGTCTTCAGTACCGTTGTTATTAATAAATATACAAGATTTAGACTAGAAATAGGCTCATTTGAAGCTAAATGATATCTTGTGTAAGGAATACTTTCATAAGCTAATTATACATTTTAATGGAGGATAATACATTTTGGACAAACAGAGGGTATATTGGACACCATGTCCACATGGAGGGTAATATGGGCAAAATTGCATTTTTAGAATTAATGATACATGTACTGTAACTAAAAATATAGCCTGAAATTGGTATTTTTTTATTATACATAGTGACCTTAACTAGAAAAGACAAACATATTGTTCATTATTCATCGACCAACTATATATATACCACCTTGTCCTTAAGGTGTCTAATATACCCACCTCTCTGTTGTTTTTTCATTGAAGATGACAGAAAGTGGGCATGCTGGACACCATGTTCAATATACCCTCTGCTATTGGCCATATTACCGTAATTACCAGACTAGACTGCCCTACTTTTTTTTGAGCTGCGCTGTATAGAACAAGTGTGCGATATATGTGGCTAAATAACTGAATAACCTGTCTGACATGTCTGATCGATCAGGCGAGACGAGAGCATTGAGCTGTGAAAGGTCAGTAGTTTTGTCATAGCGTTGGTGCCGTTATAATCTATGCCGGGAGTGTAGCCTCGTTGATATGTGAATGAACACGGCTCATTAGGCAGGATATAGTACGAGCAGTCTAGTTATGTCATGCCACTTCCCAGTCATGTCACAAACATTGACCCAATGATGTTTTAATGGTGTGCTGACGTCTAAGATGACGTGCCAACATTAGAACAACATTGGGTCAATGCCTTGTGTTTGGTGGGTTGTCACTGTTAATCTCTGTCAGAATGATTAACTGCTCAATAAATGATAACTGACACGCCGACATTGTACAATACATCATTATAAACATGTTGGGGGGGGGGGGGGGGGTTAGCAGCCAACATTTTGTCATGATGACTTATAAAGATGTACTAGTACGCGTTAGCGTGTAACACACATACATGCATGTCTGCAAATTGATTTGTCACGTTTTTATACCGGTATTAACGTAGGCCTATATTTCGCCGACTCATTTCACTCAACGTTCATTCTATATATCGTCGTGCTCACATAAAAACATTCTAAGATGATATGCGCTGGTAAATTACTTGCAGGTTAACTGCGGCCCGTGGCTGTAAATTGTCACACCTTCGATGCAGCAATCACCTGATTACCGTCTGGCGGGAGTATGTGTGTAATGGCTACTAGCTACTTCTCGCATGGCCGGATGATGATCCTAGCGGTACAAAAACATCCTTATATTCATGTTACTTGTTTGACTCTATTGAACCGCAACACGTTTAACTAAACATGAAAGTATTAATTGTTAAATAATATTATTATATATTATAATAATACTAAACACAATCTAATATATCCAGGACCCGAGCCATCACAAATCAATCTTTCTAACACACCATTAGCATTGGTGATTGCCGTGTCACTGCGATATTTTGAGTGTGCAGTGTGTAAGGCTGAAGCACTTAGAAAGGCCTATTTTGACCTTTTGTGCGGTATAGACCAGAGCGTGGTATAGTTCAGCAATTACGGTAGCCTCCATGGAGGGTAATATGGACAAAATTGTATATTTAGAATTATTGATATATACAACTGGAAATATAACCAGAAATTTGTCAAATTCAGAATTTTTCCATTACACTTTGTAACCTTGACTTGAGGAGACAACAAGTTGGTGAATATTGATTGATCATTCAAGTTTATACCACTTTAAAATTAAGGTGTCCAACATACCCACATTTCCGCTAGTATAAATCAGGTGTTCTGTGCAAGGGAGTCAGCGCTAGAATTCTGCTGATGTCCGAGTCATTTCACTGCCAGGATATCAGTATGTGATTAAGGCTTGCCGAAGCAAGTTGAAACATCATAAGTTTTAAACACTCATTCCAAAGTTAGTACAATTTACTACTATCTTAATATATGATTGGCATTGAAGAGGGCCATTAGTTGGGAACATTCATCACTGGTTGTACGAACTACAAAAAAGATAACATTCAGGCACATAAAGGGGGTTAAGAGTACCTAAAGCTTGTAAAGATAAGAAATACTGGGATTGATCATTCCTCCAACTATATTGTAACTTAGGGTAGGCCCTTCTCAGATTACCCAATAATTTGCCAGTTAGATGAAGCAAAGGGCTTAGACATAGGATGCTTCATGTGTAACAGAATTTAGTAAACAGGATTTTACATTATAAGGTCAAAATGTCTCTGTTCAAATTGTGTACGCTCTTTTCTACAGCACTGTTTCTGGCCTGCCAGATATACCTGGGCATAGTTAAATCTCAATCTCACTATCCCCCTTGTCTAGTGGATTGCATTGAGTTTTTTTTATCCCCTACAGGTATCAATTAAAATATCAACTGATAAAATACTTTTTTTACAGTTAAAATACTTTTTTTTCTTGTATAAACCCCATACACTTATCCTAGATAAGTATTTGCAATTGTTTTTGTAACATTTGTGAGATATATTGCAATATCAATTTTTAAGATTTTGTAAGGTATCATGGTGATTAAAGTTTCAAAAATGATGTTTTCTGGACACTTTTACTTTTATTACCATGTTTATCATGTTTGGAATATAAATGTATTTAAATGGCAAATAAATATATGTTGGCTGGAGGGTCGTCCTTTTCTAAAATAATGTGATAAGTAATATATTGAAAGGGATGAGTGAATCCTAGCTTGTCTGATTGGACAAATAAAAAATTAATCTATTTGCGATCCCTGGTCCACACATGATCATTGCGTAATCAAGATCTGATGAAGGCTGTTCGAAATATCGCCAATTGTTTCCAAAGTTAGTAAAATTTCACCATTTTCCCTTCCAGAGACTCATTTGAAGAATTCAATAATATTGTAAATTGTTGTTTGTTTTTAGAAAGAAACATCAGCAGACCAACAATTACACCTAGCAGCCCTACAAGGAAATGTGGAACAAGTTAAAAAAGTTCTAGAAACAGGGAAAGTTCATGTTGATTGTAAAGATAAGGTGAATTTATAATGATTGTTTTATTATTTAAATACTGTGAAATTAAATTTGTAGCCATCATGTCTGGCACAAACCTGAAAAAAATGAAAAAATGAAAACCAGAATGTCATAGAAAGATGTATAACTTACTTGAATTTATGCACTTTTATACACATTTCAGAGTGTTTATGGTGCCAATGAATTTCAAGTATTTTACCCTTGTAAATGTTGTTCTTGTTCATAAATATAGCCCCATAGAAGAGTGGATACCATTGAGAGCCTGTACAAATTTTTAAATTAAGGAACTAATATTTTTGTATAATATAACTTTAGTTTCAGATCACCTTACTATGTGGACCACCTTGTGTCTTGGATCCCTTTTTTCCCTGTTAACATTTATAATGGTTAGGGATTAACTCAATGCAGACCACATCACTACTCAGGGCACAGTCACTACTTTTTTGTTTTAAAATGATGATTGTTCCATAATAATTGGGGTCACCACAACAGTTTAGGAAATATCTGTTGGCAATATCTATACTCCTTTATATTCAAAAGATATCTCTGATTTTCTTTCCAGGGATTTGTCCAGCTTCCCCATATCTCAGTCAATTTTGTGGTTCAGAGCTGCTACTCCTACAGCGCGGGGATAGACTTTAGTCCTTTGACGTCTGTTGATTCTGACGACTAAAGTCTATCCCCACACTGTAAAAATTAAAATATTTTTAATGGTCGTACACCCATAACACAGGTATTCAAATGAATCAGGAAAGTTAGCTAAGACGTTTATGACTATTTCAAATTGAAAAAAACCCCATTTGGTTGTGATGTTTTTTACAAATAAATTCATTGCTTCAAGGGTTAAAATGATTAATTATGGTTCAACTCAGAAGTTCAATCTTCTAGTCTTCACAAGTTTGAAGATGAGGGTTGTTTCATAACAATTGGGGTCTCCATGGGGCTTGACCATTTTCAACAAATTTATGAAGCTTGATGCACTTTCTCTGATTTTTTATCATGGGTGATGCTCTGATATATTTTTCCCTTTTAAAGTTTTTTACTTGGGGAAACTTCTTTCCAAATATTTTTGGCACCCAGCCATAGTCCCACTCCCACACAGCGTTATTCTCTCAGTCACAGACACTGCTCATATTGGAATTTTATGCCAATAATTGCCACTGTATGCAGTTTGGCCTGTCCAGTATATCCACCATTCAACTCAGAATCTGAAATTTTCAACCATTTCCTGGGCTGTTGTGGGTCAATTCCCACCATTCCACTGATTAATTGATTATTCGATTAATTGCAAACCCCACCAAACTTATCAGTGCTTAAAGCCTGCTAAAGGATCGGAGATGCTTTTATTGTTTTCGTATTGCTCAGCCACATCTAGTAGAATAATCATCATATTATTTCATCAATGAAGATGTCATTTCAGGAAGGTACTACACCTCTGGTGCTAGCAGCTGCAAACAACCATTTGGATTGTGTGAAGGAACTACTCAAACAAGGAGCTGACCCATCTTCCCGTAGACTTGTAAGTAATTACATGCATGTAACAGTATGTCACATTGTGTTCTTTAGATAGCCGACGCCGCCACTCACAAGCATTTGGTAATACAATATCTCAAGAACCGCTAATCCAAGTCGCTTGGCATTTTGTATGTAAGCACTTACTTGCTGCCCATGAAATTAAACGGTTTTGGTAACAGTTCAGCTGTTTTCAACAAAATGGCCTAATAACACATTTTGATTTATTGTGAACACAATATCTGGAAAACCACTAAAAGAGGGACTTAACTATCTAGATGCGAAATGAAAAGAGTGTACTTAAATTTGTAATAACTTGGATGGGAGTTATGGAGTAAAACATGTCCGTCCATAAGTCTGTGTATCCATCTGTCTGCATTCTTATTTCTGGAGAGCTTAGATGCCTGGCTGCCTGTAAACCTCTTTCAAAATAATGACTTTTTTTATGAGAGCACAAGGTCCACAAAAATATTTGGTCATATTTGCCCCCTTCTCCCAATCCAATCCTGAATACTGCCTTGTATTTTGTCACACTGATGATGTCATTTTTTGTCTTGTATTAACATGTTTTTGTTTACTTTTGCAGACGGGGACATGTGCTTTGTTTTTTTCTGCACAAGGTGGGTTTCTTGACATTGTTAAAGAACTACTCAGTCATGGCGCTCCTGTTGATCTCCCGAGTTATGTAAGTTGACTGTTACACTATGTGAAGTTTTATTTGATCTGTTCCTGTCATATCAGATGGGGGGGTGATATATGGGTCACTTTGGGGGGTATTACCCCCCAACCCCTATATTACCCCTTTAATCTCTTCAGATGTGTTTGGTGTACCTCCGTGTTGAGGCCTAAGTGGGTTTCAACCATTATAGACATCCTAAATTAATACAATCAAAGCAAAAACAACAAAAAACTTACTATTTTCACCCTTTTTGGCTGATTTGACCTGGAATATGACCTTGATATGACCTTGACTTGACCTTAGGGTAATACCCATATGAAGGCCTACCCCAGCCCGTTTCACCATGTTTCCTTGGGTTGGGCTTCATCACCTTTAAAAGAGTGTTAGTTATTGGTCCAAATATGACACTATATCTGTTATTTGGTCCATTTCTGTCATATTAGATGGGGGGGTGACATAAAGGTCATTCTGGAGGGGAGGGGGGTATTACCCTCTAACCCCCATATTACCCCTGTAACCTCTTGAGTGTGTTTGGTGTACCTGTGTGTTGGGGACTAAGTGGGTTTCAACAGTCATAGACATCTCAAATGTACCAAATTAGAGCAATAACAGCAAAAACTAATTATTTTCACACTTTTTGGCTGATTTGACCTTGTTGTGACCTTGAGATGACCTTGACCTTGAGGTAACACCCTTATGAAGCCCCACCCCAGCCCATGTTACCATGTTTACTTGGGTTGGGCTTCATCATACTTAGAAGAAGTGCTAGTTATTGGTCCAAACATGACAATGTATGTGTTATTTTATCTGTTCCTTTCATATCAGATGGGGGTGATATAAAGGTCATTTTGAGGGGTATTACCCTCAAACCCCTTTATTACCCCTGTAACCTCTGTGAGGGACCTCCGTGTTGAAGCCTAAGTGGGTTTTAACCATCATAGACATCCTGAATTAATACAATTGAAGCAAAAACAACAAAAACTAAATATTCTGACCCTTTTTGGCTGATTTGACCTTGATATGACCTTGACATGACCTTGGGGTAATACCCATATGAAACCCCACCCTAAGCCGTGACACAGTGTGTACTTAGGATTACCTCCATCGGCTAACTGACCATTTTTAATAGAAGTGGGCCTACTATACTGGTCATTTGTCCAAATAAGTCTATTTAAAAAAAAATCCTTCCCGGTGACATTCTCATACAAGAAATTGAATAAGGGTTGAGAAAAAATTTCAAAAAAAACATTTCTTTATCTTTGAACTCCGTTTTCTCAAAATGACACGATTTTTAAATTGATATTTTCCGATTTGGTCTGAGTTACATCTTTGGAGCTATTCAACCTACATGCTTGTGTGACACCTCATTTTAAAGGTAATTTTGTAGAGATTCAGGATCTGATAATAACTCCAATACCCCAAACGCGACTTTCGTCCAATTTTGCCAGATCGGGTCACATATAAGCTCTTTGGCTTAATGCCTTGAAATTTTGTATATATGTTCTAGGGGTCTGCGAGTTTACTGGCGAAGTCCATTTTCACATACTGTAATTGGTGATGGCATGGAGGCCTTCCTAATTTTTTTGTGTCCAATTGCATGTTACTGACAAATCTGCTGAGGCAAAGTCATATTTACTTTTTTTTATGTAAAATATCAATATCTAAAATCTTTTGTAGAATTCTCATTGATTTCATGTTGGCAGTATTTTGTTCATCTATATGAAGTGTTGATTTTTGAAGAGATTTTTTAAGAGATTTTGGTTTGTACAGGATGGGGGAACACCACTTTTTGTTGCCTGTCAGTGTAATCACATAGAAGTGGCTGAAGAGTTGATTAGCCGTGCAGCAGATATAGAAGTTCAGATGGTAGATGGAGCTACACCTTTATTCATTTCAGCACAAAATGGTCACCTAAAAATGTTAAAGTTTCTTCTGGGCAAAGGAGCTAATCCTAACACAAAACGCAAGGTAACATTATTTAAGATTACTAAATAAAAACAGAGTAAGAAAATAACAGAGTATTGCTAGGTTGTCCAACATTTGGTTAGCATTCTGCTGGAGCCACTGGTAATAATATAAGGTTTTCTCAGTGATTCAAGGGTCAGGTGATGTTTTTATGTCATACCAGTGACAAATCAGTGGACAGTTTACTAAACCATCTACCGTATCTCCCCGCCTGGAGTGCGACGCCATGTATAGTACGAGTTGAAATTTGAGGCCTCGGATTATCTGAGAAACGTCTACCCCTCTGTATATTAAAACCTAAAATTCTGGATGTCGGCAGCGTCCACCAGCCATCCAAATGTGAGGCATAGATATTACCTTGTTCTACTAATAGCGCCGTAACACAGGACAGACACCTGCATACACGGAGAGCAGTATCTGCTTACTTGTAAAGTAAGCATATATATTTTCCACGGCAGGGTGGATGTCATCGGGACTGTCTCGTTTCGGGCAGAAATTCTGAGGCCTGCATAGGCTACATAGGCCTATACACTGTATAAAATTGTCACAGGAAATCTAGTCAGTCAGATTTTAAAATATTTATATTTCGCCAACAAATTTATATTATTTAAATTTATCTATTACAAAGACCATATTTTGCTATCGTCGTGCTCAAATAAGAACATGCCAAGATTAAATGCGATTGTAAAACATTTCAGCCCTCGACAGTAACGATTGCCGAATTGCCCGGGGCAACTGAGCTCATATGAATGAGATTTAAAGTATTGTGATCTCTGGTGGGACCTATTCTGACAATTTGTTTCCTGCACACACCCAAACAGCAGGCAGTGTACACTGGATTTGTCTGTTAAAATTAGCGGGCTCTGGTAATTATATACACAGGCAGAATACACACGTTGCTATCGCTCGGTCGCTAGGCAAGTCGCCAAGCACGTGAGCTGTCTGTGGTCACAATTGTGACTGAACAGAAGCAGATTTTGCGGTCACAAAATCGGGGAACATTCCACTATTACCCTAATACCCTAATACCCTAATATCTAATATTTTGCCATAATTGATCAGGCCAAAAATATTTAACCTCACTATAAATTTAGGCCCTGTAATAAAGCATCATCAGCTTGTTTCCCGCCAGGCCTAGACTGTAGTTCTACTCGTTAAAATGCTGTCATATTTTGGATTGTGGGGTTCAGATCGCTATCACTTGACTTCATGTTGAAAAACACCAATTCCTGGGGTGAAAAGAATTCCGTGATTTACCGCTCAGACATGTAATGTCAGACCTGAACATGCCAGGTAGGCCTAGCTGACATGATCGCCGGCACACGCCATGCACATCAAGCAGCCCCAGACATTCTTATAGTCTAGACCACAGGGATCAATTCATGTCTCATCTTTTCAAGAAAAAATATATTAATTAGGTGTTTTAATTTATGACGTCATAGTTTAGTTAAAAGCAAGATGTGTTCAAGGTTTATTACGTCCTGCTGATTTTTTTGTTTCTTTTTCTCATTCATTTAAAACAGGAATTGCTAACACAATTTCTAGCTTCAACTGATGAAAAATATTCCTATTCTTCAAAAATAAACATCTGCAGAATTGAATTATTTCATTGACTGAGCATATTACAAACTATTTTTTGAATTTATGTGGCATTTTATTTGATGAAAAATTTGTTTGGAATATATATATATATGTATATATATATATATGGTCCTAGCAGCACAAGGGTTAAGTGATGTAAGTGTAGTCTAGCTTCCTCTGAACATGTGACAGTGTGTAGACTACATAGTATAATACGCCACATGGGCATGCAGTTTTGTCATCTTGGAAACACATGTTTCCATTTAGGCATCATTTCTAAGGCATGTCATCTATTTTTTGTGCTGTGGTCAATTGTGCATTGATTTAAAATTATTGCAAAGTCTTGTAATATCAGTATAATTTTGTAAGGTATTCATTATAATTTTGTATCAAAATTGATCACATGTGTTATAAAAGTTACCATGCCTTAAGATGAAACGTTTGTAAACTAAATGTTGCAGGATGGGGCTACAGCACTTTGGATTTCGAGTCAAATGGGCCATTCACCTGTAGCAAAAGAACTAATGGAAGCTAATGCTGATATAGATGCTCCCAGAGAGGTACAGCTGTTTTATATTATTTACACATGGATATTCCTTGGGCGCTGCCTTGGGGGATTCATGCTTAGAAAGTTGAAATGCCCCATTGTCGCAGCCACAGTTTTAAATAGAAATGAGCCAAGCACGAACTGATAAGAAACACAGATTTGAAGAAATTGACACTCTCACATCCCTTTTAATACTAACTGAATCATTACGGGACAGTCAACATGGATTTGAACTAGGCTTGTTAGTACATCTAGCTACTATACATAAATATATATAATTAGTAGATCAACAGCAGGGCTACTTCATTTTTAGCCCCCGCCGTCACCGTAGGTGAGACGGAGGGAGCTATGGATTCTACCTCCGTTTTTTTTTGGCCTCTTCTTTTGCCTATAACTTTGTAAGAAAATAAGCTAGGATAACAATTTTTGGTATGTGGGTTACTTCCAGGTGGCTAATGGACAGGTTAAATATTTTTAATCTGAATTCAATACGCAAGGTTGCAGAGGAGAAAATGATGATGTTACGGCGTTGGGCCGTTGGGCCGTCCGTAAACAATTCGTTTCCGGAGCATATCTCTGAAAGTACTTGTCCGATTGTCTTCAAATTTTACACACAACACCCCTAGGGGGTCTAGTTGTGCCTTTGGGGTATTTGAACTTTGACCTACTTTTGGTTCAGAACTATGACCTATTTAGACGTTTTGACGCGCACTTCGTTTCCGGAGCAGATCTCGAAAAGTACTGGGCCGATGACAGTCATATTGCACATACATGTTCTCTAAGGTCCCTAGTTGTGCCTTTTCAGGTTTTTGGACCTTGACCTTGAAGTTGACCCAGCACTTTGACCTAATTTATAACATCGGTAGGTCCGACTAAAAGATTTTGCGGAATATCATGAAAACCGCTCAAGATAGCTACACCATTACTATAAAACAAATTGTGAGGTTTCAGAAGAGGATGCATCTTGAAAAATTTCAAGTTGATAAAATTAAAAATGGCCGCCTATCGCCCATTATTCACCTCGACAGGCCTGATATTGCGGAATATCATGAAAACCGCTCAAGATAGCTACACCATTATTATCAAATAAATTGTAAGGTTTCAGGAGAGGATGCATCTTGAAAAATTTGAAGTTGATAAAATTCAAAATAGCCGCCTATCAGCCATTATTCACCTCGACAGGCCTGATATTGTGGAATATCATGAAAACCGCTCAAGATATCTACACCATTACTATAAAACAGATTGTAAGGCTTCAGGAAAAGATGCATTTTGACTTTCACATGGCCGTTATTTGGTAAACCGTGCTAGATGGCTAGACCATTACTATAAAACAAAATGTGTGATTTCAGGAGAGGATGCATCTTGAAAAAATTCGACTCGATAAAATTCAAAATGGCCGCTTATCAACCATTATTCACTTTCACATGGCCGTTATTTGGTCAACCGTGCTAGATGGCTAGACCATTACTGTAAAACAAAATGTGAGATTTCAGATGAGGATGCATCTTGAAAAAATTTGACTTGATCAAATTTAAAATGGCCTCCCTTTCGGCCATTATTCATTTTCACATGGCTGATATTTGGTAAACCGTGCTAGATGGCTAGACCATTACCTGATTACTATAAAACAAAGTGTGAGTTTTCGGGGGAGGATGCACCCTGAAAATTTTTTACTTACGAATTCAAAATGGCCGACAATCAGCATTATTTACCTCGATAGGCCTGATATCAGGTAAACCGTGCTAGATAGCTAGACCATTACTATAAAACAAAATGTGACGTTTCGAGAGAGGATGCTTTTTGAAAACTTTCGATTCAATCGAATTCAAAATGGCCGCCTATCGGCCACTATTTACTTTCACATTGCTGATATTTGGTAAACCGTGTTAGATAGCTGGACCATTACTATAAAACAAAATGTGAGATTACAAGAGAGGATGCATCTTGAAAAAAATTGACTCAATCAAATTCAAAATGGCCACCTATCGGCCATTATTCACTTTCACATAGCCGGTTTTTGGTAACCGTACTAGATGGCTGGACCATTACTATAAAACAAAATGTGAGATTTCAGGAGAGGATGTATCTTGAAAAATTTTGACTTGATCAAATTCAAAATGGCCTCCTATCGGCCATTATTCACTTTCACATGGGCGATATTTGGTAAACCGTGCTAGATGGCTAGACCATTACTATAGAATGAAATGTGAGATTTCAGCTGAGGATGCATCTTGGAAAATTTTGACTTGATCAAAGTCAAAATGGCCGCCTTTAGGCCATTATTCACTTTCACATGGCCGATATTTGGTAAACCGTGCTAGATAGCTAGACGATTCCTATAGAATGAAATGTGAGATTTCAGCTGAGGATGCTTCTTGAAAAATTCTGACTCGATCAAATTCAAAATGCCCCCTATCGGCCATTATTTATTTCACATGCCCAATATTTTGCAAATTGTGTTAGATGTTAGTCCATTACTATAAAACAAAATTTGCGGTTTCGGGGGAGAATGCACCCTAAGTTTTTAACTAATTTATATCGAATTCAAAATGACCGTAAATCAGCTATTAGTTAACTCGATTGGCCTGATATCGGGTAAACCGTGGCAGATAGGTAGACCATTACTGGGATACTGATTAGGATCATTAATTTCAATGGAGGTTTGCGATCTCTGACAGACTGTCTAGTTCTTATCTTACTCTTAGACTGGGCTTCTTAGCCCCAGTTGTCTTGCGTCTTGATTTTTGACCTAGACTAGGACTACATTAATAACCCTATACAAAATTGCTTAAATCAAATTTTAATTCGGAGCGGGAGCTCCTGGACTTATGTAGTCTTGTTAACATTATACTAGCCCTCTTGACTAGTATCAAATCAATTCCACCCTGATATTCAACATTACCTGGACACTTTTCCCATTGAATATTTATAATGCTCACTACCCTAAGATTTTGACAAAAATTAAAAACATAAAACAAACTGACAAAAAATGTATGTACCGTATTGAAAAACACCTGAATATACAAAGATATGCATACCGAGATACATTTATGTTTTATCCCTCGCCCGACAAAATTAGGGCGGGGGGTTATCAGGGTTTTGCGGCAGCTCGGATATCTGTCTGTCTGTCTGTCAGCATTTCGTTTCTGGAGCAGATCTCGGGATTTCTTTGATTTTGCACACACACATCCCTTAGGGGGTGTAGATGTGCCTTTTGGGGTTTTTGTAATTTAACCCACTTAAATGGCAGACCATCTGCCATAATTAACTTTAATATTTGTGATATCTGACAAACGGTGCCAGATAGCTAGACTTTACAATAAAACAAAATGTGCGGTTTCAGGTAGGGATATGCCTTTAAAAGTTTCAACTCTATTATATTCAAAAGGCCGATTATCTGCCATAATTAACTTTTGTATGCCTCATATCTGACAAACCGTGCCAGATAGCTGAGCCATCACTATAAAACAAAATGTGTGGTTTTAGGTAGGGATATGCCCTGAAAAATAGCCGACTGTCGACCATTATTGACTTAAATATGCCTAATATTTGGCAAGCCGTGCCAGATAGCTACCATAAAACAAAATGTGCAGTTTCAGGGAGGGGTATGCCCTGGAAAATGTCAACTCTATTATCAAATTCAAAATGGCAAACTTGTGCCCATTATTGACTTTAATATGGGTAATACTAATATCGGGAAAACTGTGCAAGGTAGCCAGACCACTACTATGAAACGAAATGTGTGGTTTTAGTGAGGGATATGCCCTCAAAAATGTCAACTTGATCAAATTCAAAAATGGCTGACTTGCGACCATCATTGACTTTAGATAGGTGGACCATTACTGTAAAACAGAATGTGAGAGTTCAGGGAAGGATGCACCCTGGGGTGCATTTTATTTTGGAGCAAAACATATAAAACCAAATTGTTTTGACTGTGCTGATGCCTTTTCATAGGTTCTAAATATCTATCATGTACTTTTTTTAAAGCTAAATATAATTATTAGACAAACAAAATTTGTATTTTTCAAAACTATAAACTAAAATCATAAATGGGAGCGCTGTGGTTTAGTGTTGGGTATGTCAATTCTTTGGAACTGAAATATTACTATGTTTTTTTAATGACCCATGAAGATTTAAATTGACCATGGGTTTGATGATTCAAAGTGCAATCTGCCCATACATTTTTCAGCCAGGATTATCACTTCTGCATGCATATCTGTATGTCAATGTGGCCAGTATTTTTTACGTATGCACTTGCCTGCCTGGTCGCAGAATGAAAATTTATTGGTCCCACTTCAGTTATTTCCAAAAAATAGCAGCCATTTAACATTTGTTGAGTTCTTAAAATCATTGTGAATGCCTTATCATCAGAACAAAATAAAAAAAAATTGTTGTCAGCAGTTCAGTGATTTTCAAGAAAACTCACTATGTTATGCTGATGTCTGAAAAACAGATATCTGTAAAGTTTTCAAACAATCTATCACTGTATAGCACGAATGTGAGGTTTTGAAACAAAATACTGTTCGCAGAAAATCAAAATATAATTTCTTTTGTCTAGTATCAAGTAATGTGTGATACGTGTATTGTTCATATAGAACTTTGATTTTTTCAGGATGGAGCGACACCTCTTTTCAAAGCTGCTCACAAAGGTCACTTTGATGTTGTACGTGAACTGCTGAAATACAAACCAGATTTAGGAATTCTACAGGTATGTATTCTCAAAGAATTTAGTATTGTGCTTACCAATATTTACCAACATAATATAGTACAGTAGTCCCCCCAGATACTACCCCCTTCAGATAAGACTTCCCCTATGATGTGACTACGGAGCACGGACTTGCTTCACACTGTTAAGCACCCTTCAGATATGACTACCCTCCTCTGACGTCACATGCTACCTTCAAATCATGGAACCAGATTCAAAATACAACTTTCTTATTCTAATTTTCTACATCTAACAAACCATGCACTGCCGTCTCAAGATACTACTTTATCACGTGTTTATCAAAATATCAAGATATGACTTTTTGAAATTCTCTGCCTGAAGATTGAACATAAAACTTTTTAATTATCATTTTCAACGTCTGACTGGGCGACTGATAAACTGTCCACTGCTCGTCTCAAGATAATTCTTTTTATTCCCTGCCCACGAAGTATGGGATACTGTCGTCAGCATAGCTGGTTGTCTGGCCGCGCATCTGTGTTTTTAGTAGAGCGTTTGCTTTACTTTTTCTGTCAATGTGGGTCTGAGTGGTTTTCTGTATGATTAATTTCACGGCAATAACTTTAAATTTGTGGAATTGGGAACATATCTAACTCCATGTGTGTGTTAAGAATACATTTTTTTGTTGCATCACAAAGCCAGATTTTGAGATTTTGGCTCAGCTGATCAGATGAACACTGATATAATTGACGCATCAATTCATATCTGTAATGTATCAATGTCAGCCATGTCTTGTTAGGTGACGTCACGTGTCACTTAGCAATACACTTTGACTCTCAGTGCTTTGACCTGCCTCGCTAGCACAGCAATACCGACCTGCCAGTACTGTATACGACACGTGACCTACTATGATGCAAAGTTGTTTGAATGTTGGCCCGCCGTCTCCGACGTCGGCCTGGCATTAAAACAACATTGGGTCAACGTCTCGTGTTTGCTGGGAAGTGCACCTGTCATTAATAGTAGGCCTAATACGGCAGCGCTGACCAAATGTTGGGCCAGCGGCTTAGGCGGTTTGCCAGCATTGAAACAATGGGGCCTATATAATATGCCTATCGGCCACTCACTGCCCAACAAAACAAACATTTACTCGATGTGGCATTAATGTTGGGCGAGCTTCATAGACGATGATCTAACATTAAACCAGCAAAAAAAACAATTCATTTGTAGTAAAAACTTAGGCCTAGAGCCTACTGGTGCCTACAGTCAGAGACCATTCTGAAAACTTTAAAAACACCCCTCAGGCAATGCATAGCCTAATCCTGCTATGCTTAATGAATCTCATAGCCATATGCGAAGCCCCAGAAGTGAGATTTAAATTAGGCTATTATTCTTTTCAACTCAACATCAAGTTATTAACTCACTAATTATATCGATAACTTTGCAATATCAATTTATGTGGGCTGATCGAGTTGTGAGTTCTATTATAGTGGGTGTGATAAGCGAAAAATAGTTTAAATTAGTGATAATTTTGACACAGTATAGGTATGATGATGTTATATCAGTTTATTATGTAGCCCAGGAGGAAACTTTTTTGTGATTTTTAAATTTCATGTTTAATGTTTTTGTTTTTTTAATTTATAAAAAATACCACAATCGACTTTAATTGTAAATTGTAACGAAAAAAATAATATTTTGAAATATCAGACTTATTAAGAGGAAGCCAACTTATTGCGTTCCGGAATAAAAAATAAAATAATCCTAATTTAAATTTTCAAAATATGTCCACCGCCCCCTTTTTTCAGTAAAAATTACAGCTATGTCCCTTCCCTTGCAAATTCTACATGTGGACCTAACTTGCATGAGAAAATAAAATATTGTGTCAAATAAACTTGTTTTCTTCATTTTTATTTACACAATAGGCGCCAAAACTATAATATCAGCAAAAAATGTATAATACAATTCATAGAATTGTGCTGCAATGACAAAATTGACAATGAAAATTGATAATGAAACGCTTTAACCATATTATTCGGTTATTTGAGGCCTACATTTATTATGTTTACATCAACAGATTAAAAGGAAAACATATGTGTTTTATATGTCTAAAAATGAAATATTTGGACCAAATTATAGCCATGTTGACAATTCCCTTTATTCAGTCAAAATCAGCCTTCGTATCCTTGACCGTCCTGGAACTGCCTTTGCTTTTTAATCTGGCACAGAGAAAACCGTTTGTAGTAATATTGTTATACACGGACACAATAATCAAACAATATCAAATACCAATTTAAATCATACAATAAACCATCTCGGTTCTTGTCCAATTATGATCAAAATCTGGTTAAAGTGGGATTAGTAAGCTGAAAAATAGTTCAAAGTGTGACACATTCAAATTATAGTTTATATGGCCAATATAAAGGGAAATTTAACAAATAATAAAATACTCACTTATCATATACGGATCATTCTATGAGCATGATGGTTTGTCAAATCTCGCTATGTGTATACGCCTGTCTGAAGCAACAAACTATGCCAAATTCCAATGGTAATGATTCTAATCCCCAAAGAGAAGATGCGTACTGAAGTGAAAATGCTTTGACAATACCTCTTCAGTACTTTGTCATTGTCACGGTTTACAGTGAACCAGCTATTGGCAATATGTCGATTTTATTGTTTAAAAAACACATAATATTTTTTTAAACACGATAAGCTCAATAAATACACAAATTTAACTCAAATGTTAACAATGATCCAAGTCATTTTTTGAGAATCATCACAAAAATGCAAACGCATCGCTGACATATAATTATTCTAGAATATAAATATACTATAAATTGCAATAATGTATCTCGATGTATCATCCTGCAAGTATAAAGTATTCATATATTTAAACTGTTCAGCAGCGCGTACTGGATATGTCACTTTGTGATTGCCGAATTCTTAAGTTATCATCATTATCACGCACACCGTAAACTGATATCAATGCTTCCAGACGTTTTTCTTAATCTCAGTTAGAGCTACATAGTGACATTTTATTTGTGGTTTTGTTTTAATATATATGTTATATCACTTTCCAATTAACTAACAATCAATGAAAGTGTCAATAGGGTAACACATATTATATTAATTATTGATTAACAGTTCTACCATAGCAAAATTCTTTTTCTAATTATCTAAAATTATTGTTAATATAAAAAAAAATTGTCTGCATGTGCAACCATGCACACAACAACATTAGAGACACAAGTATACATTTATTTCCGTTATATATATCACCTGTGAAAATAGAAGCAAAATTATGTTGGAAAATACAGATCACAATGTCAATGATATATCATTTATCATTAGCAAATTAAATTGGATGGCATAGCAGGTGGATTATTGGCTCGTGCCAAACCAATTTTAGTGCAAGAAAAATATTTAATCCGCTTTGTACAAGCTTTATTTTATTTAGGTGGTTTTCGAATTGAATCATGTAAAAAGGTACACATCATTAACTAAAGGCTTCCAACATGTTCTCAACTTTGATTAACAAATCAAAAGCCTATTGTTACATAAATCAGACCAATTCATATTACATAACTATACAGGATACAACTTTTATTTCATACAAGATACATTTAGCTATGCATAGACGACATAATTCGCAGCCCACATATACAGACACTTTTAAATTGTAAGAATTATTTTATTTTTTTAATTCAGTGATTTATTCAATCCTCCTATATAATCCAGATTAGTTGGTATGAACATATTTTTATTCACCAATTACAACAGTACAAAAATAAGATTGTAGTACAATTTTCCTCTTATTATGGGCATATAATATGGATGCCTCGGCTGTGGTGAAGCAGCTAGCCACATGATCACCAAAAACAGCGGACTTTTCTATCCCTTTTTCTTTGCCACATACATGGTATTGTTTGATACATTTTTGTATTATGTATGTTTATCTGTATTAGTGAGGCGCACAACGGGACCAAATATGTCAAAACTTAGATCAATAGGGCCTAAGTCTGAACGATTTACCTTCATAGGCATAAAAATATTACAAATGTGTCTAATCAGTGTAATGATAATATCAAACTCTTTACAAAATAAGCGATAAGAAACGTGAGATTATAAGTAAAATGTATGCCTGCTTCTATTTAGGCTAGATATGAATTTATGTAGTAGTTATTCAAATTAGAACTACCTATGTGACATGATAGATAAATATAATTTATATTAGAATAATTTATTTCATTTTTGTTTAATTCACCATTTTCACACACGATTTAATTTAAGAAAAATAGAATAAAATGATAAAAGATAATTGAGTCACATGTATGCGAGCGTTGACACTTTTATCATATAAATGATCTATTCGCTCATTATAACGCAGCTTACAAACTCTATTTTGTATAACCCAAACTGTCCAAAACTAAAGTTTGAGCCATTGATTGCGACGGTACAAATAAGTGTAGTAATTCATATAGACGCTCAAGGCTAAAGCTTGGCCACAGTTTATCAAGACAAAAATAGTTTTGTTAGAATCAGTAACATTTCACCTATATTTAGCCATTTTAAGCTTGTTTTGAGCTACGTCATTAACATTTTGTGGGGATGTTTTCAAAATTAGTGTGTAGATCGCTCTCACGCATCGTCATGATAACAAACATTGATTTTCCTGTTCAAACACATTTTACAATCCACGCCTACATCTTCGCGGTGTACAGCTGTCCACGATTACACTTCATAGGCCCTATCAATATAAACAGAGCTAACATTATTTTCACGTTTTTTTTCAGAGGGCTCCCATCTTAATATTAAAGAGGATATATTGAAGTACACGTCCCCAAATTTTGACAGCTTTATTATTTTTTTAAACTATCAGGTCTAAATGTCGAGCTTATTACATATACTAATTATAGTGAGTTTTATTATAGTGAGTCTAATTAATGTTGTCCTGCAGTCTCACACTGTTATTACGCTGGTCTATAGCATTAAATCAACATTGACTCAACAATTGTGGCAGTGGAAGTAGTTAATCTGTCTTCTGACTCAGTAATTTAAATCTGAACACTGCCATCACATCTGAGCAAATATCAGTAGGCCTACTAGCATGCAATGTGCCTAGGCTACTAAATTGTTTGCTAGACACGTTTTTTGTACCTTCACCTACCTGTCATTGACTGGGGTATGCCTAGTAACATAAATGCCTATACCACCCAAACTGTCAGGTTCTTATAAGCAGTTTATGTTAAATAGATCGGCTTTGAATAATGAACTGCACCACAGTCCCACACCCTGGTCCCAGCCCAGGGTCACACAGGGAGTAGCTAGCTGTTAAACGCAGTGACGTCACTTGGTGAAAACAAGTGTTATATAACACCCCCTCCCCCATACTTCATTCTGTAAAACGCAGTGACGTCACTTGGTGAAAACAAGGTTATATAAGAATCATCCCTCATACTTCATTGTATTAGTCGGTAAAAACAAAGGAGGTTGAGGTCATTGAGTTTCACAGATTTGACCTATTTCTATTATGGTAGGCCTACCCGATTATCCCTAATAGACCGGATATGGGCCTACTAATAAACACAGTTGGGGGGCGTATTTATCAGGAGTTTATTATGTGCACTGAAATCAATGTGCAGTCTATCAATACAGGTGTCGACTTGAGGTGTAAAAAATAGATGTGACAGATCAAGGCTGACCCTGTGCACTCTATGGCTCGTTTCGCCAGGAATTCACAACATTACAAGTGCAACGCATGACCACCACCACCCCCCCCCCCCCCCCCCCCGACTAAACATTGAAAACAACATTGAGCCGACGACAGTCAGACATGAGATACAGCATAGCTACTGTCAGATTCAACACCTCATTTAGACCGATATATTTGTTGCCTAATTGTGAAACAGCTGCATCTTAGCTTTCCTTAACCCTTTAACTGCCAAATTATTCAATCTGAATTTTCACCCACTTGAAGTTGTGTCTCGCTAACGTGATCCACAACTTCAAGTGAGTGAAAATTAATCAGATTTGACAAAATGGAGGTCAACTGTTTTCAAATGTTGCTGGTTGATGTCACATTTTATTTAAAACAAATGTGTTACTTAATGTGCTAATAAAAAATGAAAACCTGAATATATGTGACACCGCGGTTAAAGGGTTAAAACAATGACCCTGAAGCGCGGCACAAGCTCTACTTCAGTGCCGTCAGGCTCTAGTTTGTTTTCGGACAATATCTTAGAAACCATTAGCTGGATTGTTTGCATATTGCACACACACATCCCTTAGGGGGTGTACATGTGCCTTTTTGGTGGGTATGACCTTTGATCTATACTTTTTAGCCTCTGACTTTGAGGCCATTATTGACTTTAATTAATGGCGGGGGATATTGTTAGCGTCAGTGCTCTTGTTCTAGTGTGTATCACAGCATGTAGTCAAATACAGCCCAGCAAATACAGATGTTGAGCCACTTTCGGTTTAATGTTGGTACAGCATCGTATGCGATGGGCCAGCATACCGAGATCAACATGATCAATGAACTTTTTTTGTGGGGTAACCACATTTTCTGGTGGAGGATCCCCTTAAAAAAGGGCCTCCAGGAAACCCTGGTATCACAATTTTTTGAATTTTACATGTTTTATCTTCATCAAAGAATAATGTAACTTTCTTGCTGCTATGCTCTTTATGTGTATTTAAGCATTAACCCGTTAAGAGTTGATGATCTGATCCGCATCTGCCATCACAGTGTCCATCTTCATTGAAGAGCGAGATTGAATGATGGGTTTTTATTCGAATGATCTGAATCTTAGTCAAGTGGAATTAAAAAATGACACAAATCAGATTTATATTGTATGTCACTTGGACGTTTTTTCCTTGTGAGCGCGATTGATTGGCATATTTTTTATCCCAATGTTCTGGAACTTGGCGCAGGGGCTCACCCTACAATCTCGCCTTACAAGCTCGAAAAATGCCACATATCAGATTCTAAATGCCCACCTATTTTTTTCCTTGTAATCATATTTAGTTTTTGAGTGATAACAGTGATGTTATTAGTGGTTTGGCACAGCAATTCTGGTGGTGCATTATAAATACACGTATCTTTAATCAATTAAAACAAAAAGAAATTTTGGAATTCTTCGCATTTGATAACCCATATTTTAACACACTCATTGCAGTGTAGCTGTAGCAGGCGTTGATATCTAAAATAAATTGTTTTTGTTTTACATATATGTGTACCTAGATGTAACTAATGGAAACTACACTTATCCTATTCTGTGTGATCATTGATTGGTTACACTGGTAACCAATTACAACCGATCATCAATTATGAAATTAGAACTAATGTCCATGGCTAGGTCAGCGCGGTGTTATATCACCTGCTATACAGATTATAATGATGCTGCTCTACTACTAATGCCGTAGGTGATGCTTCGTTATCGCTTGTAAAGAGAAAACACATTTCTAGTTATCACTAGAATTGATTTATATAGTTTCCAATAAAGGAAAAATGAAAATATACATAAATAATGTACTTTACAATGCATTTTGTGCAGAATGGAGAATCAGCCCTTCACGCAGCTGCACTCTTTGGTCACACAAAAATTGTCAAAGAACTGGTTGAAGCTGGGACAAAGACTGATCTTAAAAACAAGGTTTGATGAAGACTTTAGATATCTTGCAATAATATATATAGTACCGGTAACTGCTTTAACATTTTTTTCCATGGATATGGTATAAGAGTTTAATGTTTTCGTTTGAAATCTCTGATAACACAGTCCAATACTACTGAATCTGCTGTCAGATTACTGCAACTCATGAGGAACGAATATCATGATCTGGTGACGTGTTCATGAGTCATCTGACATTTTTCAATAGAATTAATAAAGTTAAACCTCTACTGGCTTTAACAGTATTTCTTTGCACTATTTCTCTCAGCCCTAATAGTTTAGACACTAACAATCTCGTTTCTAGAGCATATCTCACAAACCAATGGGGGATATCTTTCATATTGCACACACACACATTACATAGGTGGTGTAGATGTGCGTTTTCGAGGTCTTTGACCTATTTTTCCACCTGCATCTCTGATCCAAAAGATCATTTTTCCACTCTTAAAATTTGATACAAATTAGGACTGTATGTATACCCATGTAAGCTGCTAGAAAACCACATGGGTACAATCTGTTACATAGCAGAAATAATGTTTTTTTTTAAGTAGCGAAAATTTTAACATTAGCTCTGGACCACTTGGCTTTCACAAGCTACTTTTATCAGCGCTGCCTCAATGTTGAGCCACAGATGTTGGCCCAACATTGTTGCAGATTTGGGACTATTTTGGCGATCAACACTTGGATTTTTTTTTATTTTAAAAGCAGCCTAGCTATGCCAAAAAATATCTGATAGCCTATATGGATTGAGCGATAACAAACTATTTTGTTGATTTATGTTTTAAATATTTGTGAATGGCGCACTAGTTTCTGTTTTTCTATTTAAACTATGCTACTTTGTGACATGAGATATAAATTTCTCGTTTTTTCTCTCAAGTAGAAATATTGTGTGATTCATTTATTCAAACATATGTAATTAACATTGAAATGTAGTAAACCATCAATCTATTTACAGGATGGGCAGACTGGTGCAGACTTAGCAAGAGAAGCAGGATATGAACAAATAGCTTCTTATATGGATAACCAAAGCAAACTAGGATCCTAATTTCAAAGTTTATTTTAAAATGTTTTACCACTGCCAGAGACTAGTAAGCTCTTCATTTCATCCTTCATAACATGCCGCTAAATATTATAGTTAGCTGTCATACTTTCATTTTCATCACCGCTAGTGATGTTTCATCACTTGAATATACTGTAACGTACAACTCTAATACATAGTATATTGATGTGCATAGACAGTGATCAATTTCTCGTATTCATCACACTAGTTGTGTGGTAGGGAGACCGACTCACTTTTGCCGTCGCAACGAGCAGTTTTGGATATTGAGTGATTACACACAGTGGTTACGTCATTTTTATCATAGTAGAAAGTGTGTTATTTAGGATCGAAATCAAACGAACTTTTGTTTTTGTGATATGTTATTATATTGTAAAAAGCGTAATATTTGTTATTAGACATAATTCAACTGGAAATTAATATAGGTATTTCAAAAATACTTTGTTAATACTAGAGCATCCCCTAGTTTTGGAAGTCATTTGTCTTTTCCAATTTGCAACTTGAATACAGCCAATTTTTCATAATATAAACCATGATATCTACATGTATATCTGCCGATTTAAGCGTGAGATGTTTGACAGGCACAGGTCAAGTATTACTTTTAATATTGTCAGCCAGTGGCCACAAATTTCTGTAGTTTCAAGGGATTTGATGCTGCCCCCATCTAAAACTCCTTCTAATTCGATTGGTTAGCTGTGTAATTTTTGTATAGAAGTTTTGTTTGAATTACTGCAAATGAAGGTAAGTATTATCATAGATTACCCATATATTAGTATCTGGTTAATATATGGTATTATATACTGTAGATCTGGTAATTTTCGCGTGTGTAAATTTTCATTTTTCTTCAGTAGCAGTATTATAATAATAATTTTCGCGAGACTCTTGCGAAATTCACGAAAATTAAAACCTCGCGAATAATACCAGATCTACAGTATGTGAATATATTCATTTAGCTCTTTAATCACTACTGGCCAACGAATCTAACTATATAATTATAATACAGTGTTACCCGTAGACAGGCTGATTCCGTGAATGCTTTCAATGTTTTTGTCATATTCAGTTAATTTAATACCTTGAAATACAGGAGATAGACAACTATTTTCACCAAAAATAGGTTTATGCTACCATTACAATGGTGCCCTGATGTCAGGCCATTTACCCGGTAGGAATTCTCATCATCCAAGATCGTTATCAATCAAAATGTCTTTGAATCCTAATTTTTATTATAACAATATAAAATGTTTAATAATTTTAAAAAAATATAAAGCACATGAAAACTAAATTATTCCTTAAACATAGATTCGTTTGTATCTGCTACATATTGGAGTGGTAGTCACTACGCACTGCAAAAAATGTGAGTAATAAAATAAGCAGGCTCTAGATTATAAATGTTGAAAAGCTATCATCTGTCAAACAGTAGGATGTAAATATATCTCACCTTTCCAATACAGAAGTATTGTCTGATGGGTTGTGGTCAAAATCGGTACTGAGGTCAATAACAAATTGTATGTATTTTTGACAGATATAAGGGTGGCTAGTGGCAAGATGAGTCGCATGATGTTAAGAGTAATGATAGTTTTATCACATTTTGTTAATGTCTGCTAAATATGCCACCAATATTACTTACTTTCAAATTAATCATTGTCATCTGACGTTTTCTTTATTCTGCCACTTTTCTGCTTTTATAATTCGTCATTAATACAACAGTTTTACTTACTTTGTAGAATGATGTTGGACGAAGCTAACTGATCATACAGCTTATGTTTTTCTTAAAATAAACCCACTTTGAATGCTGCACAATAAACCGGACGTGCAAATAGGACAGATTATGATTTACATAGTTGAAAATGTGCATTGTCATTTTGAAAAAATGTTTTTGCAATGAATTACAGCACATTTGTTTCTTGTGTGTTGATAACATTTATTGAGTTTACTAATAAATGAAATACCTATTTCATATCATACATAGTAATTAACAAGGTGTATACTTTAGCTAATGATCTGAGAAATGTGCTGTTCTGTTTAGTTGTCTTTCTCAATGGGATGAAAAATACTTTGAGTGTGCTTAATATGGGTGAATTATTTGTTTCATGTAGAATAATCTTTTTTTTTTAAATTGATTTTAAGCTTAATTATGTGACATGTATTGTTGCAGTATTATATGAGGATTTTGGTTTGTTGTATGTGGACAAATCTATTTTTATGTCTCAGTAATTTTATAGCAATATGCAACTGCATTTGCAGAAGGGTGAATTAATTATTTATTGTGATAAAAATTTTGTCAAATGTACTTGCAGTATGTGAATTATGTAAAGTGATTTTATTGCAATAAAATATGCATCATTTTACTCACATATTGCCTTTCAGCCTTCTTAACACATTATCTATTGTAATATGGATGGGATCAAAATGGCACCACTCCTGTCAAAATGGCCATCAAGAAATGTAATTTAAAATGAATGGTTCTGGAATACTACAGTGGTGTAAAAATGTTATTTAATGGAAGTCTTATAACACCTATGGCAGGATTATTTGTATCTTAAATGGTTGGCCCAGACAGTCCATGCATTAAAATAAGTAGCCTTCAGACCTGAAATTTTGTAGCCACGACTCCCCCACTCAAGGAAGTTGGGGTCATAGTTATGGACTCCGCCTGGAGAGTTGCTTGACCGTTCGTCTCTCTGTCTGTTTCCATTTTCGTTTCCTGAGCATAATAGTTTTTAGCTCCCGCCGTCACCGTAGGTGAGACGAAGGGAGCTATGGATTCTACCTCCGTTTTTTTTTGGCCTCTTCTTTTGCCTATAACTTTGTAAGAAAATAAGCTAGGATAACAATTTTTGGTATGTGGGTTACTTCCTGGTGGCTATTGGACAGGTTAAAATATTTTTTATCTGAATTCAATACGCAAGGTTGCAGAGGAGAAAAGGATGATGTTACGGCGTTGGCCCGCTGGGCCGTCCGTAAACAATTCGTTTCCGGAGCATATCTCTGAAAGTACTTGTCCGATTGTCTTCATTTTTTACACACAACACACTTAGGAGGTCTAGTTGTGCCTTTTGGGGTATTTGAACTTTGACCTACTTCTGGTTCAGAACTATGACCTATTTAGACGTTTTGACGCGCACTTCGTTTCCGGAGCAGATCTCGAAAAGTACTGGGCCGATGACAGTCATATTGCTTATATAAGGTCCCTAGTTGTGCCTTTTCAGGTTTTTGGACCTTGACCTTGAAGTTGACCCAGCACTTTGACCTAATTTATAACATCGGTAAATCCGACTGAAAGATTTTGCGGAATATCATGAAATCCGCTCAAGATAGCTACACAAGTTAAAAATTGCAAAGGTGTTGCCATTATTTAAGAAAGGAGACAAAACTGTATTTACTAATTATAGACCAATATCATTATTATCTTCTATATCAAAAATTTTTGAAAGAATTATTTTTGATCAATTATATAAATACTTTGTAACAAATAAGTTCTAGCCAATATGGTTTTAGAAAAGAACATTCAACCGAGCTTGCAGCTCTGGAATTTGTAGACCGATTAATTTATAAACTGGACAATGGTTCAGTTCCCATAGGTATTTTTATTGATCTTTCCGAAGCGTTTGATACCATAAATCATAACATTTTGCTACGTAAACTTGAATATTACGGAGTTGAAAATATCACACACGATTTTTTCTACAGTTATTTATCAAATAGACAACAATATGTTGAGATCGACTCAGTAAAATCTAACATGCTGCCCATCACAACCGGTGTCCCTCAAGGGTCTATTCTGGGTCCACTCTTATTCTTGATATATATAAACGATATTGTTAATTCCAGTGATTTCTTTCATTTTATTTTGTTTGCTGATGATACGGCTTTCATTAGCAAATATGATATAAAGAACAATAAGGATGTTCTTATTTGAAATGCTGAATTAGAGAAAATTTATATATGGCTGTGTTTGAATATGCTTTCCATAAACATCGCTAAATCAAATATCATTATATTTCATAGTGCACAAAAAAGAGTTTTTATACCGAACTTAAATATAAGTAATACTCCTATAAAACATGTCAAAGATTTAAACTTTTTGGGATTAACTTTAAATGAGAATCTAAATTGGACAAGTCATGTTTCCAAGATCGCAAGTAGAATTGCCAGTAAGATTGGCATTTTAAATCAGTTGAAACATGTGCTACCACAGAATATTTCACTCTTGTTATATAACACTATTATTTTACCACATATAAACTACATGATACTTGTATGGGGTCATCACCATAAAACCATAACACAGTTACAAAAAAGAGCAATACGTGTAATTACATTAAGTAAATATCTCGCCCACACGGAACCTTTATTTAAAAATCTTAACATACTTAAAGTGGAAGATATTTTTAGACTTCAACAACTTAAATTTTACTATCGATTTATTAATGTCACCCTTCCTGATTATTTTCTCTCATTATCTTTCTCAGGAAATACACACCAATATAGAACTAGAAAGAGGCATGAGTTACAGCCTATTCGAATACATCATGAATTTGCTAAAAAGAGCCTTCTATACAGTATTCCTGTTATTATAAATAGCTGCCACCCTAACCTGAAAGAAAAGATCTACACACACAGTCTGTCCGGTTTTACACATTACTTTAAGCACATAACCATAGAAAATTACAATATTCACTGTAGTATTGAAAATTGTTATGTTTGTATGAATAACTAAATGGCCTGCTGCACATTTGTTTGGACGGTTGGTCTGAATTAAAGTCTTTTTTGGATGTTATTAGCTGATTTTACCAGATTTTTCAGGATTTTAGAGTTATTATCATTATTACTATTATTTTTTATTGGATTAAATATCGGTGTATTTTAAACTTTGAGTTATGTCAGCCATGTTAGTTTTTTGTTTGAATACCGTTCTATACATGGTTATTCAACTCAATTTCGCTAATTTTACTGCCTAAATTTTTTAAAATGCACTTCGTTTTTCAAAATCATGCATTACAAATCAGGTCACAGGCTGGTTAGATGTTTGAACCATCAATATATATATATATATAGATTTCTTCTAAGAATGTTCTCTACTATTGTCAAACTGTTACATTAATATGCGTTAGGTACATCTGTACATACTGGCTATTTTTCAAGGGAAATTAGGATTTATTTATCATTTTTCAACTTCAAAATTGAGCTTTAATTTGTTGTGCTTGCTCATAAATTATGAGTCCTGGTAAGTAGATGGTTAAATGTGTCAACATTTTTCTTTAGTGTGTCTTATCCACAGTGAGGCATTGTCCCGCTTTTGTTTTAGTATTGTGGTTGAGAGTTCTTCACTTCACCTTCAGCGTGTAGCAGCATTTGTAGGCCCCGTGTAGGCATAGCCCGGCGGACGCGAGGCCGGTGTTGCTGCAGTGCTGGGCCAGCGTCGAAGACGATGGGACAACATTGTACCGACATTGGCTGGACGTTTTCGTGTTTTGCTGGGGAGGCTCTGGGCCTGTGCCGGCGCGTTGCTGGGTCATCGTCGTAGACGATGGTCCAGCTTTTGGGTCGACTTTGGCACAGGGTTTTTGCTTGCTAATGCCTGCATTGCCCGGGGGATGCGGGCATCGGACCGATGTTGTTTTGTTGTTGGGCCGGCGTCCTAAACGGTGGCCCAGCAGTGAAGCCGCTTTGACTCAGACAAATTTATTCGATTTTCTACATCATACAAAGAAACAACAAAACAACAAAAAAAAAAAAAAAAATGCAGAAAACCAGGAGACTTCTACATAGACTTTAGGTCGCTAGCGTAGAAGCCACCTAAAAAAATAATATATATATATATATATGTATAGAAATAATTGACTTAAGAAAAATATATTACAGCAAATGTGTCTAATTAGCTATAGTGTGTTCATAGTACAAAAAACTACACATGTGAGCAAACAAAACAATTGACCAAATTACAGTTATTTGAATAATGGGTCGTGGTCTGAGTTTTGCCGGGGGATCTGCTCTCGATATTTTCATATGTGGTGCCCGGCGGACACGACACGTTGAATCAATTTTGGTGTGGCGTTGGTCCAGCGTCGTAGACGGTGAACCAACGTTGGGCCAGCGTTGGTTCGGCGTCGCTTGTCTGCTGGGTAGTTCTTGCATAGCACATAGGCCTAATATTAACTTAATAAATCCCGTGGCAGCCGCAGGACATTGCGCCGGTGTTGTTTTGATGCTTGGCTTTTGATTAAAGGGCCCAGCATCGAACCAGCCGTGGTTCTTTGTCTGCATAAGTTTTTGCTGTAGACTACTATATGCTGGGCGGGGGCCCTAGGGTAGTGGTTAGCACCGCTGCCTTTCACGCCAGAGTCCGGGGTTCAGTTCCCGGTCTCGGCGGTTTGAAAGAAACAAAAATTGTTTCTTCCCCATCCACGTGTGAAAGTTAGTATTGCGGGGAGCCTCCGTGACCGAGAGGTAGCGTGCTCGGCCTCAGACCGCCAGGGCTCGAATTTCGAATCCTGTGTCTGGAGGACAGTGTCATCTCAATCATCTCACCATCCTCAGGAGGTTCTCCTGGCCCAGTTTAGCCTATATGTGCACAAAGGTGGCCTAAAGCCCGATTCATTTCATTTCATTTTTACTACTATACGCTGATACTATATTGTACTGAAAATGTTTTGTTGTTTCTACTGTATTTGATAATTTTCTGCTATTTAATTAAAAAAAAATACACGTTTTTTGTTAATTTCATGGGTGGCCCGTACGCTAGCGACCTAAAAGCGTCTTAGTACGGGTCTCCTGGTCGTAATACATTTAAATTGTTTTATGTTTATGTACATCTAAAAAATTTTATGTTTTATATTTGCGTCCAAATAAATGCATCTGAGTCTGAGTCTGAGTCTACACCATTACTATAAAACAAATTGTGAGGTTTCAGGAAAGGATGCATCTTGAAAAATTTGAAGTTGATAAAATTCAAAATGGCCGCCTATCGGCCATTATTCACCTCGACAGGCCTGATATTGCGGAATATCATGAAAACCGCTCAAGATAGCTACACCATTAATATCAAAGAAATTGTAAGGTTTCAGGAGAGGATGCATCTTGAAAAATTTGAAGTAGATAAAATTCAAAATGGCCGCCTATCAGCCATTATTCACCTCGACAGGCCTGATATTGTGGAATATCATGAAAACCGCTCAAGATATCTACACCATTACTATAAAACAAATTGTAAGGCTTCAGGAGAGGATGCATTTTGAAAAAATTCAACTCGTCCAAGTTCAAAATGGCCGCCAATCGGCCATTATTCACTTTCACATGGCCGTTATTTGGTAAACCGTGCTAGATGGCTAGACCATCACTATAAAACAAAATGTGTGATTTCAGGAGAGGATGCATCTTGAAAAAATTTGACTCGATGAAATTCAAAATGGCCGCTTATCGGCCGTTATTCACTTTAACATGGCCGTTATTTGGTGAACCGTGCTAGATGGCTAGACCATTACTGTAAAACGAAATGTGAGATTTCAGATGAGGATGCATCTTGAAAAAAATTGACTTGATCAAATTTAAAATGGCTGCCTTTTCGGCCATTAATTAATTTCACATGGCTGATATTTGGTAAACCGTGCTAGATGGCTAGACCATTACCTGATTACTATAAAACAAAGTGTGAGTTTTCGGGGGAGGATGCACCCTGAAAATTTTTAACCTACGAATTCAAAATGGCCGACAATCAGCATTATTTACCTCGATAGGCCTGATATCAGGTAAACCGTGCTAGATAGCTAGACCATTACTATAAAACAAAATGTGACGTTTCGAGAGAGGATGCCATTTAAAAACTTTCGACTCAATCGAATTCAAAATGGCCGCCTATCGGCCACTATTTACTTTCACATTGCTAATATTTGGTAAACCGTGTTAGATAGCTGGACCATTACTATAAAACAAAATGTGAGATTACAAGAGAGGATGCATCTTGAAAAAAATTGACTCGATCAAATTCAAAATGGCCGCCTATCGGCCATTATTCACTTTCACATAGCCGGTTTTTGGTAACCGTACTAGATGGCTAGACCATTACTATAAAACAAAATGTGAGATTTCAGGAGATGATGCATCTTGAAAAATTTTGACTTGATAAAATTGAAAATGGCCTCCTATCGGCCATTATTCACTTTCACATGGGCGATATTTGGTAAACCGTGCTAGATGGCTAGACCATTACTATAGAATGAAATGTGAGATTTCAGCTGAGGATGCATCTTGGAAAATTTTGACTTGATCAAATTCAAAATGGCCGCCTTTAGGCCATTATTCACTTTCACATGGCCGATATTTGGTAAACTGTGCTAGATAGCTGGACGATTACTATAGAATGAAATGTGCATCTTGAAAAATTCTGACTCGATCAAATTCAAAATGGCCCCCTATCGGCCATTATTTACTTTAACATGCCCAAAATTTTGCAAACTGTGTTAGATGTTAGTCCATTACTATAAACAAAATTTGAGGTTTCGGGGGAGGATGCACCCTAAGATTTTAACTAGTTTATATCGAATTCAAAATGACCGTAAATCAGCTATTAGTTACCTCGATTGGCCTGATATCGGGTAAACCGTGCCAGATAGGTAGACCATTACTGGGATACTGATTAGGATCATTAATTTCAATGGAGGTTTGCAATCTCTGACAGACTGTCTAGTTCTTATCTTACTCTTAGACTGAGCTTCCTAGACCTAGTTGTCTTGCGTCTTGAGTTTTGACCTAGCCTAGGACTACATTAAAAACCCTACACAAAATTGCTTAAATCAAATTCTAATTCGTCGCGGGAGCTCCTGGACTTATGTAGTCTTGTTTTAGTAGAGAATGCATTCTCTACTATTTCAGTGTAGCCGGGTTGAATGTATTTTAATGTGGATCGATTCCACGACAATAACGTCGGATTTGTTGAGCTGAGAACATATCTAACACCATGTGTCTGTTAAAAAGAACTTTTTTCATTGCACTACGAGCTTAAATTTTGAGATTTATAATCTCAGATAAACACAGTTAAATATCGGTTTTCTGTCATACAATGTCCGCCATCTGACAGGCAACGTGGCCCACTCCACAGGGTAGGCCTATACATGCATGACATGTATACAGGTACACCTCCTTCACTGCTGATAAGTGAGTGGATGAGGTCAGTTAGGTGACGTCACGCATGACCCTAGTGTGACCTGACTTTTGACCTATCTACCACCGAACTACAGCAGGGCCACCCAGAAAGCCTGGCGTGGCATATAATACAGTGTGTGGTTGTACACAGTGTCTTCTCTAGCGCTGTTTCAGTGTTGGTCCGATGCACACAGTGCTGGGACAGCGCTTACAGCAAGTGAGAATGATATAGTAAAGCGAGTGGAGTTACGCAGCAAGCACGACACGTGTGTGTTTGCTGGGCTGTCACCGTGACATCACCAGTCTCACAACAGTGTTGTCACTCACCACGTGTCATTGCAAGGGTGATAGCCATCTCGTGTTTGCTGGGGACAGACGAGCGGAAAAGGGTAAACCAATATGTTCCCACCTCTCTGTGAGAGGGGAGACATAATACACCATCCTCTAAAAATATGGACCCACCACACGCATTATACATACTGCAGTTGCAAATAGCCTCTGATCAATTTTACTTTACTCTGTGAATTATGAAGCTATCCGTTATCATTATTGTGCAAGAAAATCAGGGAAAAGTATTATTTTTTTCAAAAAATAGGTGGACACACTAAGCATTGCACAATAGATGAACACATGATACAATGTACCCTGATATAATTTATATTGTTTTTATTCGAGCAGCGTTGATCATCGAGAAGTATTTTCGATCTTCCCAACACATGTGTATAATTACTTATTTTCACCATAGGCTAAACATGTATGGATTCAAGTCCTGATAATTTTGCACAAAATGTCAAAATATATAATTTCTGAAAGCGTAATAGATTGATTAGCAATACAGGACACTTGATATTTTTTTCATAATGAGTGACCATTTTTGAAAACAAGTGTCCGAACATAATATTAGAAGAACAGTAGCCTACAATAATTTCATTGTCGAGGTGGATCCATATTTTTAGAGGGCGGTGTACTATAATTTTACCTCAAAATCAAACATTTATATCACATATACCAATATGATCATCGTTATTCAAAAAAACAGTGTTTGTACAATCTTACCTGTTAAATGACGATGTAATAGGCCCTATCCTTTTTGAAATTTTCGGACCCTGTGACTTGTCAGTCAGGACCATTTTGTTTGCAAACGAACTGGCAGTCGGTATAGGCTAATGTGAGTAATTTTTTGGGGTATCATTATATACATTTGTATGTGTAAAACCAGTTTCTACAGAACGATTTCCAGTGAGAGAGTTATTAGCCCTTAAAGCCCTCACGAGGCATTAAAGCATCATTTTACATCCCTGAAAACAGACTAATTTACCTACAACCAAGGGTTTTAAAACAATAATTTGGGCATTTTTTTTTAATTTTTCACCCATATCAAATCATCTTCATACACTACAAGCCGAGAATTGCGACAGCAATTCGCGGCTTGTAGTGGATGAAGTTGATAATGGTAAATTCAGACTTGAAAGGGTTAAATGTATGCCTATGATGGGATACCTGAACGTTTGCAGTCGATAGCCCGCGTGATCTAATTTTATTTCTTATTTTTAAAGGCAAGAAATGGTCCCAAAATCGTTAGGAATTGGGCGATTTTACGGGTCGTTGTGACAAAGGTATAAGTAAGATATAAGTAGGATATAACCTCAAATAAGCGGCGGATTCTTGTCCAGGTACATCCGTTTAAAAACAACCCTAGTCGTGTATTAATTATTTCATTTTAAACGACGGCGTTAATACCGATCGTCAATGAATGGGGTTTTAGGCTGAGATGCCAAAGCCCTCCAGACACACTGGTGGTCTGAGGCCGAGCACGCTACCTCTCGGTCACGGAGGCTCCCCACAATATTAAATCTGTACGAGTGAGCGGGGAAGAAACATTTTGTTTCTTTGAAACTTGAAGGCCAGAGAGGGGCTCGAACCCGCGATCTCCCGACTTTCCAAGCAGGCAGTTTAACCACTGCACCCCGCCCTCAATGAATTAATAGAGACTGTATGCAAGATCTTTTGCCACACCTATGGCTATAAAAATAATTAGTTATGGTGAATTAGAGTATATAAAATACCTCCTAGTGATCACTTTTTTTTCACTTCATCACAATTTGATGATATACTATATTGCAGTTACGACCACCCTAGGTTACTATTCTAAACAAGAGGCCCAGGGGCCTTGACGTTTGTCAACAGCATTGCAAAAAAATCAGCTATAAATGTGTCAGGGAATGTATATATATACTCTAAGATGCATTATCATGAAAAGATGTATATCCTTTGTATCGATCATTGGCATTTATATTATTATGTTCGGTTCCCATAATACATTTTGCTGATTTTACACACGTTCTGAAGCACTGCACCTAATGAAATATGCTTGACAAAGAATCATTTCACAGGTCTACTATGTTATTATTACAAAAGTGCAATTATTACTTCTTCTGGGACTTTTATAATGCCCCAGCTAGCCAGGAATTTTCACGAAATCTTTAATTTTCAATTTTAATTCTTCTGTCTAAAATAGGCCTAACAAAGTTGTAAATTATCAGCTTTTACTATTTCTTACTCAGCCATGAAATATACAGTAGCCCTAATCCATCATTATCACATGTGGACGTAATGCACCCTCATACGTAATGCCAATTATGAAAATCACAATACACACAGTAGACCTAAGGATAAAGGCCCATGAAGCCTTTCTCAACTCACACGATCTTTGCTGAAATGTTGCTGTAATGTTGTCAGGCCAACGTTGAGTCAGGTGTTAGTTGGCTTTATCAAATGCTATGAAATGAAATAAAGGGGGTTCTACACCACATATAGGCTAAACTGGGTAAGGAGAACATGATGATGGTGAGATGAATGGGGTGTCACTGCCCTCCAGACACAGGATTCGAAATTGAGCCCTGTTGGTCAACGGCCGAGCACACTAACTCTCGGTCACGGAGGCTGCCCACAATATTCAATATTTACGATTGAACGGGGAGGAAACATTTTGTGTCTTTGAAACTTGAATGCCAGAGCAGGAGACGAATCCGAGACTTTCCTAACAGGAAACAGGACCCCCCCCCCCGTCCTTGGTATTGTTATTACATATATACAAACACATTACCTGTGGATTTGATATTGGTTCACCATCAGGGGCGCTGCCCAACATTTTTCATATTTTATTCTGCACAACATATTAAAAGTGCATAATATATATTGTTCATGTCATTGCTATCCCTTACCTGTGATAATTGACAGGTATGTTTTTACTCTGGTTCTGCCATAATAGTGTTCCCTGTTCCACTTTGATTTTCATTTATTGCAAAAATGAAAAATATATATTTTAAAGTTTTTATAATCCACATGCACGGCTGGTCCTTGTCTTCATCATTGATGGTTGGCCAGTAATTGGTAGAAAACAATCAATGAATGGGAAAGCGTGAATTCAACTATGATGCTGTGTAATAAAAAAAAACACTATTGGCCCAGCTGCTTTATAGACACTTTATAGCCCTACATATTATTACTTCGAGACATGTTTTTAATATACATATATCCACTTCTAAAGTATGCATACTTTTAGGTGCATCCCAGCAAATACGATACGGCGAACAGTGGATCAACACTCAAAGGTTTCGAATTTCAGAAGTTTAGCCAGACCAAATATAGAGTTAACTCTATGACAAGGCACGTGTGATTGTACTCCAGTGGTATTACCTCATTGTAGTAGTCATCATTTATTAATAATATTACTATTTGTAAATTCAATTCAAAATAAAGTTATGGCTTTGGTACCACACATTTTAGTAACTTCTAATTAGATCCCTATTAGCGTGATATTTAGGCCTTTATTACAATGTGATGTTGAATATCAGCTTCCATTGATAAAGTCCATAATACAAGAACATAAATTAGGCCTACTATTTGTGTTTTTAGCATAGACTTAGGTTAAAATCTACGTTCAGTTTAACTTGAATATAGCCCAAACATAGGGACGCAGACGGTTAATATACGGCAATATAAATAGTTATAATTATATGTATGAGATTGGTACTATTACATATTCAGTGCCCGATTTATAAATTGGAAAAAAGGGGGCCAAGGGGCCCATGATATTTTTCGGAGGGGGGCGGGGCATTGGCCTTAGACGATGGGGTATGTGACCCATTATTATTTCAAAAGGGGGCATTTTCCCAACAACAAATAAAACACTTTAAGGGTCATTCATATCACCTCATATTCCATATTAAACGTTCATCAGGTGTTCATGCTGATAGAAATATATATTGGCGGTTGTGCTATTATTAAAACCGGAAGAAGAAAAAATGGTTTAACATTCAGCGCTTGCAAGTAGGCTCAATCGACTTCACGTCACCACGCACTCACATGAGTTAATATCACTTGTGTCAATCAATTGCGTCAACAATATTGTTATTGGAGTCGATCACATAGCTTGAGTGCTACTCATTGTCTTCCTCGGGTGCTGTCGGATCTCTTCTTGGGGCAGTGTCATCAATTTCCTCTGTTGTTGCCGCTAGGCCTACACCTATTCACCTTAAACCGCTAAGCGCGACTGTAGTCGCTTTAATCCGTTTTATTAGCCATTTAAACATCAAGCTTTGTAAATTGCTTAGTCTTAAATTAGAAATTAATCAAATACGAGTTGTTTTCTCTCACTTAAAGTTGTTGGTCAAGGTAGTGAGACACAACTCCAGTGTGTGAAAATTTAAATTATTTAATTCAGCGGTTTATGGGTTAATATGTTACTACTATTAGTCACAATGAACAAATTTTCTACAATATTTGCTGTACAAAATAAATTTATAGGCCTATTATTATTCGTTATATATTGGTCCATTTTTTTAGATTTTTTTTAGATTTTAATGGCACATATAGTCTAAGTCTATATAGACATCTACACCACGTTCAAGGTAGAGATTTCCTTTTGAAAATACATTGATAAATGCGGATACAACAGGTGTGGCGAAGTTGTGGCGAGGTTACTTAGGCCCATGTGGCGAGGTTACCAAAGCTGTGGCGAGGTTACTCAGCCTTCTGTGGCGATGTTACCAAACCTGTGGCGAGGTTACCTTGTGGCGAGGTTACAGTCAGGTTACAGTCCAATATTTCGTTGGAATCAGCAACATTTCAACTACATTTTGGTTTCAGTAGCTCGTTTTCTGCCATACTTCATTTAAATTGTATTGGTAAGCATATAGGCCTATGTTTTGGGTCACTGGGATGCCGAACCTTGACTCTGTTCTAACAACGCTGAGCACTAATACTGAAACTAATACAGCGATACACAGCTCACAATTTGACAGTGTGGGCCTTAATGGGCATTTATTGGCGGCACTACCATGTCAAAAATAAGAAATTCTCTATATCTAGCCTAACTGGTAAATGCACAGCACAAAAATTCGAAAAACTTTTGCAGTTCTATTCTATGGACATGTTTACATTATATGGTCATATTAATAAGCCAAAATAGAATCACTGATTTTTTTATGATTTTAGCCTGAGCCAGTCCCTTTAATTCAGCAGGCAGGGCCTTATCTTCAAAAATCCTATGGCCCACTAAAATTAACTTGTTGCGTCAAAAACAAAGATATTGCTCAAAGTGTGGCGCAGCGATAGAATGATGTTGGGCCAGTTTTATTTTTTGTGGGAATCCCACAATTAGGCCTACTCTTTATAAGTCAGGCACTGGGTATTCTTTACATCAGGCGCCAGAAACACCAGATAACACGATACATTGGCCCAATGCTGATGTAATGCTGGGCCACTGTCTGCGACGCTTGGCCAATATTATTCCAATCAAAACCCTTTACGGTCTAATCACTATATTTAATCATGAACATATATTTTATCTGAACACTTCCTAAAGACGAAAGTAGGCCTACCTAACCTAGGGACCCCAAACGTTATATTGGACATATTCACAAGGACTGGTGTACAGAAATGTCAACCGTTTCTCACACACAGCACCCCTATTTCCCCTAAATAGGTCACAAACTCAGGCAAAATAAACTTAATAAATAAAAATGTATAGTTCACCATACTCTGTCCCCTTTTCATGTCAGATGGTCGTAATGAAAGGCTTAACCCTTTAAGCGCGGCCCCCGAGTATACTCGGGGGCAAAAGATGTCTCCCCGTCGCGGACCCCGAGTATACTCGGGTGCAGAGTCTGTTTTTGAGTATTTTTGTCTGTAAAATCAATGTGGTCATGGGGGTAGCCTCGGTAATCATGGGGGTAGCCTTGTTTTCGCTAATAAAAGTTTGTTTGATTGTGCATGGATAGCACCCCATAATAATATCTGGGCCGATGTAGAGCTGTCATTCTTAAAGGATTCTTTTGGAACGAAAAATTCAAAATGGCCGCCATAAAATCAATAAAATTATCATTACTTTCTCAATAATTGAGATGGAGACTTGATTTTTTCACCAGACCATATATTTTTGTTATCAAAGAATACAAAAAAATTAAACCATACCTGCCTAATGCATCATCATCATGCTTAAAATGCTATAATAATACTTAGATGACAGATATCGCAGCAGTGCGGATTGCATGGTTGCACACATAATCATTACGCATTACCTAATCATTACGCATTTAGTACACATCACCCATAAACCTGACATTTTAGATGACCCTGACATAACCTTCACATTTATTTTGGGCGGCATTCATGCAGTAAAGCACAACCTCAACCCATGTCAACCTCCATACCCAATTATGAATCAATATTTTGCGATGGACGGCCAAGCTGATGCTACACGCTGCTGCATAATTGTTATTTTGCTTGCTCAATTAAACCTTGAGGAATGGGGGTGTAATAAGGGAAACATGAGGGCATTACCCCTCCCAATATCAGCACTGCCCTAGATTTCCTTAAAATGTGTGCTGAAATGATACCCGACCAAGGATGTGTCACCATCAATCCTTTCTAATGGATAACTGCACCACAAACAGCTTGAAATTGATAAAAAGTGGGTAACTTCAATATTGTTTGCGAGTTTGACCTTGAAATGACCTTGATGTGACCTTGGCATGACCCTGGTGTTATCCACCAGTAAAGCACAACTCCTTCTCATGTTATTATTTGCTCATAAGCTAAGATCCTGTTGGTGTCTTCATACAAATCTGACATTACATAATATTCTGGTTTTTTTTCACCCCCCCCCCCCCTCCCCAGGAATTCAGCGGTGGGGATGCAAGTGTGCCCAGGAGTTCAGCGTTAAAAGGGTTAACTTACCACATGATGAGGCATCAATAAATTACATTATTCGGTCATTTTTCACACCAGAAGTGTATAAATTATATCAATGTTCAATGCCTTTTACTGCCGAGTCCAAAAATTTAATTTTAATAATACAAAATCAGTGTTTCTGGCTATGAAAAAAGTTTGAGTCAGACAATATGAAGATTCTAACTCCAAACCTGATGTTGAAGTCAGCACGCAGGCGCGGGTTCCGGGGGACGGCCACCAAAGGGGATCACAACTCTAGGGGGGTCCGGGGGCATGCTGCACTGGGAATTTTTTGTTTCATAGAAGGCTTCAGGTGTTTTCTAGTGATATCTAAAGGTACATTTTAAGCTTTAAAACAACACATTTTTCAATAAAATTTGTCTAGATATATATCATTGTCGTCAGAATGGAATGTTTTTTCGTCAGAGGGGGAAGCTTGACGACATGACGACAGATCAGAAACACTGAAAAATTGCAATTTTTGCAGATAAATATCTTAGCCAAGACCTAATTGTTATATTGGGTAACATAACACGGTTGTGTCAAGTGAGGCAGAGAGGGCTGGGAGAAGTGGCTAGCCCTCCCCCGACAGACTGCTGGCATTCATGAACACCTACCCAGCTATCACTAGGCATTGATCCAATGTTGTTTTAATGTTGTGCCGACGTCGAAGACGGCGGGCCACCATTAGAACAACATTGGGTCAATGCCTCGTGTCTTCTGGGTTGCGGTCACAGCTGATCAGCAAACTCAAGTCATTGACACAATGCTAGCCTGATAGTGGCCCACCGTTTACAACACTGGGCCGGCATTAGCCCAGCATCTGCATACCAGTATATAGGCCTTTACAAGATAAACGTTCACCCAATGCTAGCTTACTGCTGGCCCATCGTCTACGAACATGGCTCAGCTGTAAAACAGCATTGGCTAAAGGTCTCATTTTTGCAGGGAACACCGGCAACTCAATACCCTGACACAATGTTGGTTCAAAGTTGAAAGAGTGTCATAGATGATGGCACAACATTTAACCAACATTGGGTCAGTGCAAGCCAAAAGGAGGCAGTGACATCAGCGGAAAGGAAGTATATACTTGATTTACAAGTGAACAAATACGGCCTTTTGGCAGCGCTATGGCAGGAAGAGATGGGACGCCAGTTAAAAAGCAGTAAATGCCTTGTATACCAGGGAGCAGATATTGCCTTCTGACATTGCACAGACAGAACAGATAGTAACGGAAGTTAACGACAGACGTTTGTGTGGAAAACCAGCTTAAAAGTTTGTCGAGTCGACAAACTAAAAATGATAAGTCAGCGAAAAAAAATATGTATACTGTATATACTCAATGGATCTTGAAAAAGCACATATATAATTTGGCCGCAGCATTCGGAATTATAATGTGGCGCTCATTTTAAAATGAAGACAATAGTGATGAAAAAATATCGTTCGCTTTTTGTAAATCTTCACATTAAAAAGTTGAAAATGCTCACAATTAGGTTGGTCATATAAACAACATTGTTGAATTTCTTATTCTTGGATTATTAGGTCACGTAAAATAAATTTTTCGCGTGAAAAAAAATTTCAGGGCATTTTTGCAACATTGCGCAATCTATTTTTCTACACATGGCAGAAAGTAATAGACCATCTTTTGATTATTGTTGGTATTCATTAGTGATCAAAACAAAATAACGGTCTTAAAGTCGTCATAATTCACGGAGTAACATTGCATAATGCCATGACACACATGCGCAGCATGGTCCACAAGAGTGGGGTCCGCCGCAATGTAAATATTATGGTTCAATGAAGCATAAAGGGCCCAGTTGCTTATAGTAAACTATATTCTAGTAATGATTGAATATTCAGGCCTATAACAAATCAAATATTTTAACAAAATGTATTCAACGCCAATTTAAGAGTTTTGATTTGAAAGAAAAACGTGTTTCTGGGTGTGTATGCCTAGAAAAGGTCAGTTATATAGTTTCAATAACAAGTTTCATGATATTATAGTCATTTAATAATATCTAACATTTGACACCGGCCACACTAAAATGGCAGTAGGATCACATTTTTAAAAATCATTATTTTTTGGTAGATTCGGTAACCGCGCCTTTCTTGAACTACATAAACTGAAATAATTTAAGAATAAAGATTTTATGAGATTTTGTTTTACATAAAATGTAAAATTGCATGTTTATAGTCTGAAGACCTATCATCTGACTTTCCATCTACCCCCTGGTCACTGGACCTGTTATGTTCAATTCCATGGAGAGCATACAGTCCGGCAGCCATTTCGCCGCATTGAATTTATCGATTCGTACACATTGCCATCTCTGTCCTACCAGGTACTCATTTTCACCAGAGTCAAGTAATGCATTTGAGTTGAAGTGCCTCGCCTAAGGACACCAACATCGAAATAATGTCCCAAGAAACCGCACGTTATGATTATTTAAACCCAAAAGTGACTTTGTAAGATATTATTAAAAGAAAGGAGACCTATCTGGGAGGATCACTCGTGGATGAAATCGATTGAGACACATGTTTATAAAGGGACATATGCTAATAAGTTACAGGCCACATTTAAAGGACTGAATCTTAGCCTGGTAACCATGACATAAAAAAGAAGGTCAACAAAGTAACATTTTATTTCATATAATTATTGAATGAAACAATTATGAAACAAATAATTCCCAGTGGATGAATTTATGCTTTATGTTATCAACTAATTAAAATTTTCACCCAAATAAAATTGTACTTTGCTAACACGACATACAACTTCAAAATGGCTGAAATCACTCAGATTTGTCATGTTGGAGGTTAAATACTTTCTAGTCTGATCAGACACATTTCACATTCGAAAAAGCTTGATTTAAAACGTCAATGAAAAGGTTTGGAAACGACCATATTCATACTTCACGCTCAAAAAGGTTATTCAATCATGTAGATTTAATGTTCTGTGAAACATATCCAATTGGTAATATTCGTGATACCTTCTAAAGGTGAAAACATATACACAAGAAATATGGCCACCCACAATAAATTGCTGCTAAACAGGACAGCTGGGCGTAGTTCGAGTGAGAAACTGGGAAAACAAAACGAACAGATAGAGTAGATGACGAGAACTAAGATAGTAGGGAATTCAGTGGTAGCACTGTACATTGTTCATTGGTAATGCTTGTAGTTTAAGATCAATTTCTCACATCTTTAAATAAAGATCTATGCATTCAACTCTCAGTCGTGCACCTACAATCATTCCCACACGTCTCTTACGTTGGTGAGGCGAACAAAAAAGCAAGCAGTGATAGACCTCGTCATACTTAAGTTGAACCAGGCTTTAATTTCAGAAAAACAATAATTTCAACTGGTGTTATAATTATATCACATACATTTATAACAATAATTATTACATCTATACAGATCATAATACTCGTACATATACAATAAACTTCTGTACTGAAAAAAAGCTTCTTGTTTTTTCAACTGAACAAAACAAGAAGTAAGACTATGGTAGAGACCTATGTTTATTATACATAAAATATCTTTCATAGCTATTTGCATAAGGCTGTTTGGAGCGATATAAAATATTATTTCACTACTTTTTTTTCAACAATAAATCTGGTAGTAAAAGAAGACAGGAATAACTATATCGTTATAAAAATGTAAGCGAAACAAAAATGTAAAGTGTTCATTTTTCTCTTTATAATTTGCAATTACATTCCATACAGCACAATACCGTTATAATTTAGATAAAATATAGGTATACAAATGTGTCCAATCCACATAACTTTTGAGATTATTTTTACAAGACATATATTAGCATCAATAATGCCTATATTGCAAGACAAAGAATAATCATAAATTCTCTGGATATATAATGACAAATAGGTACATATGTATAGTCACCTCCACTGCAAGAGGTCATCCATAGAGTATATGTTCATGGATAGATACAATATTGAAAACTAATTGTATCCCGTTTACAAAAGGGTTACAAGGAATATGAAAATGTTTCTTATTTAGAGACACTTAATCTGTAAATAATTTTCAAGATAGTTTGAATGAAACCAAATGTTTATTTCTCAATAAACATCCTAGAATACTCATAAATTAAGGCACTTTTACAGTCATTTTAATCATTACACTATTAATCATAAAACTGAAGAATTTTGTGAAATGAAGTCTTTACTGTGATCATAACATTTCAATTAAAAGTTACATTATATTAAAAATACTACAGTACAACATTTGCATATTTGAGAAATGATTATGATTAAAAACTGACTTCATTACAAAAATATAGCACATTTATAATAATTAAAACAATAGATAATAGTAAAAAGTTATCTTAAAGCAACATTGAATAATAGATAGTAACTAACAGCCAGTGGTTGATGAATGATGTACAGTAAATTTACATATACCAAAAAAATGCACATTGTAATCAAATCAACAATCAGTTTTTGTATGCTAAATCAATCAGAATAATGGCATTTTGCAATTTTTTTTTAAATTCACTGCTAAAGAATTATATTTATTCTTTGTGGGTAAGATCAGATTTCAGTTCATATATGGATTAAATTTTCATGTTAAATGTATGATAAATCATTTGAATGAGAGAATGGGGCTTAAAGCCAACTTTGTGCCCACAGGCTAAACTGGACCAGGAGAACCTCATGAGGATTGTGAGAGGAATCAGATGACACTGCTATCCAGACACAGGATTCAAAATTCAAGCCCTGGCGGTCTGAGCCCGAGCATGCTAGCTCCCTCGGCCAAAGAGGCTCCCCACAATACAAGTCAGACTCGTAATCGAAGAAATATTTGTTTCATTGAAATCCGAATTCTCTTGCACCAATATATCATTTCTAATGAATGACAAATGAGGCAAAATAAAAACAAAAATGGTCCAGTAACGGAAGTACAACAGGATTTTGCTAAGAGCACAATTTGAATTTAAGTGTAGTTGATCATAGGCACATTGGCCATACTGCCTCTGCCAGATGTAAGACAATGAAAAATGCCAGACATAATGTTATGTCAGGGGTCAATTTAAGTGCTGGTCCCTGATATTTGAAGGGACAGTCAATGCGATCAGTAAGTGGCCTGTATAGTCCAGCTGATTTTCCAGTTCACTTTCAGAAATGATCACTAAATGAAACCCAGATAAAAGGGGAGACATTAACCCAGATAAAATGTAACCATTATTACCACATGATTGTTTTCTGAATTTATTTGTATCAAATTTGCGTTTATTAAGAGCTAGTTAGTAACCTGATAGGACCGGTAAACATTTGTAAAGTGTGAAATTTATATAAATTATATTGAAAAAAATCAGGGCTGGCAATTTTAGTGGTAGGCCACTACCGGTAACATTCAAAAGAAACTGGCCTTCAGGCCAGTATGAATTTTACTCTGGACTCTACACCCTATCAAATTGACAGCCAGGTGAAGTAAAATGTATGATAATGTAAATTTGTATAACATAATTAACACACATCAAATTTTCTTTTGTCGCATGTACCCGGTAGATGGAATAAAAAATACTGTAAAATGCGTTTCCTACTCCTTGGATTGAAAAAGGCCATCTTGCTCCAGTTCAGATGTAAAATGTCAATAATAAATTTTCTTTTTCAATCCAACAAGGCTCAATACAGTAACATGCCATCACAAAATGTATTATACATATATTATATTGACTTGAGTAATGAGTTTTGTCGTGGGCAACCACCTCAACACCAGTAACATGTGATTATCATAAGGGGAGTAAGAATTGCACTAGAATATTCATACATCCGGCACTGAATGATCCATATGCTTCTTGATCAAACTTGAACCCATGCTGAAACATACATGAAGTAACATATAATAAAAAATATTCTGTGGCTTTATTACTTTGTTTTTGTAACAGAAATCGAAGAAAATCATCATTTTTAAAATGTTCACCATGCTATGCATATAATGTAAAAAATTATGTGTATGTACATCAATGACTGTAAAATCATGGCAATCATGGGGGTTGCTGATAAAAGTTTGTTTCTTTTTTTTTATTGTGTATGGATAGCAACCCAGAAAAATATCTGGGCCGATGTAGAGCTGTCATTCTTAAAGGATTCTTTTAGGACGAAAAAATCAAAATGGTCACCATAAAATCAATAAAATTATCATAACTTTCTCAATGGTTGAGATAGAAACTTATTTTTTTCACTAAACCATATATTTTTTTTATCAATGAATACAATAAAACAAACAATACCTTCCTTTGGCATCATCATCATGCCTAAAATGCTATTTTAATACTTAGATGACAGATATCGCAGCAGTGCGGATTACATAGTTGCACACCTAATCATTACGTGTTTAGTACATATCACCCATAAACTGATAAACGTGACATTTTACATGCTTTTGACATAAATTTACATTTTTTTGGGCGATATCCATGCAGTAAAGCACAACCTCAACCCATGTCAACCTCTATACCCAATCATGTATCAATCTTTTGCGATGTAAGCCTAAGCTGATGCTACATGCTGCTGCATAATTGCAATTTTGTTTGTTCAATTGAGCCTTGGGGAAGGGGGTGTAATAAGGACAAACACACTCCACCAAGAATGTGTCATCATCAGTCCATTCTAGTACATGACTGCACCACTAACAAGCTTGAAATTGATAACAAGAACCCTGCGGTTCTGAACATTATTGAGAGTTATTTTTTTGAATCAGACTGAAGTTGATGTTTAAGCAGCTAGAAACTGTGAAATTGTAATCAAACAAATATATTTTCCGCCAATATGTATTTTAGATTTAAAAAGAAACTTGCTAAACAATAATTAGATGCACAAGTGCGAGGTGTTTTCTTTGTTAGTTCACATGATAACAGTACAGTAATTACCCGTTATAGCACGAATCGTTACTAGACGAATCGGATATAACAAGATGCAACCATGGATCCAAAATTTTACACTATCTTTTTTACCATTTTTCTGGGAAAATCGTGTTATAAATATTTGAACATCCAGTTAAGCATGAAATTGTCCGCCAACGTCACATGGTAATCGTGCCGTAGCGGTAGGCCTAATCCTTCACGCATGACGCTCACGCAAAGTCGCCGGCAAGTAGTATTGCACAGGACATGACGGCACCCTTTTTAGAACAGCAGTATCTCATTTCGTATTTGAGCATAAATTCAATTCAAACACGAATCGTGTAATAGATAATATAAAACGAATATGACGTGCACGATTTTATCTCAGAAATGTATTTATTTAATTAAATTACCTTAATGTGGCGTGTTTAGCAAAATAACATGTTTATTTAAATCGTGTAATAAAAATATCATAACACGAATAATCATATTTTTACATGTTTTTTTTTAATCTGTATTAAAATATTATAACACGAATATGATGATTCTGCAAGTTTTTAAAATCGCGTGTAATGAAATATTATAACACGAATATGATGTGTTTTATATTGTGTTATAAATATTATAACACGAATATAGTGTTTTTCTATATTGTGTTATAAAATATTATAACACGAATATGACGTGCACGATTTGATGTCAATAATCCTAGCTATTAAATAAAATTAACTTAATTCAGCAGGTTTAACTGAAAAAATGGTTGTTTTTAAATCACGTAATAAAATAGGTGACCAGAGGTGATGACACGCTGATCGTTTGATGAATGCCACTTCTTTCTTCACAACTCACATTGTGCAATGTCGAGCAGGGTTCTCGTTTGCATTGCAAGGTGTTATGTTCGCGACAATTTTGTGAAGCACATCATATTTCTTGACGTGAAGTACACTGTTAAATACTACATCACTAACCCTTGAATTATTTATAGCCGTTTTATTCCATTCCTAATTATTTAAAATAAACATAAATCTTATATGAACTTGATCTCTTGGGACCAAAACGTTTATCGACCATTGGCGGGCAGTCACGCAATCTTCGGCGCCGTCAGTGGAATGAAAGCAGTTGCTAGATGATGCTTGAATATTGGCCAAGCATTACAGATGCCGGCCCGTCATTGTAACAACATTGTCCGTTCGCTTGACCACTTTAACCATTTACACCCATCAAACCCGATTCATGTAAATTTTAAACCCAGTTTTTGTCAGAACAAAACTACCAAGTACGGCTACAAAACTGCTACAGACTGCAGCTACTTCTGCAGCACGTTATTTTATGCAATAGATATATTTATATTACGATGAGGACTATGTTGTTCTATTTGTGAATTATTATTGTTCTAGTTTTCATGACTTTGTGGCCGCAAGGTTAGTGTCTGCAGTACGGCAATGTGTATTGGCGCTGGTTATATTTTCATATAAACTGCTGTATTGCAGACGTAAAATACACAGATTAGCTCGGGTGGTCTATCAAGTGTGTGGAATGAACCGTGACAAATGATCAGTACATGTATTGTTCAGTTTATTTTGGAGTCAGCACTGGTTCATTTGCGGGCAGTTACAGCACACGATGATCGGCGCCATCAGTAAACGTGAGCGTGTCAAACCATTTCAAGCCTACTAACTTGGTAGTTATCCTATGAATAATATCACAACAGTGATATGCTGTTTTATTACACGATTTGGAAAAACATATTATTCGTGTTGTAGTAATTGATTGCACGATATAAAAAATGCAAAGACATCGTGTTCGTCGTGTTCAAACGCTGATTGGTCAACACCCGCCTCCCATCGCACCGTGCCGTGTCAGGATGATTGACAGTCTCGTATAATCTCACGTTGAGAGTGATATTTCACGAGATTTTGGCAAGCACACCCATACCCTCAAAACGATGACGTCATTAAACACTGTACATGACACGGATGTATACACAGCGTCACTCCCGCTCGCGTGTCCTGTATTCCTAATTCAACTAAATTTAATTCTACTGTTTATATTAGACACATTCAACCAATTCACATTTTTATTATTTACAAATAATAATTAATAATATAACTTCTAAAACTCCGATATTTGTACAGTAAGTAAGGCCGGGAAATAACGTTATGCTACATGTACAAGCTAGTATTGTGTCCCCTCACTTATGGACTCCACCGATCGTGTTATAACGAATAACTACTGTATATTAAAATAACGTTCAAGCACTCCCAACACCCCGTGGCCGATGGTAGTGACTTAAAATGGCCACAAATTTAACACAACTGCTGGCAATACTCACTGACCACAAAATCGCATACAGTAGTTTTTATTCATTATTATATTGGACGATATAATAGTGATTCAAGTTAAATGCTGATGTGCCATACGAAATGGCCTGATTTGATCTAGTACTACCATATATGACAGCCTGTCATATATGGTAGTACACGGGATACGGTAATAGCTTGAAGAGATACGATACATCTCGTGGAATAACACTGTCAGCAAATCGTGTAATACATATTATAACACAAATATGATATCCATATAATCCATAGGTTAACGGCCAAGCCTGTAGGCCTGAAATGGTTGAGCACGCTCCAATAAATTATTCCGACCTTCATTCATGGCTAGAGTTTTCCTGGGGGGTGGGGGGGTAATGGACATCAAAATAAGATGAACAATACAAACAACAAACCTTCTGTAAGAGAGCTTTTCATTATGCTCGTAAACTCAACTCAATTTACAAGACCAATACGTAATATATAGGCATACGTGGCTTATCATCTATTATTACTACTAATTATGAAAGACGTCGTCCCCATGTGGTTGGTCCCTCAGTGATCTAAAATCACTAATCACTATCATGGCTCTATTAGACAGGGATATATCCTAACCAATCTAATAAACATGTCTGTCAAACTTTTCTCAACGGTTTCTATTGTATTTTTTCCCGTAGATTTCAAATCTGCCAGATACCATTCGAGATTTTGCATATTTAATTAGCTAATTTGCATATTTCCAAAATGGCCGCCGAAAAAAAAGTAATTGGCTATCAATACAGTTCCGGCAATCCTAGAAATGTTTTTTTTTGCCCTAAGTTCGGGTTTTGAGAACCCATAATGCAATTTTGACGACAATATTAATTTTGGGGTCATTGTAAGGTCATAGGTCACGGGACCATTGAAATACAATATCCAACATTCACGTTTTAGCAAAAAGTGCACAGCTTGACCTTTTTTGGATAAAATGATGATTTGAATGCCTGATAATATATATTTAATTTCAGAGAGTTACATCTTATACACAACACTATATTTATTAATACAAGATGGCCGCCATAATTCAAAATGGCCGCCAGCCGAATCCAAAATCAAGATATCTGGATATCATATCTAAGCGATCTTAGTGGCTTGATTAAGGTTTTTCGGACCAAGGAATTCAATGCCAAACATCTTTTTACTGGCAAATGATTTTTTAGGGGGTTTTGAAGTGTTTTTGATCTCTATAGTTTGATATTTTGGCAAATTGTGTGATCCATCTACGCCACCATAGTTATATTTGAATGACTTCCTCCCAGAATGAGTTTATCATCCGCACACTGTTTTAAATTCACATACTAACATGATATAAAGTTAAACCATATAAATATGGAATTACATGTGTATGACAGCGACAAAATAGGTAAATAAACATCATTTACATTATAATACGGCACTGTTATGTTGTAGAGTATGTAAAACTACTACCCAGGGGGTTAACATCATATTTTCTGGAAAACTGACAGTCTGACACGGCGTGTTGTAAAAGGTTGGGCACCTGAAATGATATCTACATTATATTTAGGATCACAACCTAGGTGCACAACCTTGCAAATTGACTACTGGAAATTGACAGAAGGCCATTAATGGCGGCCATTACCGAGAAACCTTAATTTGTCAATATCTCGGTCAATATTTAGGATAATATGCTTTTAAAGTTGTCTAAACCTATCTTTTTAGGGTCAAGGATCAATATAGAGCCAACCCTGAAGTGATTTTATGTCTTCTTAACAAGATAAAACACAAAGCCATGCATTTGATAGTGTGAAATTAATGTTTTGCGCTAGATATTATTAATCTCGTTTGATAAGAAAACATTTGATGTGATTAGATGCTAAGTTTATTGAATATAAGCTAACATAAGTATTAATCCTTGTTGTGTTACACCACTTGTTACAATAATCACTCCAAAACATAATTAGCCTAATGTTACATGAAACAAAAATTAAGAGCGCGGAAAATAATACTGTCGATGGAGCTAGTGTTTGCAGGAAGCAACATGCACACAACTACATTGTATATCGATTATAAGATTATTGAAAGTGAGTGTGCTTAAAAAGTATATGATGCCGTTATGCTATTTAATGATAAGGATTATGTGTTGTGTTGTACAAAGCTGCATTTGCTTGGGGATCACCGACAGTCACATCATAATTAGCAGGGATTTCACTTTTCTCACACTAGCAGTTCTTGTTGCAACCCTTCTTATAGGGATAAAATTTGGTGAATCATATGTGTTTGCGACGGTGGGTTTGTACATGTAGACTGAACAGGAATCAGCTTGCCATTTTCTACAACCCATCCATAGTCCTAAGGCTTGAGGATGGCTTGGCTGCATGCTTTAAATGCTGTTGGAAAGCATTTTCATTTGGTGGTAACAACTTCAGCAGTGTTAACCTTTTAATAGTATTTAAGAACGTCAATGGGAGCACCATCATCAGCAAAGTCTACCAGTGTAGTTATATCATTCAGCCAACTTTAACATGCCAGTAGAGAATGAATAGCCGATGGTATCTCGTCCGTTCATAATGTGAATAAATGACAGTGCCCTAAAGTTTGCATGACCCACTGCAGTGGCAAAACTGTCTTGGGATGAACGACCAATCACCAAATATACAATGCAATGTATGTGACTGTAATTAGTACACTCTGTTTTATCCACCACCTGAGTGAAATTTAGTTGAACAAATAGAAGGATCACTTTGTTCCTCTTGGTACCATGTCTGACATAGAAAAGCAAGAAAGCGAGTCTTGTTGGAAAAACTCTTGAAAACCACTTGGATCGCTCCCTGATAGCTATTTTGCTATGTTCAACAGAGCTTCTGGTTTTGATGTGAAAGAAATGGTGTCCAAAGCTGCCATTACTTTAAAGATCATAATTATAGGAAGCTCTTGTCACCCGGGAATGACTAGACTCAGAACCAGAAACCGAAATAGTATATAAGCGAAATTGATTCGTCTGACAAGAGTAATGACATTTCTACTCTTCGGCAAATAACACACAAAAAGTAAGTGGTGGAGACATTAACATTAATAACTTTATTGGTGATCATGAATGTAGCAATATGTCTCCATCATTGTTCGCAGAAAACGGAAATAGCATGATAGCTGATGATGCCATGGTGCTCACATTGAAATAACGGTAGATGTGTATGACCAGACAAAGTAGCTTCTTGTGAACACATAATCCAACTTCGAAGGCTGTGATATAGCTATATATACTCCGATTCATCAAGTTTTATAATAACAAATCACTGCTGAAATTACTGCCACCCTCTTGCTTTAGAACATCATCTAAAGCGGGCAGCATTGGCAACAGCACTTGACAAGTCAGCTTACATCGCCAAGCTTACCTGCAGGCCTGAAGACTATGGACGGGTTGTATAAAATGATAAACTGATCCAAGGTAAATCTACAAACCCACCAAGGCCACGATATATGACACACACAATGACACGTGGCTGCAAGAAGGGTTGCAACAAAAACTGCTTGAGTAAGAGAAGAAAAATCCCCTGCTATGTAGAAGACTGTCAGAGATATCTAAGCAAAGGTAGCTGCGTACAACACCTTGAGACCTTGATGACGTGAGCGTGGGGTGATAGGGCATGGTGGGTTACTGCCCGATGTTCTGGGCATGTCTAGGGGATTTACCCTCAGACATGCCCAGACGATCAAAGACTTAGGTTTGGATATGCAATTTAATGCTGAAACACAGAGGCCTTTAGCACAGCCTCGCTATCCTCTGGTCGGATAGTCCTCGGATAGTTGAGTTCATCCCACATGAGAGACCTAATGTCAAACACTATTGCCTGTAGTTTAGGCTCTAGCATGGCCAAAATCAGCTAGTGCCTGTACTGATGCGGGAGCTGCATTGGCACCACTATTGAGTGGAGGAAACAGGCTACCCCGCTGGCAATCCACCACAATATTATAGCCAACCACGTGTAGGCTGCAGCTTCCCCAACATGCAACAGACGGGACAGATCCCAAATGACCCTCCCCAGGTGGGTTTGAAAAGTACTACTACTAGCAATCATCCCAGTACCCCTTAGACTGACTATGTTATGAAGTGATTATAATACCAGATGCTATATCACTGCAAGGGCTAATACTTATCCTATTATCAAGTTTTTGCTGAATAAACATTATCATTGTTATGACATCGAACGCTCATGATGTTTTCTTATCAAAAGTGTTTATTAATATACAGTGTGAAACAATATTTACAAAACATAAAAGCAGAGTTGTGTGTATATAGGCCTACCGGCATACATATTTACAAGACATAACATCACTTCAGGAGTTGTTTTATATTGATCTTTGACCCTGAAAATATTGGTCTAGACAACTTTAAAAGCAAATTATCTTAAATATTGACCGAGATATTTAAAAGTTCAAGTTTTTCGGTAATGGCCGCCATTATTGGCTTCCTGCCAATTTCCAATAGTCGATTTGCAAGGTTGTGCACCGAGGTTGTGATCCTAAATATATGTAGATATCATTTCAGGTGCCCAAACTTTTACAACACGCCGTGTCAGTTTTCTAGAAAATATGATGTTTACCCCTTGGGTAGTAGTTCTGGGTAGTAGTTCTACATACGCTACAAAATAACAGTGCCGTATTATAATGTAGATGATATGTCTATTTATCTCTTTTATCGCTTTCATATACATGTGATGTATATGGTTTTACTTTAGATCATGTTAGCATGTGAATTCAGAACAGTGTGCGGATGATAACCTCATTCTGGGAGGAAGTTATTCAAATATAACTATGATATAACAGAATTTTGCCAAAATATCAAACTATAGAGATCAAAAAGACATCAAAAGTCATTTGAAAGTTTAATGATGTCTGACATTGTATGCCTTAATCCACAAAACCCCTATCTAGACACTAAGATGGCATAATAAGATATCTAGAAGCTCAGATATATCGATTTTAGATTCGGCTGGCGGCCATTTTTAATTATGGCGGCCATCTTGTATTAATAAATATAGTCTTGTGTATGAGATGTAACTCTCTGAAATTAAATATATAATATCAGGCATTCTAATCATCATTTTATCCCCAAAAAGTCCATTTGTGCACTTTTTGCTAAAACGTAAAGGTGGGATATTGTATTTCAATGGTCACGTGACCTATGACCTTCCAATGACCCTAAAAATAACATTGTCGTCAAAATGGCATTATGGGATCTCAAAACCCGAACTTAGGGCCAAAAAACACATTTCTATGATTGCCGTGACTGTATTCATAGCCAATTACTTTTTTTTGGCGGCCATTTTGGAAATATGCAAATTAGCTAATTAAATATGCAAAATCTCGAATGGTATCTGGCAGATTTGAAATCTAGGGGAAAAAACATAATAGAAACCGTTGAGAAAAATTTGACAGACATGTTTATTATATTGGTTAGGATATATCCCTGTCTATATGTCTTCACTGCTTATTGCGGACCGTCATTGTGACGGTCGCCGGAATAAGGAGTTTCATTACTAAATGATTGCTCTACTGATGTAATTCAATAGCTATATACTTAAGTTACACAGACCACTTTGTAGTGTATGTTGTTTTAACACTGGGTCAACGTCGTAGAGGTAGACCAGCATGAAATAGCATTGAATAACACCTGTTGGGTAAATAATCAATACTACAGACCAGTCTGCAGTGAAAACGATCCTCAGTTAAAACTATTAACACTATACACGCAAGTTAATGGCTTACTTTCGACCTGTAGGATTGGATGATCATCTACTTTATTTCAGAAACACGCAGTCCGAGAGCTAAATTATTGAATATATATATTTTTCTAAATTTTGATTTGGCAATCGTATCAGCAATCAATCCATGTGGTTCACGTGGAGTTAGGGTACTTAGTCTATAATGTGTACTTGGGACACATTAGGACTAACAGAGCCATAGTGTGCTAGGACCTTGATCTGAGATACAGCTATTTTTCACACCTAAAAGATTCGCTCTATTGACAGAGGAGGCTGCACGTTGAGTTGTGTCAGAATGATGGCAGCGTGTTGACAAGTTTTGTTTACTACAAAAGTGAACCAATGCTAGCGCACATACACGATATCCACCCAACAAACACAAAACATTTGTATAACATTAATACAATGTTGGAACAAAGTCCAAGACGTTGGGCCGACATTGTATTCCACTCCAACAAGACACTGAGCACCCTTATGGGCAGCTATAATATGTACTAAGTGAAGACAGCACCCTGAGAGATATATGTATATCAGGTTGTTTTCCTCTGAGATAGGCGATTACACCTTTTTTATTGCCAGTCATCACGGAAGCGTTATCACACCCGAGGGAAAGGCAATTGGACCATGGGATGTTATGTGCAGTAAACTCTGCTTCTATGAGTAGAAATATATTTTATCCAGTAGCAGAACCCTCGCAGATTGCATTGGATAATACCTCAGAGTTCATAAAGCCAGTTGATGTATCAAATGTTCGGACAACAATAGGGAATGCTTACTTTTGTCATCATTTGATTTATCAGTTGATACAGTGAATACTTGGTTCTTCATTCTGGTGACAATATCAATTTGGCGCATATGCGCCAATTCTTTGACTAAGCAAGTTGCCTTTTTTCTTCCACACTGCAATTCTTTGGCAATTTGGCTGTCCGGAAACATCCTTTTTCATAGCTATTGTGAATGTATCAGCAGCTGTAAATGGCAAATTATGATGGACCAACAGTTCACATAGCTTCAGCCTTGGTTTTGTTATTTTCCAAACTTGTTGTTGACGTCTTGGGTGTTGAAAAAAAACTTGAAATTGATTTACTTTGTGCTGCAACAGTGTTATCTTAATATGTTTGGCCGAATCAATGTTGCGGCGCACATCATCCTTGCCGCCATGTGCTACAGAGAAGTCACAGCCACACACAGTACAAAAAGCATATCCAGGTACATTCTTCGTTTGTGACTGTTTTATATATTGCCATTTGGTGGTGTAGCTTCCCAGAAAAGGCTGACAACGTTTTTTTTAACTCCCAATTGACATAGTTAGCAAACACGACCCTCCACAACCTGTGACCGGAACATAGTGGAGGGCGAGATCGTTCCGACTAAATTGACAAGACCTATCAGTAATACTCTTTCTTTTAAGTTTAGGTTTCGTAGGCTACTAGCATTATCCACGTCCATTCTCAGCGGTATCAAAGCACAGTAAGATGTAATCAGCACTGATCAGGACTGGTGTGAATCGCTGTATCCCGGGCGCTGTATGCACAATCCACTACCACGTGTATAGACCGGATCATAAAAAGTGAGATAATCCAGAAAACACAAGTCGTTGTGCCATCGTTGTACTAATGCTGGGACAGTGTCGCAGGCAACGGCCCAGCTTAAAACCAACATTAGGTAAACGTTATGTTGCGCCAGATTAGTTTGCTGTAGGGGCCATCGTCGTGCTGATGGTACAGCTTTAAAACAACAATGTTCCAACGTCTTGAGTTTACCGGTAATTCAAGCGAGGACACGTGCCAAGGCCGAGTACGATACGGGACTAAATGCAGGCGACACAACATTCCACTGTCCTCGAATACAGACATGCCAGCCCCCAAACACGACCTACTGTTTGTTTACCGTTTGACCATTGTTTATGACGCTGGGCCATCATTAAACCAACATCGGGTCAAAGTATAACAACTTGTGTGGGCAAACACGTGACATTCTTCCTAGGCTATGTTGTTTTAATGTTGGACCAATGTCTACGGCGCTGGCCCAACATTAAATCAACATGGTTCAACATCTCGTGCTTGCTGGTGCGCACAGAGCGGGGCTTACAGCTGCTGGCTGTGCATCTCAATACCCGCCTGCTTGTCCTACGATCGGCCACTACGTACTAACAGTTAGTATACTGCCATGCAAAGGCAGACGGCAGTATCTGCTTACTTTACAAGTAAGCAGATACTGCCTTTGCAGAGCAGTATATAAGTCTACGTTACTGAGCGTGTAGGTCTGTAAGACCCAGCCACCCCCAAACGTGCTGTAGTCACGTGCTGTATGTCATCTGCTCTGCAAAGGCAGTATCTGCTCACTTGTAAAGTGAGCGGATACTGCCTTTAGGCTTTGCATTGGCAGCTGTAGGTCAGCTGTCTGTATAAGTATCAAGTGATATTGTATTACGTGGTCGCTGAAAGCCAATCAGCAGATGTTATCGTCCAGGGATGTGACGACCCAGATCCCCAGTGTGTGATTGGTCAGGGTAGTCTATCTCGTCCTATGATCTGCTTAGGATGTAGGTCTGCCTATCTCAGAATGTTCTTTATCACAATTGTGGCTATGGTGTCAGAGGCATTTAAACCAAGTGTAAGATTTTCAAAGGCAATATATATTATTACAAAATATTGAATCGATATCATGATAGATTTGATCTCAAGAGTAAAACATCTGTTAGCTTTCCCCAGTTTCAAACTCTCATTGTGGTGGTTTCTTAAGATTATATTGGCCTAGTTTGATCCTAAGGTAGGCATTGCTCTCAGTAAAATCTACTGGCTATCTACAGGGTATAAATCAATAGCCCAACACACAGCTCAAAATTTCGGGACCCACTAACTGTCGTAAAATTGACGATGGAAATCACAATAACTCAGCAAATAGCCTACAGATATTTATGCTTATTCAGAAACAACGATTGGTAGGCCTACTGTAGGCTATGGAATGACAAAACTGAACCTATGCATTTTGCCGTATATAAGAAGATGCGAGTGATAGTCATTTGGGACACACATTATATGGACACAAAAAAACAGTGCCCAGAATCCGTTTTGTGAACCATATTAAAACATTATTGGAATGAGTTCCAATAATATAAAAAATGGGTATTTTCAATATTTTTTGTGAATTTGACCTTGAAATGACCTTGATATGACCTTGACTTGACCTCAAGTGGTGTTGTGCACCAGTAAAGCACAACTTCTTCTCATTTATTTATTTACTCAACCCTTAAACTGCTGCACAAAATTTGCAACATGTGTGGTTTCCCATTAAGTAATATCTAGCACGTTTTTTCTTCTGATGAACAACTGATATTAAAAGCCATTATATTGCAAAATCAGTCAGTTAGACATCTTTGAAGCGCAAATAGAAAGACACCACAAAACGAAAGTGACAAATTAAAAAAAAAAAAATAGAAATTACTGGGCGACTCTAGTCTCCCACAGTAGGCTGCGCTTGGTTTATTTTGGCGACTATAGTCCCCCATAGCGGTGTAAGGGTTAAATAGATTTACTGGTAACTGAAAAAACAACAGTTTAGCAATCTAAAATAGTGGGTGAGCTGTGATGTTGAATAATTTTCAGTGTTTCTGTGTGTTTATAAGTACTTTTGTAACCAGATTCTAAAAGTAAAATATATCTTATGAAATATGTCTTAGATCTGTGATATGGAGAAAAACATTGTGACTAAAATTTTACAAAATAATCCAAATAATTTTTAGTTACTTGAACTTGTGGATCTTGGGGTAGCGAGGTATAACTTGAGTTTATTAGTCATAGCGCTAGGGGTTTCAAATTTGGGGAATAAAGTTCTTTGTGATGGATGCCATGAGTCATTGTATTTTCAATGGATTGCTCTGAAGAGTTTATCATATTAATAAATATCACATCAGATTTGAATGCAATCCCACAGAAAATCATGTTCACAAGGTTTTTGAGTGGCCATCTTGGAAAAAGCACCTTTATGACTTGGTGCCCAGAAAATATATGTGAAGAATTTTAATACATGTTATGTGAAGAATTAATTAAATTTATCTTCAAGTGAGAGCTAAATCAATAGGATGTAAAATTTAAAACACCATTCGCATCCAAATAGTATATGGAATTCATAATTATGCTAGATACATACTTTGTTTAAAATTATTGCAGTGTAATTAAAATGAATGCTATAAAATTCAGCCTAATAAAGTACTCTTGTGATGAAAGAGTTTAAGAAAAATCACCCCTGTGAAGAGAGGGTGGAATGGCTAATAATATAATACATACCTTTTCACAATGTGATCATAAATGAAGGAAGGAATTACAGTGATGGTGACTGTACGTCCACAAGATTCAATCAGGTTGCGGATTTCTTTTTCCTGTGAAAAACCCCCAGAAATTATCAAATTATGTACTTTATAGAAAACTTTCAATGTAAACTCTAAGCTGTATATCTTACTGTCATTTTTTACAAATGATAATGAGCACAGTATTGAAATAAGAAAAAGACTAGCTTTGCAATTGTATGACCAGATAGAAATTATCTAGCCCACTCCAAAGTTTGTTCAACATTATGGATGTGTACAGATTTACTAATTTAGAACAATAAAAATTAAATATTTAGAAATGGATCATGCTTTTATTTACAATATATAACAAGATCATTTGAAATAGCCTTGAAGGAAATAAGCCAGAGAAGTCACATGAACAGTTAGCCCCATTTTCAGAACAAAGGCTAAGAAAATAATTCAAAAACAAATAAAAATAGAAAGTCATAGATCGTTCAGTTCTTGTAAAAATGAATAAAAAAGGTAAAAAATTTACTTCCTTGGTGGTTAAAATATAATACTGACAATGAAATTATCTGTAAAATTTGAAAACGGTCTGCATAGATGCTTAGGCTCAGTGTCCAGAACAAAATTGGGAAATGCTTACAAATTGAATCTGCACAAAGTACATGGCAACAAAATTTAATAAGGTTGCATAACAGAAGTGCGTAGTTAAGTGACCCCTAAGATATAAATTACAAGTTGAATAATAGAGAAATTATAAACCTTGAGACCAACAACATTTTGTCCATTCACTTCAAGCAGATGATGGTCAATAAGAACACCATTCCTGGCGGCAGAAGAATCTTTGACCAAGGCTGTGATCTTGTTTTCTTTGAAGACAAAACCAACTGTCCCAGCACTATCTTTTTGAAGGGTTATAGTTCTCTCAAAAGGTCTGATAAAACAAACAATCATGACAAGTCCATATTTACCATACAAATCATTTTGTCAGAATGAATATATTATTAGTGTTATGATTGTAAATGCAAACTACTTAAATGTAAGTTTGGTTAGAATGTTCATGTGATACAGATCTGTAGTAATTTTTTATACAATTAGGGCAGGAAATAATTGACATGTTCAACACAACCAACAACAATTCTAAGAATTACATTAAGTTCCATTTCAGAATTGATGCTAAAGCTACCGGTATATACATATTTTTTCAATATTTATACATTAAATTTTACCGATGCTTTGAAAAGTAACAGGACATATAACTTAAAAATTGGATAGCGACACTGTTGATCCAATTGTAGAATATTCATGTAGTATTGTCTAATTGGAAAATTGGCCATAATTTGTTTGCAGATCTGATGTTTGCAGATATTATGGATGTCTATATATAGCAACAATATGTAATACAATTTTATAAATCTCGGCTATAGATGCAAACCATACCGGCTCTAGAAGCTCTCTTTTGAAATATATTTTCAACCATCTATTTCTCTAATACATGTATGGCTTAAATAAGTAGAGACAGAGGGATGAGGATTGCTTTGCAGCTTCAACAATCTTGCAACTTTACTTTTGCATTCATATATGCATTCACTAGTATTTTTGTGTAGAGAATTTAGGTTACCTACTGTAAACTGGGAAATGTTGGTTGTTTAACCTCTGGTAGTTTGGGAAATAAAAAAATGGTATACATTAATATTGACGCATTTACCCTGGCGGCACTGGTATGTTAATAGAAATTGTTTTCCTGTTTTTTATCAAACTGCCAAAATAAAACTCGCTATTATTTGGCAGTTAAATTACTGGGTTGTTTATAATCTCAAAAAAACTGTATTGAGTAATTGATGTTGGTATACCTATCTCTTATTGCTAAAGTTATCCTCTGAGGGTCTGCTTTTTTCAAGAATTTCATAGTTTTATCAGTATCCCATCCAGCCATATTTTCTCCATTAATTTGCAAGATTTGATCTCCAAACCTCACTCCTCCAAGTGCTGCAGGAGAGTCGGCATATACAAATGCAACGAATATACCCTGAAAAAAATTAAAAACAAGAAATAATGACTTAAGAATTGTTGCTGCAGTTACAATAATCTGAAAGCATTATCAACATCCGTGAACTGCATAAAATCTACCAGAATGGTGATTCAGGTCTGGCAAATAATAAAAAGTAAAATTTGAACTGTGACCTTTGAAGCAATTATTCTCAGAGATTCAAACCCCCAGACAATAAAAAATAATTTTTGAGTAGAAAAATAATAATTTGACAATTGAATTTATAAAACATAGTCAGTTGGCATTTCAAGTGATGATATTTTTCCATAACATCTGTTTGGATGCACCTCATTATACTAATTGTATTGTTGGAAATTTTGCTTCACATGGAATCAGATGTACTCTTCCAAATTGTATATGTTGCCATCTTTGTATCCCAAGTGCATGATGATCACATTATATGGTATGTTTTAGATATTTTAGTTACATTTCAGTTAGATAACAATCCAAATGGCAATAAATTGCTAGTCAACTATTTCAAACAAAATACGAAAATCATATAAACCTTATTGACAGATTTTACACGGAGTCCAATTTTTCCTTGGGCATCTTTGCACACAACAACTTCTCGGACCCCTTGTCTCACTTCAGCTCGTTTCACACCAATATCAGAGGAAGTTATTGGTGCAACAACTTGTCTTTCATTTGACGAAACCTTTATTGAAAATAACATAGTCATGAATTATTTCAAAATAGCTTAATATCTCATAAATAGTTTAGTAAACAATATCAATCTCAATTTCATCCATGAAGTTATATGTTATTGGGAGCAAAAAAACCCATTATACTTTTGTTAACAATAAATAAAGAGCATCATTTAAAGCAACAATTATTTAAAACGAGAGTATCAATGACACAGAAGCTCATCCTCTCCTGGATTAAAATATAAATTTATTTAAATGACAAATAACAGTGATTTAGTCAATTAGCATTTGATATTTCAGGTTTTGAATATAAATAATTTCAGACTTTGCTAGGTAACTACTGGGTACTACTAAATGATGAGCTGATTATTATCACCAGTGGCCAGGTAATTAGGCATCTGATGGATATTTGTTAAATATTCACGACAATAATGATGTCAGGAATATTAAACAAAAAAAGGAGTTATTTCTAGCAAACCAAAAAAAAGAAATCAGATAAGAATCGAGGGAGGAGATTGTGAATGTTCCTAATTAGGTTTTAATTAGGGCATAAGTTAATTACGAATTAAAATCCGTGAAGACATTCTATGCACAGGCACGAGCTCTTCCAAACTAACCAAACAAAATTGAAATCAACTAAGAATTGAGGGAAAATAAGCATTTCTTGTGAACAGTGTCCTAATTAGGTCTTAATTAGGTCATAAGGTAATTATTAATTAAAATTTCTGAAATCTGCGAGGAAGTTCTATGTACAGGCACAAGCTCTTTCAAACAAACCAAACAACCAAGAATTGAGAGAGAAGCATTTATTGTGAATTGTGAATGTGATACATAAGCATGTGCACACATAGTGACATGACATGGACAAAAGTGGGACAGTCAGCTTTGTATTCTTTTGTAAGTTAAATCTGATCATTTGAATTTACTACTTTATATAAATTGCTTTCATTTAATAAGTGATGGATGACTTTTAAAGCCGGTAATTCTGTTGATTATTCTCAATTACATTACATGCTTCTATAATGACAAAATTGTAATGGGAGGCATTAAAGGGATGATTAAAGAGTTGCTCGGGAACAAACAAGAAAGCAGACCTCCGTTACCGCCATTCGGCCATTTTGCAATTGTTTGCTCCCAAAAGTTACCCAGGCCTTTGTCTGACATAGCTGAGCATAATTGCTAAATTGATCTGATGGAAATTTTTTCTTGAAATGTGATAACGAACATTTCTTTGTTAGTGGCCGTAGTAATCAAAGGGTTGATGATATGGGGATCTGATGTCATCAAAACAATTCCCCAGTGGTAGACCTGTGCAGCTATGTGAAGTACCGGGTATTTAAATATATATTATATATTAATTTCTTTTCACAATTGTGTTTTAAAATGTTTGCAAATCCATTACTTTTGTTTGAATAAAAATATCGTTGATGGGTTGAACCTCATTGCTTCTTTCACATAATCTTATTACTTCATTTTCTAAAAAACTAAACTAACATTTAATTAACCTAATGAGTCACGAGGTTAATTAATAGTTACTGGTAGTAATTTATAATTAGTACTAATTAGGGTAATTTATTTTAGTTCAGTTATTTCAGTTTAAATAATTAAAATCCATATGATCTGTTAGTTCAGTAATACATGTATGTTTTGTAAAACTGGTTGTCATTGAAACAGGTATATTACATATAGTTTTTTTTTAATTGCCAATATTGTGCATGTTGAGTGCTACCATATTATTTTGAAATAAAAAAAAACACTTTTTCAAGTGTAGTGATGTGGCTGTAATACTGCTAAAGGGGATGAAACCATATAAAAATGAGTTCACCTCCTGATTATGTCTTGTTACAACTGCCATGTGCTGATCAACTACTTCTTGTGGAAGACTTAGTCCCATGTAGTCACCAAGTGATGGATAGAGCATTGGAGCAGTAGGTTGTGCAGGATTACCATATGCTGATGGTGGCTGGTCTCCAGCATTACCGTATGCAGGTGGGGGTGCTGCTGTTGGTGGCTGTTCACCATAGGCAATGGCATGAGCAGTTGCTTGCATCTCTTGCTGTAAATTTACCTGGGCCTAAAATAAAACAAATGTAAAATTTATCACATTACAGTGCCCAATGTTGAGGAGAGCCGGGTGCCCGGGGCTCCCAAATTTACTGCAGGGCTCTCTATTAGCTGCATGACTCTGCCCTTGTTGCTCCCTAGATTTTGGTCCAATGCTTCTGTTTAACATGTTAAACACAGGTCAATTTAATTTGGGCACTCAAATTAAATGATGGGCTAGATTTTCTAGCTGGGTGCCCTGCTGGCTCTCATCTCAAATCGACCAAAATCAAGCACTGCATTAAGTGCTTAAACGTTAATGCTTTCACCAGCAAAGAAGTGGGCTTGGTGCTGAAAGGGTTAAAACAGGATTTTGCAAAATCAGGTATCAGCTTACTGAAGATGTTCATTTGTTGGTGAATTTGTGTCTATTTTGATAGAACATGATCATCTAGTAATACATTTTAGTTAATAAGACAGACAGTATTTGTTGTATATCTACACAGACTCTAGTGGCTTACCTTGGCCATCTGGTCCACCTTCATATCCTCTAATGATGGGTAAATGCTTGACATTTTGATTAGCTGAAACAAAAATAAGATAATATCAAACCTGCACATACCACTTCAAAGTTTCTGTCTTACTATTCTACATAATGTGAAATTCTCCACAGGGATATTTTGTGCAGTATGGAAAAGCAAAACACTGCGCAGAGTTTGTATAATTAGACTAAACAGCCATATTTATTATAATAAATTCCCATGTTTCAATAAACGCCCACTCATTGATTTAAAAATAAAAGTGACGATCACAAAACCTCTAATTATCGTCCACCTACCTCAACTCAATGGTCATGGCTTCACTTTATTTATGTCGTAGTAGCCTATTTAAATGAAGTACATGTAATCCAGAAATTACTGCATTGCCATTATGATGGAGTTGAAAATTACCAAGCACAACTAGCAGTATCCTGAACTGTGACTGAAACTGAAGTTTGAGGAACAGCTTGTACCCACACCAGCTGCGAGACGTTTATTCAGATGGTAATAATTATGTAAGATTCAGGTGCAATTTATCAGGCCAATAATGGGTTTATTGGAATCAACAACATCCATAGCTGTTTTGCCTGAGTGGGTTGTTATGGTTACTGCTCTCTGTAGTAAAATGTAATGCAGGCCTACATGCAATGTACAATCGTGATTATCACACTAAATATAAACAGAACATTTAGTAAGTTAATAAGACCATTTCCGGGCTGACAATGAAGCCAGCTTGCAACTACAGAGAGACCTCGATGTTCCGTCATCATCCGTTCCCAAGAAATATGACGGAACTTCGAGCAGCCACTCCACCCCCTCCAAGCAATGCTGGAACCGAGGATATATATATATATATATATATATACATCTAATTCATGCTGTAATATTTATTGTTATATTAGTAGGCTTACATGTGTTAGTTGTGCGAGCAAAATACAAAATAAATGTGATAAAAATATAATTTTATTATTTCAACTATATTTACAGGATTTCATAATATTTGTATATTTTGACTTTATCTATGAAAAATGTCAGTAACACATTTGAATGACTACCATATACAAACTGTGTCTTTTACACTTAATCTGCTTATTATAGTAAAATACCAAATAAGTACTAATTTCTTAAATCTGCTTCAATTGTTAGGCCGAAATGACCCCAAGCAATATCACGCAACTCAGGTTTTATCATATCACCGTGATCAAATCTAACACATTCCACTGTGTAGGCCTATAGCTTGCATTACTTGCGCGGGTGGCTTATTGCTCTGATTTTCATGTATTCCTGGTATTGCAGGGCTTCACATATACTGGCCTTGTTACAATGGTAAAACAACTTAATGCTAAGATAGGTGTTGACACTTTGTGTTAACCGAAACACAAGGTATTCACGCTTAGAGCATAATCTATGAAATGGATGTTCACAGAGATCAAATACATTTAAAAATTGTTAGATACTTAGATTTAGTTAATCAATTTTCAAAATAATTTATTACATATGAAATCAAACATTTTGTGCAACAGACATATTAAAGGTCAAATTAATTAATCTTTATAGGCTCAACTAGTTGCTACAAGAAATTAAACGTTGTCCTAAGTATGAGTTAATATTGTTACAACGTGCGAGACGTTGGCTTTGACCCAGTAAACTTGAGACATTGACACAATGTTAATTTAACGATGGCCCAACGTCTTCGACACTGGTTTGATATATATTAACCAAAACTGGTTTATCATGTCATAGTACTGCTTCCAAGAAGTGTTAAGGAGAATGAGTGGTTTGTCTTTTGTTTGCCTAACATTAAACCAATGTTCATCTTGTGAGCATGTGATTGCAGTGTTTTATTTGCTAATAAGCCACTCACTAATCCCTTGAACGCTAAGTGCATTGAGCCAACGTTGGGGCAAAGTGATGAGAGCCACATCTGCAAGCCCACAATTACTACAAACACATAGCGTTCACCTGTTCCTGCAATTAGCGTGACGGACAGTGACCATGGTGACAGAACAACGGGACGTGGCAGAACATGGGAGCAAAAATACATTGGGCAGATCCTTTCCGTCAAAATCTTGACGGATGTAGAAGATGGCGGAACATCAGAGGACTCATCTCCAAGGCCTGTCTGTATTTGTAGTGAATAAAACTGTAGCCATGTAATACGCCCAGCTTCTCCAATTGTGCTTCCACAAAATTTCTCACAAGACCTAAATCTGATTGATTTTTTCTCCGATGCAATCCGATTCTACATAGAATACATTGTAATGTCCTTTCACTGACTGCCATGGTGCTTTAGTGAGACAACTATTTCAAACTGTGTGTATCCCCGTTAAAATATTGTCTGATCAGTTCATCTCACTCCATAATGATATACAAGAGTAGTAGTCTACATCAATAAGGCCATAATAAGGCGGTACTACGCCTTAAATTATGGAGTTAGTGTAAACATATTTTATAAACATTTGAAGCAGTACAAAAGTGTAATCGAGGCTTCTCTTGCGATGAAAAAAATAAAAATAATTGTTGCCTGACATGTAAATAAAGTGGTATGGTATTGCTGCACAAAAGCATTATACATTAAATCGTTGATATATATACAGAATCAAGAATAGTTATGGCAATTATTAAAGACTCATGACAAATTATTCAGCAATTTAAATCGGTTGGTGGCGATAATATATTTTTGGGTAGCCTGATTTATTTTAAAGTTGTTTATACCATCACTGATGCCATATAAAAGAACATGAACAGTAAATTCATAATTATTACGCAGAAAGAAATCACATAAAATACGCCTTGGAACAATGTACAGTGGGTATTTGCTTTAAATCGACAAAAATGATATTTCTCCGTACATACTTGGGAATATTGTTACACTTTTGAATTCTAAACAAACTATAAAGAAGCTAGAAGAGCTTTTATATCCAAATAAAATCATTTAATCTATTAGTTCTGAGCAATTTAAGGACAATATTGTAGAGGAATAACTAATTTTATATCTTAGCAGCTAAATTATATTAATTACCGTATATCGCGGTGTATAGTACGCTACTTTTTTTCTTTTTTGAGCTCGTTTTTGGCCTGGTGAGTATTATCCACCGGTGCGTACAATATATTGATTTTCCTGTGATTTGGAACTCAAAATTTTGATAAATAGGCAGTCTCACGTCTCCCGAGTAAACTGCGATCTCCTAACTGCTCATATTTTCGCCCAAAAATGGCAAATTACTTCAGCAGCTACAATGAAACAGTTTGTTTCTAATACAATTAAGATGTCTAGTGAAATAAGATTCCATAACAACCTAGCATTTATTTGTCTTTTAAATATCAGATAAAGTCATTTCTTAATGTTATTTAAATAATAATCTACTCATCAGACATCGCTAGGCCTATTTCATCATGTGTATTACGTTGATTGCGTGACGAGTGTGAAGCTTCTATTCCATTCACCAGTGCCTATCTTATACACTGTATACAGCTTGATTATTAGAGGGTTTTATTCTTTTAGGCCTACATATTTTACTGCAATATATATTCAAGTCAATGGTATTCTAAAATACAGACGAAATGTATCCTGGTAGAAAGTTTAAATAATATTCAAATGCTAATATCGATAGGTTTCACGGCAAAAATAATAATATAATAATACTTATGCTCATGATATAATTGCCACATTCCTAAATACATACATATACATGATATAAGCATTCATTGTATGCTTGTAATAAATCACGCTTACAGTGCTGTCACCATACATACATGTGCTATTTCATTATTGTTACTCTAAATAAAAATTTGTACATTGTTAGACAAAAGTGTTTTTTATTCGTTGCATCTTAATGAAAATTAGCTAGATTATATCGCCGTTTGACCGTCATAAACGGTATGCATTCTATTGAAGACTAGACTGAAGACCTATTCACCAGATGGCGCTCTTCCCGTCATTTACCTGACTATAACTGCTTTCACCAGGTGGTGCTAATATGTTATATCGTGATCATTTGTGGTCAAATCAATAATAAAACAAAAATAAATATAATACTCAGATAGTTCTTCCTAATTTTATATTTTTATATTGTTAACAATATTTCTTTTCATCAAATCATTTCATTTATTTTATATAATCTTTATTCACGGTTATTAGCGAATCAATTATATCCATATGTAACCAACTGAGTTGACCCACATTCTGAATGCCTTGAGTACTAAAGACATACCACACACACACACCCCAGACAGAATGTGTAGATACTCACCACCCTATCTGTGTTTTTTGGTACAAATATTGGTACATGCGTATACACAAGTGCAAACTATACGCCGCGAAATACGGTAGAGCTTTTTTTATGAGATATATTAGGCTGAGGTGGTCGTAACATTTTGTGTCTTATTGACTGCTACTACTCAATCATGTCATAAGTTTTAGCACTCTGCCATAATCACTTGAAAAGTAAACTAAAAAGCCAAATAATATGATGCAGATACAGAAATAATAACAGAAATCAAATGAATACCAAGTAAAAGGGGTAAATTACTACTTTTACTAAACATAACATTTCTGTATCCTACATGCATTTTCTTTTGATGTCATTTTCTTGAACAGAAGTCGCCCATTCAGTGTTTAAATTGGTGTGTATACAACCATGTGCACACTAGTTGTATACATGTGTTTTATATAATTGTACACAAAACAATATAGAACACAAAAAAAACTAGAAAGAGTTGTTCAGAAACGAACACGAAAGCAGCCCTCCATTATCGCTCGACCACTATTTTAAAATTGTTTGCTCCAAAAGTTTATCAGGTCAAAAATTCATAGATCAGCTATCATGCAAGATTTATGAAATAGTAAAAAAAAAAAACTTGAAAAAATAAAATAAAAATTAGAAAAAAATAAAATAATGTACGACTGGCAGCCATTTTAGATTTTTTAGAGTGAAATTTGTCATGGGTTATCCTTGTGTGAGACATAACATTTTGTTTTATATTCAATGGTCTAGTCATTTTGCATTTCTTAAGTTAAGTAAATATTACAAAATTCAAAATGGCTGCTAAAGCCATTTAATCAGGTCATTGGCTGATATAGCTGAACATTTTGCCAAACTAAAAGAAGATCTGACGGCAACTTTTTCCTGAAATGAGCTAGCGAGAATTTCTTCCTTAGTGGCCATAGTAATTAAAGGGTTGATGATATGATGATCAAAATGTCACCAAAACAATTCCCCAGTGGTATGTGATGGCTATGTGCAGGGTTCATACTCCCATGATGAAACAGAATTCCAGGACTTTTCCAGGACCTAATGAGATTTTTCAAGAACTTAAGTGTACACAATAACTTGTATATTTATTTTGAAAAAATTAAATTGACACTATATTTTCAATATATCTTTTAAAATTGATAATAAAATCGGGCAGGTAGATTTATTTCAACTTGTTCTAAAAAGGGTAACTTAATTATTAGACTCTAGCAAATACCATTTCTGCAATCTCTTTTGTCACTATTTAAAATTCCAGGACTTTCAAGCACTTTTAACAAAATTCCAGGACTTTCAAGGCCTGGATTTTTATTTTTCAAATTCAAGGACTTCCCAGGATTTCCAGGACCAGCGCGAACCCTGTATGTGAAGTATGAGGAAGCAGAAGTTGATAGATTAGTAGCTATTTTGAAAACAAATAACTGCGGCCGCGGCGGCGGACCGTGTGGAATACAGTAAGCAGCCTGCCTCGGAAAGGGCTGCTTAAAGAATCATTCAACTGCAAGATGCGCATGCCTGGGACAGCCAGGTGTAGGCCAACAGTAGCCTATTGAGTACAGATTGATGGCATTAATATAGCCACTAAACTGATTACAAGATACTACTCAAACGAGACATTGATTCAATGCTGTTTTAAAGCTAGGCCAACGTCTGCGACGCTGGCCCAACATTGAACCAACATAGAATAAATGTACAATGTTTGAGAGAAAGTCCTCCTGCCCAGTAAACACAAGACATTTGTATAACATTTATACAACGTCGGCCCAACGTCTTCGACGTTGGTCCAACATTGCATGAAGTCATACAAATGTTTTGTGTTTACTGGATGTCAATACAAGCTTAGAGTCAAGCAGTTTTCACATCCCTGCAGTAATACAGTCAGTTTGTTTGCAAGCCAGCGACCAAGTAGGGGCAAGGGCCAAGGGCTTTGAATTATTAACTCATAGATGTCGCTCAAGTATATATGAACTTGCTGTGATTTGAGAACTTGCTCTTAATGAGGCTTTGGGTATGAAACGCATATTTATTATTAATATGGAATAGGGCCTTGGCCTACCCACGGGCACTATTGCCTTCTGGGGACCCTTGTCCCGCAAATTTTGACAGTTGACCATACCTTTAAATATATTTTTATAATGGATGAAATATGGTAAAATGTGCAACCGTTACGACCGATCATATATATTGTTTTTATTTCACAACAATTGCATAAAATAGCAGAAGCAATGTTGGATCGCGTCTGTATCTATATTTATATAGTTTTGTGAAAATTGGATATTAAACCTAGAAATTAGTGAAAAGTTTCTGGTTTTAATCATTTTAGCAGCTGGGTAGGAAGAAAATGTATTTTATGTTTTCATTTTGTGTCACTTTACCCAATCGGTAGGTAGGAAATTTATTTTATTTGGCGCCAAATTCACTTCCATGCATGTCTTGTCTGTAGGCCTATACATGTGGCTGCATAAGGGCCGTTCAACAATTATGTAATCCTTTTTGGACGATTTTTGATGTTACTTTGACTTTGCTCCGTAAAGCATCCCTTACACTGCTATGGGCAAAATACACAAATACAAATACACCCAGCACTGCCTGCTGTGGGCGACTGGTGCTGTGGGCGCCCAGTACTTTCCACCAGTATTTAGGAAATCCATAAAATAAATTCGGGTCGCACAAGTATTGATAAGGTCGGGCGGAATTTGGAAACAAACAGTACTTTTTTTCAGGCTGAGTGAAAACTGACATTCTAAAAAGAACCTTTGTACTAGGATGGCCCTTAAATTTGCAAGCTCGTCTGAATGGTTAATAACAAATGTTGCCATTCCTGCACATTTTTTTTGCAGTACTGGACTGGAGGAATGGCACTATTTCGAGCCTGATATAGTTGTGAGACACGAAAGTGGTCGTAACATAGGACATCAATGGTCGTAACATTGAAAAGCAAAAAATTAGTATTCACATGTTTGTAACATTTGGTCAAACATGAGACATTAATGGTCGCACATAGGACACCCAAGAAAATCATTCACTGCGGCGCACATGGCATTATGGAGAGGATACCAAAAAACATTTGGTGTCCTTTGTGGGACTGTTCTAAAAAGACATATTTTTTAACATTTATCCTCAATTTTCTGCCTTCAAATTTAATTGTATTACAATTTATCATTGATTTAATCGATCTGTTAAGTACGGTAAATAAGTTAAAATTTTGCTTTAAAAAAATGGACCCAAATGTTCCATTGTTTGACACACATATTGAGAACTGTGACATTTCCATTGTAATATCTCCAATAATCCTGTGCTTTTAACACACGCAATATATTTAGAAGCTATTTGTACTGTAAAAATATATTACTACTCTGCATTTAATCAAATTTGCATTGACCCATGTCAGAAAGAAACTGCTTTTGGTCTTAAATAAAATGTTTATAGGCTTACTATAACTTATAGTCGGGTTCACATTAACCTACACAGAGCACTGTGTATAAGTTTTCTCAAACAGACACAGACAACCGTCTTAAAAGGCCGACAACTCACCACACATGCGTATGCTTGCACCCACCCTTCCCCTTTCATGACATGTGTACACATGTATATGCGCCAGCCGATCAGTAAACTCTTAGCAGGACAGCCGGCCAATCACAAGCTTACTACGATACGTTGAAAATGAGAGTGGGGGAAATATGACGTCAGCTACTCTTCACAATTAACCATGCAGAATACAGGGCTCGACACTAACCAAAACGGTTGCCTGGGGCAGCCGATTTCAGGTGGGGGCAAATAAAAAAGTACACACAGTGGCCCCCTGGGCAATAGGTTCAATTTGCAGCATTTTAAATTTCAACGACTGTCATAACAGAAACCGGATGTCAGTGGCAAGTTGGGCAAGTGATAAACTGTAAGGGGGGAGGGGGGGGAAGTACCCCCCCAAAGGGGGGTGGCAAGTACTCCCCCAAAAAAAGTACCTCAAAAAAGAAGGTCCAATCAGTAAGTGTCTAGCCCTGGAATAGCAGTGCCTAACAAGTAACGGCTGGCAGTGACACAGCACTGTAATTTTCGCCGATTTCTCAGTCAATTCTCAACCAATTGTCATATAATTTTACAACTACAAGCATTGTTTTCTATTTATGGGGCCACTACCCTGCAAATTTCATTGGAAACTATTGCATAGTTTAAACGTTAGTCTATTTAACACATACCGGTAGTGACATACCGGATGTAATAAATAAATAACAATGTCACCCTCTATAAACCCATTAAGGCCATTTTCTATTAAAATCCTAACAAGGGTGAAAATTTCGCAAAATAATATTTATTATTTCAAAAGTTAGACCATTTGCCATGTAATAAAATTCTAAAATTAGTTTAATGGGGTTAAAGAGGAACGTCGTAGTTTCAATTCATTACATGTCAAATGGTCTAACTTTAGAAATACACTATATATTTTACGAAATTTTCAGGGCTGTTAGGATTTGAATAGAAAATGGCCTTTACAAAATTTGAAGAAAATCGGTTTAGAATTGACGGGAAAATCGCCAAAATCATGCGATCCTGGTTAATTTGACGGCGAGTATAGTTACTCCCACTAGCTTCGTCTCAGAATTTCATTAGGCCTACATGTCAGATGGTCTAACTTCTGAAATACTTATCAAAACTTTGCAAAATTTGCAGGGTAGTCGCGACAAAGACCTGGAAGGCCTAAGTCATGAATGGAGCGACTTAAGTCGCTTAACCTGTGAAACAGTTCTCTCATGGCTTCTCACTGACAGCCAGCCTAAATTTACGCTAACGTTAGAGACGGATTCTCTGTTTATAAGTCGCTCCATTCATGACTTAGGCCTTCCAGGTCTATTCGCGACATCAATGAATGGAAAATAGTGTAAAATGTCATGAAAATTGGTTCAGAATTAACTGAGGAATCCGCGAAATTCATTCATCTGGTTGATGAATCGAATGTAAATCTGACTATTGTAACTAAGTATAACTTCCCCCTATTCCCCGTGGACCAGGCGACTCGCTCCGCTTACCGATCAGCGCTATAAAAAAACACTTAAAAAATTCACCTTTTGCCATTTAAAAAATATTTGGTGACTAAATTTTTTTTTTTTTAACTCCATTCAACTTGCCAAGTTATATGGCGCCTATTTCTGCCGTTTTTTCGGCAAAAAATACTTTACATCGTCTGGTCCGTTCTTTGTCATGTATGCTGACAGGTGCAAGTCATTCATCATTAGAGCGGTGGGCGATATTAAGTGAAATTCGGGAAAATCGGTATACTATACATACCAAAGAGAGGATTTCCCAAGGTAAAATAATTTGCAACCAAAATGGCAAAAATTATACCTGGAGATCGCCGGACATGTTAGTGAGTTGAATAGAAGTTAAAAAAAATAATTTCAGCCAGTAAATATTTTTTAATATTTGGCAAAAACTGTGGTTCGCGATATTGGGCGTACGACCTATACTATAGGCTAGCTATTTCCAGGCACAATGCGTTGAATGCCAGTGCATAGGTGCAGTGCAGTGGCACCAGCTAACGTAAAAAGTCTTACTTGTTAATGTTAATGACAACAATGCAGCCTGATGTTATTGTTAGTCGAGACGCTCTTTCGGGTAATAAGCTGATAAGTTTCGGTGTTTGATAGTATGTAACGTTAGTCCTACAGATGTAGAATGAGGAAAACCACAAACGTCGTGAGTCGGCATGCACATGACACTGACTCAGCCTCAGACGAGCAGAATGACTCAACGCCAGACACTAAATTGTAAATAAGAGATTCCGGAAGCCTTCCGGGGATGCCCAAGCGTATGACCAATCACTGATATTCTTACATTACAACTGGAAAGCATCTGCTTTGGGATTACTTGATTGGGTACTGTCACTACAGCTGTTTGGCTGTTGTAACTTTTACTTGTACTGTAGTGTTGTTAATCTGTCACTGTTATTTATTATGCGTTTGTTTGACTGTTTAAATATTCACAGCTAATTTTAATTCATTTTATTTTGATTTTGTAAGGTATTAATAATTGTGTGTGACCATAATAGAGAAATCAACATGTTTTTTTTAGGGTATCTGTGGGCATCATGAAACTGTTATAATGTGACGTCACAATACAGTAGAACATGTGGTCACAATCCTGAACAGTGACTGGACAGAGCTTTAAATATAAATTGTGACGGCATATCACCCAATATAATACATAAATAGCCTTCCAAGGACTTTTACCTAATAGGCTAAGTACCCATGCTGTCACCAGCGCCCCACCACGTCCTCTCGTGCGGACAGGGATAAATTGCCCTGGTCACAGAATGATCTACCGTACTGTAAATCAGGGATACCTTGGCCCGCGGGGTAGCTTAGCCCTAGGCCAACAGAAAACGGTGTCGTGACGACAGTGGCGGATCCAGAATCTGTAGAAAGGGGGGCGCCCAGGGTTTGGGTTTTTCTTTGATAAATTTTAGCCAATTTAGGGGACTTTATAATGTATTTGGCGAAAAAAGGGGGGGGCTTCCCCCCCCCCCCCCTGGATCCGCCACTGTCTTCGCTCCCTCGATTTTGGACTTTGCCAAAACTTAAAGTGAAAGAACAATTAAATAAAGACCAGCTAAAATACTATCAGACTTAGAAGCATGGTGCTCCAAATGGAGAAAAAAATTAAATGCTAAGAAGACGCAGCTTATAATGCTTAAAACTGAGGGAAATATAGAACTAGAACTTTTTGGCGAAAAACTCACTGCAGTACAGCAAGCAAAATTGCTAGGAGTAATGTTAGATGAATCAGCTTATCTGTGCTAACATGGCTCCGGTTCAGCTGATTCAAGACTCATGATATGTGTTGCGGATTGTGTAAAGCATGAGCACAGGAGTGTGATGTACGAACTGTAGATAGAGATGTAGTTGCATTCTCTGTTGCAGTTGCAGCAGAACTCGATATTACTCAGTTATGGGTAGAATTTGGTTCAGGAAAAGCATTCTTGGGGAGTCTGCAATGTCTTCCCTGCGCTGACATATGTCCTCCTTAGCATGACTCGCCCCTTTTAAAATTTGTGACCTTAATAATTTTAATGAAGCTAGGAAACAACTTTAGAAAACTTTAGAGAATATTCCCCTACTCAATCAGCATTATTGCAGCATTGCAAACGTGCTGTATATCAAGGAGGATATGTTTGGGGTCAAGCATTAATTATTTTGCCATAATTCCCAAATCGCGTTGATGGGTCAAAAAGAAACACAATTATGTTCCGTTTTGGACAACTCTTCGAGACGTATCTCATGTTTGCAATCAGCTCCTAAAATATGCTTGTAATAGAATTGCTAAGATCGATCTGATCAAAGATCGATTCCAAATTTTAACATATAAATTCATTGATTCGCTCAACGAACACTCAGATCTTTTCAAACTACAAAATGAATTAAGAGTATCAAGAATTAACTCATTCCAGACGGAGCCCGAGATATGTCGGGCAAGCTACTTCGGCGGTACAAGACGGAGCCCGAGATAACTCGTGTTATATGTAGTTAGAACGATCTCACCCTCCACTATGTTTGGAGGGTGGCTTTGCTAACTAGTTATTATTATGACGTCATAAAAAGTACATTTTTAAAAAATAACCCGTCCACAGAAACATGTAGGCCTATGTACTGAAAATGCCGTCTTGAATGAGTTAAGAGAAGGCATAAAACACATTTGGACAAATTAATATCAGAATATGCCGAAATTCACGATGAAAATTGAGACTGCTGTGTGAATGGGGCTAGAGTTGTGTAGGCCTAAGTGTCGGTCCAGCGCCAACAGCGTTGGGCCGACATTGATGCAACGCTGGCAGCGCTGACAGCAGGTGAGAGTGATAAAATCTTCCGAGAGCTGTCACAGTGTGGCTACCGCGGTGCCAATGTCGGCCCAGCGCAAACAGCGCTGAATTGGCATTGGCGCAGCGCTGGCAACACTGGCAGTATTCGAGAGTGCTATAACAGCTATGTCGCGATGACAGGCCAATACTTACGGCGCTGGTCACTCATCGCGACATGATAACAACAGGTATCAGTCTGTTGTCACTCACCCCTGGTTGCTCTAAAAAGAAAACAAGCGAACTTTCTATATTTTACAAATTAAGATGAGACGCTTCTAGGAACTTTCTATTTTTTCAAATTATCAACTTTAGACACTTTTAGACCATTCCACTCAAATTCAAATGAAATTACATAACTCTGACGTTTTTTCGGCAAACAACACGAGGTAAATTGATCACATTTGATCCAAAATTTATATGAGCAACGAAGCATGGTGGCTCTACTGTCCACATGGCACCAACTGGCACACGGTGCGACATTGTCGCACCGCAATATAAGTCCTAGTGTCTCAAGTGTTGATTTAATTGGACCATGTTTTAAAACTCAACCTAAAATTCACATTCTAAAAATTAGGGACGCAGCATGTACTGTATTGTCCACTTATTGAGGTTGAGTAAACAGGTCACACGTTGGACAGCCAAGTGCAGAGCGCCATTTTAAGTAGGCCTATGTTAAACATACTAAGTGAATTTAAATGTACACGAGAGGCATAGCTAGGTTTAATAAAAGAAATGTCTCAAATGTTCATTTAAAGGATCTGCCAAATTACAACTTTATCGGCCTTTTTTATTCAGATTTCAAGAGATAAGATCATAAGACACGAGATATAGGGTAGCTACTGGCTGGTTCAACACCTCATTTAGACCACCGCGACCCTCTGTTCGCCGAGGGCGCATCAAAATTAATTAAATTATAAAATGCTTCTGTTTCCAGGTTCATTGCCTCCCTTGCCAACCAGACATTTTGCAATGAGAATTATATACTAATGAAGTATTTGGATAGGCTAAAAGCAGCTTTATACAAGCTTCGAACGCCTTTATCTCACTCTCAGCACCCTTCGGGTGCCAGGGTTCTCAGGTGCTATGGTAGGCTTATGGCGCGATTCGAAATAGTTACTGTGACGTAATTGCAGCCCAGAATAACCATGAATAACCGCAGATATACACATCAATAATCTTTAAATGTCTATAATAACTTTTCAAAGAGCGATATCAAATTAGTGAATTTACTCTAATCGGAAATCCCAGCTTACTGTGGCTACTGTGATTTATCACCAACCAGTATTCATCGGATCATTTTACAGACCCAGCAGTGGAATAGCTATCCCCTCTGATTACAAGTCTATTTCGCCTATACAGCTCAGGCGGAATTAGACGGGGCGCCTGTCTGGCACTTCGTTTCCAGACAAAATGAAATGAATCGGGATTTAGGCCACCTTTGTGCACATATAGGCTAAACTGGGCCAGGAGAACCTCCTGAGGATGGTGAGATGATTGAGATGACACTGTCCTCCAGACACAGGATTCGAAATTCGAGCCCTGGCGGTTTGAGGCCGAGCACGCTACCTCTCGGTCACGGAGGCTCCCCACAATACTGACTTTCACACGTGGATGGGGAAGAAACATTTTTTGTTTCTTTCAAACCGCCGAGACCGGGAACCGAACCCCGAACTCTGGCGTGAAAGGCAGCGGTGCTAACCACTACCCTAGGGCCCCCGCCCTCGTTTTCAGACGGGGAGCTGGATGTTGTTCATAGACTCCAGAAATTCAAACAAAATGGCCGCCGTTTATACTGTTCATACCAGCTCGATTCGAATTTTCAATTGTTTATATTTTCCTGACGCGACCTTGAAAACTTATTAACGATGGCGGCCATACACTTTTTCAGCGTCACAAATTGATTGTACACCACTAGACAGTCAGATGAGGGTGTGCAAACATCACAGTGGTGCCTCGCGTGTTTTTTCAATAGGCAGCTTGTCAACCGGGGGCGGAACCGGTTGATAATTTTGACTAGGGCGGAATACTAGCCTTGTGTTCATGGCTATGGAATATATGATCTTGAAGCCATAGATCAATCAATTCAAAAGATAATAGAAAATAGACGGAGCCTCCCTCATGTAATTCTGGCTGGGGATTTCAACCAAACTGATATAGATTGGCTGGAAAACACTGTACCAGGAAAACAATATACTAAGGAAATCAATTTTAAACTTTTAGACATAATAAATAAAACAAGTTTCAACCGATTAGTGAATATGAACCAACCACGGGATATTCTTGATTTGACCTTCTCAACCTATTCTGCAGAATTAGACGAAATTCATACAACACCCGGAATGAGTAACCACCAGCATGGCTGTCAGTAGGCTACAAACCCAAACATAAAAAAGCACCACGTAAAGTTTACAATTTCAAAAAGGCTGACAGCAGGCCTACCAAAATTGAAACTGCTCTATCCTCTTTCTATGAAGAATTTAGCAAAATGTCAGACATTTCTGTAGAAGACCAGTTGACGAAATTCAAAGATGGAATTTTCAAAATTATTAATAAATATGTACCAACAAAACCATTGAAAAACAAAATAGATGTTCCTTGGATGACAACTGAAATAAAAAGATTATTAAAAAAAAGACAAAGGTTATTCAAAATTCACAAAAAAAGCAAAAGTACTAAAATTAAGCAGAGACCTAAGAAAATCAGTGACAGTTTAAAATACAAATTAAAGGACGCATACAATAGTTATTTGACAGAAATGCTTGTAGGTGAGAATGAAAACAAAAAAAAAATTTTTTTACAATTTTTTGAAAAACAGGAAACGTGACAGTTTTGGAGTATCACCATTAATCAATAAGCAGGGAGAAACCATAACAGACACCAAAGGCAAAGCCGAAGTTCTAAATGAACAAGTACAGTTTTTGCCAAAGAAAAGAATCAATCAATCCCTCCTGTAAATAATCCAAACTTAAACATGCCTGACATCAACTTTACAACCAACGGAATTTCAAAATTACTGTCCAAAATAAATCCTCAAAAAGCTAATGGACCTGATAAAATACCAATAAGATTCCTTAAAGATTATGCTGATGATATTTCTAAATTCTTAAAAAATATTTTCCCAAACTCTTATAATACCGGTGATTGGCTCACAGCAGATTTAATACCAATTTTCAAAAAGAGAAAAAAAACCTAGCTTCAAATTACTGTCTCCCTTACAGCCATCACGGGCGGGGGCCCTAGGGTAGTGGTTAGCACCGCTGCCTTTCACGCCAGAGTTTGGGGTTCGGTTCCCCGTCTCGGCGGTTTGAAAGAAACAAAAATTGTTTCTTCCCCATCCACGTGTGAGAGTTAGTATTGTGGGGAGCCTCCGTGACCGAGAGGTAGCGTGCTCGGCCTGGAATTCACTGCCACCCAGTCTGTGTGCGCCTCCAACAGGGCAGTCCTGCAAGGAAGGCCGTCATCTCTCCCTCAACCTTTAATTTACACGTGAACCCCACTGTATATAACCATTGATGCACTCTCTATTCACTGTAAATAAATTTCTGCACTGCACTGCGAATGTCAGTTTCTTTTCTCATGGGGTCACGTGTGATCATAATGCCATTAGGCGACGATCAAAATTAATTCATAAAGCCATTAATCTGGGTCGCCTAAATGATCATAAAGTGCAAGTTTACAAAAAATTACCAAATTACTAGATGTAGTCGATAATTATAGGCCTACTTACATGGGTGTAAAATTTAATTTTAATGGTCGTTTTGTAAAAGAAAAACAGTTTAGATACTCCTATGGATGTAGAGCAATATTCTCCTTACTACGTAGGGCAAGAACGTTAGCTCTACCCATAGTAGTACAGCTAGTTAGTCACTTGGGGGGTTCGTTTTGTGAGAAAAGCACCAAAATTGGCAGAATGTTGCAAAATGGTCCAGTGAATCATATAAGAGGAAAACCCCAATCAATTTTTACCATTGAAATGCTCAAATAAGCGAAAATGCAAAATGGCCGCCAAAAATACAGCCGTTAAGCAAGCTTTGTGTTTTCTTCGCAAGAAAAACACCAAAACTGACAAAATGCTACTTCACAGTATGGTGAATCACATAACAAGAACATTTAAATTGATTATTTCTATTAAAATGCTCAAATCATCGAAAATTCAAAATGGCCGCCAAAAATACATTCATTAAACAAGTTAAGCGTTTTATTTGTGAGAAAAACATAAAAAAATTGCGGAATTACAGATGTTGGTAGGTTGAATCACAATACCCCAACACATTATTTTTAAATGCTCAAATTACCAAAAATTTAAAATGGCCACCTGTCTTCGGTGAGATATATGTACATACGCATATCTCTTGTATTTATTCAACAACATGAGAGACAAAGATATGGGTTGTGTTCACACATATACTGAATGACTTAAATCAAACAAAAACTTATTTTTTTAAACTTAGTTTATATATTCAAAATGGCCGCTACCTTAATACACCTTATCGAACACCTGCCGCTTTATTTGGTCATATTTATAATACATATATTTGAGTTTTTTTCATGTTATCTTCAGGCCTATGTAATTGAATTAGCCCCTAATAACCTAAAAATCATATGGAATATATTGATCGTGTCATCAAATGTAGGCGGGGCCTACATTTTTGTTTTTTTATATGTGGCGTCAACTACTCCCATCAAAGTGATGAAGGTGTACGAAGAGTAGCAACATTGTTAATTGATCGAGAACTGTTGGCAAAATTAGCCAATACTGATGCTATAAATAATCTAGTAAAAGTGTACACAGAAAGAATAACTAAAATGGGTGTCACCCTAGACTCGTCCCTGGGTTAAAAGCAAATTCAACGAAAGAAGGAATGCCTGTCAGCCTGATATTTGAAAGTGATTTAAATACAGCTATAAACAAAGCATGTGAACATGGTGAACTAACCTGATGTAATGGTATCAACAAGGGCAACTAAAAGAGTCAGGAAGGATGTTTGAAAGTAAAACTGTTTTTAATGGGAGTTTTGATTCAAACTGTCAGTTCAACTCTGTGCCTGACAAATCATAAGCATTGGTAAGTATGGTATTAGAAGGTCACAATATAGACAATTAAATAAGACCCAGAGCAAATATGCCTGTTTTACCATACACTTAGACACAAAAGAGACAGAGAAGCACCATTTCCTATTTTTCAGCCTCTAATTCACTCACATACACGTGAAAATAACTGATTGACGCTCTTCACTAATATGGAATCGAAATCTCTTATTATCGTCTACTTCAAATATCCACTGGCAAACACAGTGTTGTTATTAGGAACACCAGGTAGTTTTTCCTCTAAGACCCAAATCAGGGCTTTTTTTACAACAGGGGCTGTAGATAACATTTATCACAACCATGACAGAAAATAAGCATCACATTCAGATTGACCCTTTGTCAGAGAATTATGCTGATGAGCTCCTAAGCTAGTTCTGCTAATGTGCAGCATGTTGTAGCCTACCAGTCAATCACTAATAGATGGTAACATTGATGTAGGTACAGATGTACTGCATAGGTCATCAATTGGAGAACGTCTGTGGCCGGACAAAGTGTTAGATGTTGTTGTCAATGAACATTCTGTCTGCATATCATGTATTACAATGCACTGAAGCTGCAGGAGTGAACTCCTTTCAGGAGAGTGCAAACACAGTGGCTATAATCCGGTATCAACTCAATGTCATAAATCAAGCAGTTCAGCACACAAACCTCGGCCAGGCTACAGTTGTAACAGCTGATAAGCCATTGTAGGCTTTAGCCATAGAGATACAAAAAAATATTGTTGTGGCCAGATACGAAAGTTCGTTATACTTTTGGGAGGCTTTCTCATCGCAATGGCTTCTATCCGTGTAGCCTATTAGGGGACTGGCTGGATGGTAATGAGTGGTGTAGGGGTATCGAATATAGTCCAATGTCACTTCTCCAGGATGCTATGATTGAGGGGAAACATGTCACAAGAACTCGATAGGTTCACCAGGTAACAACAACAGCTCTGTATGCTCCCCAGCACACTGCATATCACAAATAGACAAGCGACACATACTAGTGGTGTTAATGTACCTCCTGTTGATGAATGGTGTGCTGAACAGTCACAAGCACCCCCAATTTCTGTATTGGTGTAGAACGTTGGCACTAGATCGATCCGGAGTATTGTTGTTACACTATGTGCTTGTTTTATTGAGCGGAATTGCCAACTATATGTTGATTCCCTGGGGAACTATAATCATTATGTCCGGAGGTTACGAGTCTATATTAGATATATGGTGCAAATTAGGATCAATTTGCACAAGGTAATTTACTGCACTTAAAACCGCATGTGTTCTTTCTTTAAGTGTTTTACACCAAAACCATGAGCAGCTAAACCAGATAATTAAGAGAGACAGTGGAGCAGTACTATAGGTGCACACAACATGTAGGCAGGGATAGTAAACACCACCAACAGACTTCTTCTGTTTAAATTAAGTTTCAAAAAACTGTAAAAGATATGATCAGGGTAATGATATGATCAGGGTGAAGAAATGGGTAGCCCATTTTTTAGAAAAAGGTAATGGATGATCTATATTATTCAGACACTAAGACTGTTATGGACCCATCAGTTGTATATGAGGTACAATCTATTGAAAACTGTAGAAGGAGCAGTATGATATCTTTGTTCAGGAGAGGTTCGTGATTTGTCAAAGGCCAATCACTGACACAATAACAAAGAATAAATTAACGTTATTTCGAAAACAACCTGAGAAAGCAAATTTCTAATTACAAGACTGCGTCACTAAAAGCAAATTGTTCTCTTTTCGAAAGATTATATATTTCTTGTCCTGCAAGAGATGGAGATCCCAGCACGAAAACCAAGTGACTGTGTCCTCCATCACTAACACATATAGGTCAGATGAGGCAATCCGCTTAATCTGACCTACTATGTACATATGTCTTCAAGTAGGTAAATGTTGAGTTATTGGATGGTGCTGCTTTTATCCATATCCTTTTCCATTTCTCAGCAGAGAATATTGCTCAAGTTACCACCACTGGGGGTGAAATAATGGTAACAACATATGATACACAGCGATCAAGACACTTCTGAACCGGAGCCATGTTAGCACAGATAAGCTGATTCAAGACTCATGATATGTGTTGCGAATTGTGTAAAGCATGAGCACAGGAGTGTGATATACGAACCGTAGATAGAGATGTAGTTGCATTCTCTGTTGCAGTTGCAGCAGAACTCGATATTACTCAGTTATGGGTAGAATTTGGTTTAGGAAAAGCATTCTTGGGGAGTCTGCAATGTCTTCCCTGCGCTGACATATGTCCTCCTTAGCATGACTCGCCCTTTTTAATATTTGTGACCTTAATAATTTTAATGAAGCTAGGAAACAACTTTAGAAAACTTTAGAGAATATTCCCCTACTCAATCAGCATTATTGCAGCATTGCAAACGTGCTGTATATCAAGGAGGATATGTTTGGGGTCAAGCATTAATTCTTTTGCCATAATTCCCAAATCGAGTTGATGGGTCAAAAAGAAACACAATTATGTTCCGTTTTGGACAACTCTTCGAGACGTATCTCATGTTTGAAATCAGCTCCTAAAATATGCTTGTAAGCAAACATGTAGAGGGCGATGTAAATGTAGCGAAATTATCTAAATTGCACCAACTTATGCACATGACAAGGAGGATGTGTACTTTAATATATTGAATGACAAAAGTAGTAAGGAGTAGTTTTGGCTACATTTTGAATGTGTATATCGTTTCTGTCCATGGCTTTAACATACAATAATAATAAAATAATATGCAAGTTTATATTAAATGTAGAAATGTAGGCCCTATGTCATTGTATTTTGAAGAAAAGTTATATAAAAATGATGGAGCAGCAATAAAATAAATTGTATAGGCCTAACTAGTGTTTTTGGTTGTAGTTTTTAGATCCCCAAAAATCACTTTCATCTTTCAGTAGATTATCAAACATATATGTATTACAATATGTTTGTCCACAGTTCCATAATATTACTCGTCATTTTTATTCACAAGTCACAACCCACAAACGTAAATATTATTTATTTTCACAAATAGGCCTACATAACCCGCAATCTCAAGCCGGCAGATATTTGGGAATTCTTGCAAACTATGATTATTGTTTATTGTTGATGTGTATATGCATTTTCTTTTTTTTTCAACAATAGTATTAAGCCAGTGTGCCATCAAGCTTTTTGTGAATGACTATTGAATGTTAAAAATGTGGTCACTCTACTTTGTCAGATTCACCTGCAGTTCAATTGACTTAGAAAATATCACACAGCGGTCATCTTGAATTTATGCTATTTAGAGCATTCCAGAGAGCAAAATCGATTGGGATCTTCTTATATGATTCAGCACATAAAAATCTATAAGTGTACAAATTTTCATGCTTTTCTCACAAAACGAACACTACCCCCAATATAGATGTCGAAATCATAAACTCCCTGTTGAAAAATTCGGACAAAATTCAGAGGAGAGAAATTTAAGATACTGCACTTTATGCCACATAAGCAAAGTGGGATACGAGTTCCATTACGTATTAAAATGTCCTTTCTTTGCTTAGCAGAGAATGCTGTTACTATTGGCAAACGCTTATTCACACATCCCTCGATTTTTACTTTTAATCATGTTATGAATGCTAGTGGAACTAAATTATTGAAATCGTCTAAACTCTACAAATTATCGTTAAGCCTATACTACAAATTATCGTTAAGAATGTTAAAGGATAAAAAAAATGTTGTAATTTTACTGTATGCCTTCCTGATAAACAAATGATAATGTATATACCTCACATAGATATATCTCATATGTCTTGTAACAAGATTAAGAGAATAAACTTGATTTGATTTGACATCGGCATACTGGACTTTATACACTTAGTAGCAGTGTGTGCGCCTACACACTACTACGCCGTGTGCTGATTCATGCAGACTGCAGGTGGCCTTCCCCGACCCTCCCCCTGTATGAAATGATTACTTGTTGCATTTAAACGGAACGTGACAGTGTTTAAATATGGACAGTGTATGGACCTCAGTAAGGTCTTCGATGTGGTCCCACACTGCAGTCTTCTGAACAAGCTATAGTTTTATGGCATAAACGAAGGAACATGTAAGTGGATTCAGTATTTTCTCGCTAGACGTCACCAGAATGTCATGGTCAATGGGGTGTTCTCGAAGGAGGAGAGTGTGGATTCTGGCATTCCACAGGGCACAGACCTGTTAGGCCCCTACTCTTCCTCCTTTTTATCAACAACATACCTAGCAATCTCAGCGCTGGCACTACCATCCGCCTATTTGGAGACGATTGTCTTGTATACAGGCCAATATGTGGACATTGAGTTCAGTGAGATTGGTCTAACTCTAATTCCGGGCCATCTACTAGACCTTCCAGAGCCACCAGGAGCAATTCTTCAGACGCGGAAGAACTCATTTGTGTTTAGAACCATCACTGAGTGGAATACTTTCCCAGTTAGTAGGATGAAAAACCTAACTTTCATGACCACTTTCTGGCTAAGATGTTTTGATGATTGATTTGAATTTCTTGAACCTTTTAAAAAAAAATTCAGCCCTATGTCCCACGCAAAAATAACTGTTTTTTTTCTAGAGGCGTAATTCCAAAATGGCCTCTCACACCATTATGAAAAAAACCTTTTGACATATAAAAGCTATAACTGTGAATAAATACACTTTTTTGAGGATTCAACCACAAGGAATCAGTTTCTGACGTCAGTTTGGTATTAAAACCCATTTCTGACCTAAAAATCCAGGATGGCCGACAAATTTGGATAAAAATCTTTTTTTTTGGGCAAAACATATTTTTGTCACCTTGCAGCGGGGTATGAATGCAACAGTTAATATGCCTATGCATGAATGCATGGCTCTAAATGACAATCACAAATTACAATAAAAAAAGTTTAAAATTCAGAACTAATATGTCGTCTATAGGCCTCCACCTAAATGTGAAACGAGGAGACGGGTATACTGAAAATATAATGTTGGCCTATGTATTAGATTAATTACACCTCCTGCCAGGCTGTGTTCTGAATCCTCAGATTCTGATGAATATTTCATGCTCTTTTGCTTACCATCATCTGGTTTTATTTTCATGCTAGTTTCACTTAGCTTTCCCATGGAAAGCCTGAGGTGGTAAATGTGCTCAACAGCATTTATGTTATAGATGATAATAGATTGGTGATTGTAGACAAAGCAACACATACCGATGAGTCCATGTAGAACCCTGTCCATGGTGCATTAGGGGAGGCGTGGATTCAAATAGGCCCCTATGGCAAGTGAAGTCTGTTTTGTATCCTCTGGTACCACTGGAATCTGTCAGTAGCCACTTTTGAGATCCAATTAAGTTGCAAACAACTTGGCAGGCGGTTTGGAGTCTTTTTTAGTAGTCGATGCAGAAGATAGATACGATTCATCTTTTAAAGGGGTCAATGTGACTGGGGCCGCCCATGGTAATGTTGACCTTCGGATTACACCCGCTTTGATCATATTGTCGACCACTTTCTTTTTTGGGAGAGGTGGCCACAGCTCTGAGACAGAGTCTGTATGGGAGATGAGGTCTGCATATGGCGTAATGCTGGAGTTTTGACCAAACGATGTCACTTTCCATGTTCAATAATCAATTTCCCATACCCTTGGTCTATCAGCAGCTCATGTGGAATTTTTTTGCCCATTACTGGGAGCGCGTCAGCATTCATGAGTTTGATTTCTGTTTTACAGATCACCAGCAGGGGAGTTCCACCACGTTTGCATACTAGACCAGACGGCCGTAGTAATGACGGACATCCCAGTCTGAGATACATTACAGATTTATTTTTCAGCCACGAGTGTTCTGGCAGCACCAGTGTCGAGTAGGGCATGGACCTGCTCTCCAGCAATATCTAATACTATATTCGACACTGCGACAGTGCTGCCATTTGTGGCCACTTGAAGCCGTAGGCCTACGTTGTCTGGCTTGATACGGACAAACACTCACGTAAAGGCCTACCCCTTTGCAACATGCACAGATTGGTTGGCAGGCTGTTCACAACATACCAACCATTCTTTGTTGGTTCAGTGGTTGGGTTTCGGGTTCACCGTCCTTTCCACTTCCGCGTGTGTGGTACATGATACTGCTCACGTCTTCTCCAAGGTGTCGACTCATCTCTGTACCAAACTCCTGCTTGTCAAAAAATAGAAATACGGGAATTTCGTCTCTATATCTAGTCTAGCTGGTTATTGCGCAGCACAAAAATTAAAATCATTTGCAGGTCTAGTATATGGACATGTTTACATCATATGGTCATATTAAGAAGCCAAAATAAATTTTTTTATGATTTTAGCCTGGGCCAGTCCCTTTAAACCAACGTGTTTGCTGGTATTAGCAAGCTCTGATGATAATCCAACGGCATGGCACTGATCTCTTCAAGCATAATGAATTCAACCACATAATAAATTCGACCACAAAAAAATGTGAATAAATATTGTAGGCTAGTCTATTGATTTTAATTATATACAATGCGATTTGATCCCTGACAAGACCCATCTCAGACCCCTATCTCATGGTATTTCTCTGTTATCATAGTTTGATACAAGGGCATAATGGACCACTAGACAAAGTAGGGCCCAGACACTTCATATTTCATTCGTCACTGCATAGGCCCCCTAGTCCTATTCAAAAATAATTTGCTGTGTACATACATGAGCAAATATTTAGTGGTCTATATCACAAGGATTTTGAATGCCAAACTAGCACTTAGTTTTTATATATCAGTCTACATGCATAATTAGTTTTCAATTTCAAAATAACTAACAAAAACTGAAAGTAGTTTTCAATAAAATTGTTCCATTAATATGTGTTTGCCTTAGGATTTTTCACTCACCTATTTTACAATGTCAGATAAAAATGACATTTTACCAGCACAAACAGTGGATACAAATTATTTCTAAAAGCTACCAAAATGTATATAAACTGATAAAGAGGTTTTCTGATTAAAATTTCAAGGGGAGCAATATATACCCCCATACCCCCCAGACTGCCAGACTGCCAGACTGCCATTATTATTATTATTATTATTATTATTATTATTATTATTATTATTATTATTTATTTTTATTGTTATTATTTGTATTATTATTATTATTATTATTATTATTATTATTATTATTATTATTATTATTATTATTATTATTATTATTATTATTATTATTATTATTATTATTATTATTATTATTATTATTATTATTATTAATAATATTATTATTATTATTATTATTAGTAGTAGTAGTAGTAGTAGTAGTAGTAGTAGTAGTAGTAGTAGTAGTATTAGTAGTAGTAGTAGTAGTAGTATTAGTAGTAGTAGTATTAGTAGTAGTATTATTCTGTCACTTTCACCAGATCCTTGGAGTAGCTTTTTTTCAATTTCCTCAGGCGCTATGCAAAATTTTTGTGTCATTTTTTTCATCTTCCCCCGACATCGCTGAAAATTTTGTGGAATTCGGTTGTGTATTTTGTTGTGTATTTTGTAAGTTAGACCATTTGGCATGTAATAAAATTCTTGTTTCACGGTAATGATGAAATGAGAGTTGTAATTTTGAAAATGTATTACATGCCAAATGGTCTAACTTTCATAATATACAGCAATATTACACCAATTTTTTAGGGAAGTTGGGGGAAGATGGAAAAATGATCCGATAAAATTTTTGCTACTCCCAGGATCTGGTGAAACAGAGTGTATAGTAGACTAATAACATGTACGCTGGGACAAAATTCATTTTTGTACAAAGCTACATGTATACCCAATCGGAATCATTTTCCACCAGCTGCTATTGAATCCAGATCAATAGCAGCTTTGAAGAGCCAAATGAACGATTAGTCTGGTCTGATTCTCAGAACTGCCCTTCACATGATACTCCATTAACGTCTCACCACACATAATACCCCTCACATAGACTTACATGTATTATGACCCATACGTTTGGGCCTCTCAGCATTCTTTAAAATATATGTATAAACCTATATATTTTTTGAATCATCAGGACATACTCTATCAATGTATAAAATAAAAAAGGGTGCTTAAACGTCAGGCTTTTTTTCTATATTCGCATGGAAAAGTCAAGTCCTAGTTTATATGCCTTGTTACTACCAGCGTATGGACTACATTTTATATCTATCTCCCCCGATATCGAGGTTTTTGAAGCAAGAATGGTCACCCAATCTAAATGAATTGGTATCAAAATGATATAAAAATGTGATATGTAATCAAAAGCTTGCTGTAAATCGCCCCATTTTAAAAAAGATCGTGACTCTCACTTTTTAATGATATGCGCGTATGAATTTGTGTGGTGAGACCTTACCATGATTAAGGAGGATTGCGAAGATGTATCATAAAATGATAAAATGGAAAAAAATAAACATTGACTGGGAATACGAGCTCGATAAGTTTAAGGGTGATGTTAAGCGCTGTGGAATTTTTTCAGTAGCAAAGTCAGAGATATTCAAGAAACATGTGTCCCACAAAACTATATCAGAAAAAGCAAGGCAGTATTCGGTTCCCCTGGATAAAAAAATACGGGAGAAAATTAACAAAAAAAATAAACTGTGGGCAAAATTTAAAAACCCAACAACCATAAACAATGAAGAAGTATACATGGAATATCAAAAACTAAGGAATCAAGTAAGACGCTCTACAAGAAAAGCTCACAAACAGTATGAAAAAGAAATAGTTGAACAGATGTAAGGGAACCCAAAAAAATTATGGTCATATACCCAATCTAAACGGAAAACAAAAACCAACATTCCCAATCTTATTGCTGATGACGGAGACGGTAACAAAATAACTCTTGAAAAAGATAGTGACAAAGCTGAGGCCCTCTAAAATTTCTTCCCGTCAGTCTTCACCAGGGAACCAGAAGGGGACATCTCAGCCACTTATAAATGTCCAAAAACTCACTAAGGATACTGTGCAAAAGAAACGATCACAGCTAAAAGTTTCAAAATCTCCTGGGCCGGATAATCTACACCCGCGGATATTATCAGAAATGAAAAACACAATATCCACACCCCTAGCAAAAATCTTCAACACTTCAATAGACACAGGAGAACTGCCACGTACTAGAGTGGAAATGTGCCAACATAACAGTTATTTATAAAAAAAAAGGTGGGAAGAGATACCAGGAAATTACAGACCAATCAGCCTGACCAGTATTGTAGGTAAAATCATGAAGTCAATTATCAGGGTCGTGGACAAGTGGTATAAGATATTAGACGAAGGGGGTTGCATAGATGTGATATACTGTGACTTTATAAAAGCCTTTGACAAAGTCCCGCACAGAAGACTGTTAAAAAGATTAGAAAGTTCTGGGATATCAGTGATCATCTTGGACATCATTTCTAAGCAACAGAAAACAGAGAGTGAACTCAGACCATTCCAAGTGGGTGGATGTTATAAGTGGTATACCCCAAGGCTCAGTACTCGGTCCCCTACTATTTGTGACCTATATAAACGACCTTCCGGAAAAAGCAAAAACTTCCAAAATATTCCTATTTGCCGACGACATGAAAATGTTCAAGGCCATCAATAGCAAATAGTCAGGGTGCCAAAGCTGATATTTTAGCCGAACCCTGCTTGGAATGATAAAAAAAAATTTATGGTGGATTTTACATCATTAGGACCTCTGTAATAAATATCAGCCGGATAGCAAGCGAAAATCCTTGAGCTAATTGAGAAATTCAAGATGGCCGCCAAGATGGCCGCCAAGACGGCCACAACATATGATAAAACCTAACCTTTGAACTATTTGTCGTATAATATCATGTAATACCACTTTTCTCATAGTAATGCAAATCAGCAATCCATTTCTGGCATTTAATTTGTAATCGAAGTGCACAGATTCAAGATGGCCGCCAAAATGGCCGCCATTTCACAGAAAAAGGTAATTTTATATATTGAAACTAGAATGTCAAGTGACACCACTTTTTAGTAGCTATTTACATGGTTTGTATTAAGAATTACGGTAGATATTACATCATGAGGACTTCCATGATAATTATCAAAGCGGATAGCAAGCGTCTATCCTTAAGCTAACTGAGAAATCCATGATGGCCGCCAGCAGTCCATTAATAGCATTGTCTTTTGTCACTAGAGTTCACAGATAGAAGATGGCCGCCAAAATGCATTCTTCAGCTTGTTGGCCTATGCAAGGTGAATAGCAATGTAATGTTAAAGGGACTGGCTCAGGGTCATATGACCATATGATGTAAACATGTCCATAGACTTGAACTGCAAAAGTTTTTTAATTATTGTGCTGCGCATTTACCAGTTAGGCCAGATATAGAGACGAACTACCCGTATTTTTTATTTTTGACATGGTTGTCCAAAATAAGAAATCAGGAATTTCGTCTCTATATCTAGCCTAACTGGTAAATGCGCAGCCCAAAAATTAAAAAAACTTTTGGTGGCAAAACATATGTTTTGAGCATCCGAGAATCCATTTCAAGTGTAAATTACTGCTCAGAATCAGACATAGCCGTTCACAAAAATTAAAATGGCCGCCGAGAACAAAAATGCAGTAGTTTGAACTTGAACTAATTCGGATCATAAAATTATGATATTAGTGTCTAACCATATGTTTTTGCCATCTGCGAATCATCAATTTCAGTTCTTAAGTTGACACTTAGATATGTCTGTTTGCGAAAATACAAAATGGCCGCCAAAATAAATTTGCAACCTGACAAAAAAGTGATAGTTATCACAGTAGCTATGTTTCTCTGTAATTAGTAATATGTAGTTGCTGAACCACTAAAGCATTATATAATACATCGTGATGAACATGTACATGTAAATCTTCCTGTGGGCTTATTTGTGATGAAGGCATTATATGTGGAAATAATATAATTAGCGTAAGCGACGTCGTAGCTCTTTCACATTAGTATAAGCTTCATAGTGATTATGTATATATACACTTGGAATACGCAATAATACAAACACTGATATAACAAACAGCAAATTTATTTATTCGTTTGAAATTGTCTGCTGAAGATAGGAGGGAGACACATTCTACAGCAGCAACATGCCAAAAACACGCAAGATGTTCTAGTGTTTATATTTTAGAAAATAAATTACAATCACTAAATTAAAGTTTCATTGTCAAAATCAGAAAATTGTAGCCCTACGAATATGTCAGAATGAGACAAATTGAAAACTTCTAGCAATTTGTACCTGGGAGCTTAACTCACAAAAGTGTATTAAGTGATTGCCAATAAAATTAGCGATTAGTAGGCCTGTATCTTTAGCAAGATACATTGAACCCTAGACCACTGCACCTGTCAGTGGCTGTAAGAAGTCAAATGAAATGTATATATTGTCACCAATGTGACAAAGTGAGACACCTGTAGGGCCTAGCCTAGATTATATTTTAGTATAATTTGGTTTGCTTCCATCCTGGTTGTGTTGGTTTATCTGTCGGTCATCAGGATTACTTATAAAGGTGTTTCTCATGGCAATTAGGGAACAATCCATTTTCCTTTTCTAAGTCACTAGTTATCTTACAAATTTCTATCAGGTTTAAGAAATTTTTGTGCCACAGATTGACTATACCAAATCCACAAGTAGAAGCTACAGTAGCCTATCACATCCACTTACGGCACGAAGAAGGAGTATCTGTGAAGATATTTCTTCATATTTTCTAATGGTTGCTGGAATATATATACAGGTTCCATCGTATCATAAGGGATTGCATCATCATTGGACAATTTAGATTCTGGTTTCAATAATGGTATACCAAGAGAGCAAAAATAGATCAATTAAATAAATAGCTAATAGATGTAGTGTCAATGGCCTTTGTAATTAATGTTATTAAATGGCTCCTGTGTATTAAGCGGAATTTATTATTCCGGTTTTGTGCGAAACACTTGTCAAAACTCTCAGCAAACACGACGTTGACCCAATGCTGGTCCAATGCTGGTCCACAATCTGCGACACTGGCCCAACATCAAACCAGCACTGGTTCAATGCCCGTGTTTGCTGTGCTGCATTCAGCCCAGTAAACACAAAACATTATTGTTCTGTGTCCTTTGTGGAGTGTTTTGGAATGTTTTGAAAATCTAAGAAACTACAAGTACGAGACTTTTTGTTCAAATGAACAGAATTCTTCCGCATAAAATCCGTTAGATCTTGGGTGTATGCCTTTCTAGTCATCCCTAATTGCGAAACTACTCGACTCTCAGCATTATGATTCTTTTTACACTATTGTGATTTCTGGAGAGTGGCTGATTGAACAAACGTTGACCCTATGTTGTTTTAATGTTAGACCAGCGTCGTCGCCAGTGGCCCCGCATGAAGTATAAACATGTTGTGATATCTCCCTTCATTAACACAGCAAACACTAGACGTTTAAACAATACTGGGCTAATTCTGAGCCAACGTGGTTGACAATGGATCAACGTTAGTCGGCACTAAAGCTTGTTGGGTACCCGCACTCTAAAGCGCCAGTATGTCTGGTTGCCGTCTTTTGTTTGTTCTTCAGACTTTTAGGCATATTCAAATCAAAAACAAAGGACAACTGACCCATGTGCTGTAAGCTAGTTATTGTCCAGCCCTCGTCATTGTACTCGCAATAGAACTCCTCCACTCGTTACAACAATGTACAAGGCTCGGGCCGTACAATAACTACCACTTGAAACCAAGGCTGGGTTAATGTTGGCCCGCCGTCTGTGACGCTGGCCCACATTCAGCGTGGCGTCAACCACGACACGGGAACCCAATACTGGGCTAATGTTGGCTAAACGTCGTAGATGGTGGGCCAACAATAGCCCAACATTGGGTCAATTTCTCGTGTTTGACCGCCTGCATGATAGACGGAGAGAACGAACAGACACAAAACTGATCGGAGGAACAAATATGCCGTGAGAAGTAAAGCAATATATCTCCACCTCTATAGAGGGGGAACATAATAAAGGCTGTGCTGAAATAGTAATGACGTTACTATTTTGGCACAGCACCTTTCATTAAAACATCAGTGTCATCTGCAATCAAAGTTATTCTTGACTTGTGTCCTATGTACATGACCCGTTGTGTCAAAATAACATCAGCTTCTTCATGTTTGGAAACGAAATGCAAATGCGAATGTTTTTACCCTTTAAAACCTGAGTCAGAACTTCACCATAGTTTTATGTTACCAGGTTAATAAAAGGTGGTGATTGAGCAAATATAATAACTTATTCAATTGTATTTTGTTATGCCTACATTTGAGTGCTCGTTTTATGCTTAGCCTGGCTATGAATGTGCGAATGTATCATTCATTTTCACACAGCTTGAGTGATAGGCCTATAGTCTTAGTTGAGTAGTCTCTGCAACTGTCAAAAGCCATATATGCCTACATATCATTTTTAAAAAGGTAATTTGGGACTCAATATTTGATGTTTTCGACAAGCGTGTGGACAAAGCCTTTTGTTGGCTATTCAGTTGTTCATAATACCTTTGATACATCGATAATAACAGTAGGAGAAGAACCTCAAAATATTATTGACACCTCCACTTGAAGTTTTTTATTGAGATTGGATTTTCCATTTGCCGCATAAAATATAGATGGTGGATAGGCGGCCAGCTGATCAGAGATAATATATATTCTCTTAAGAAGAACATTGAGTTTTAGTAGTCCGGCCAACCTGTGAATACACCCGACACAAATTGCAATAGTTATGAAACCTTTTTTATCTGATTTCTAAGTCGTCCGGGAGAAATATTTTAAAAATATACCAAAATGTATTGAGTGGAACATATATTTTCAACGTAAAATCCAAAATGGCCGCCAAAAATATCACTTACATATAACTTTTCAACTGTTTCTTTTAATTTCATGTGTGATATATGGTTTCTACGGGTTTTTGGCATGCGAAGTCCATTTCTGGTACTATTTTACTGATTGTGGGCATATTTTAGTCGTTGGGGTAAAGTACAAGGTCAAATTGAATTTAAAAGGGAACAGTAGATCATGTTCCGCGTGAGTTATTGAACAGTAATTGAACAATATTATTTTTTGTCACAAAGCTTACCTGACACATATCTCTGCTATATTAGTAATAATGCACAGAACACAATTCTGTAATTTATTTAATATCAAGACACTTTGTAAATGACGCACTATATTCTGGAAATAGTTTCATTATTTAATTTTACTGTTAAGGATATATAACAGCAAAGTCAAAACAGGTTAATTTTAACCCTAGATCTTTAACCAAATAGACATAGAAGCGCAAATAGTCAGCAATAATGAAAACATTGTTGACAATCAACGCTCTTCCAAAATAAAAATGTCCACTATACTGCGTAATATGTGTTAAGGAAATTATAGGTGATATATTATAAGTCATCACTATGATAAAGAACAAGATTAAATTAAATGCATATTAAAAATGTATCTATAACAACATATCTGATCACCTGACTGATATCAACTGACAAAATGTTGACAGTGGGGCAAAATGATCAGTTGGTAGATCTTTCAGAGTTGACAATATTTACCTGACTATGCCCACGCCTGCAATGAGCATATATTATTTCTGGAATCGTCAGTATTCTTATTTCTTGGCTAATATTAATTGTAATTATTATCAAATGTTTATATTAACACATACAAATATAACATCAAAAATGAATATTACAAAATAAATGACTAGCTGCTGAAAGTAATGAGAAGTTATATTATTCTTATGATAATCCTACTCTCGGAAACTATGTGCTTGATATCAAAGTGAATGAATGGGGGCACCTGCTGAGGAATGGATTGTGCGATGAAGATAAATTTAAAATACAGTATAACATAAATTATCTAAACAATGCATTGGATGGACTAATGTGAACGCATATAAAACCCACTGAGAATAATCGCTGCCTGACTCATCATTATATGTTTTGAAATAGTGCAAGCCTACATGGTTTCTTTATCTCTTGCATAGACATCCAATGTAGCAAAAAATAGTTTCGTTTGTTGCACAAAGGTATTAGTACATTAGTCCTTTTACAACCAGTTGATATGTTTTGCGATTTGCTCTATAGAATGATCGAGTAGATAGAACTGGCAGCAGAATAATCTACAGCATATCTCCAATAATTACACTGGTGTGGTTTGTAAATGTCTGGTTTTGCAATATGACGTGTCTCCCAGCAGTGTGGCCAATGCTAATTCACATATTAATGTAATGCATCTTCTGTTGTTGGCGGTAACTTAAGGAACGTCAACTTGATCCCCTTGTTTAATAATTTGTGAACTCTAGTTTGTGCTGCAATAATGCTGCAATATCCACCTCCTTGCTACAAAGAAACCTTTTGCCTGTGAAGAAAGGGAAATGTGTGGTATCACACCCACTTGAATAAATTATGACACAGCTCTGTGTTGTGAAGAACCCAATGAGATGCAATTTCATGGATCGGCAGGTGATTGAGAATAACTTTTTCAATACCCTCATGCAAGTTATGTATGGGTGTAAAACTACTTGGGTATCTCTCTCTTTCTTGGTGTTCTGTAATTCTCTATTACTATACCTTTCCCATTATTAAATCTATCTCCAAAGCATATATTCGTTTTTTTTTGTTGTATTATAACCCTTATTATAACCTCTTTTCTTCCTGGCACCACGTCTCAATTTAAAAAAAATACAGTCATATACTCTGAATTAGACAAACAATATTTATTGTCTGTTATTATCTGCTTACATTTACTTTTATATAATGTTGTAATCTTGTATTTTGTTCCTGTACTGACACCTTCAGACTGAGAGGAAGCAGAAATTCATATGAAATTTAAGGGTATCTTACAGAAGGCCATGTAAATATACATATACTTCATTGTCCATTGATTGAAAAATTGTGTCTGTATGACCGACGAATTGCTTAAATTGCATCCACATTAATTATTGCTGCTATATTGTAATTTTATGTTGGCAATATTCAGAGCTGTCTGATACGCACAAGCGTAGATCTTGCAGACTGATGTCTGCTAATAGTACGTACCATTGCCATTGAATAGTGACAAGTTGGTGAAGTAGTTATATCCTAGCCATACATCTGCTTAAAATGACAATACTAACAGCAGCCCCACCAGCAGCATTTGTGTCATTTATAGCAATGCCATATTTTTTTCAGTTTCAGGTGTGAATCTTATAGATCTGAACATTATGATGTTTTCAACTTCATAACCTTGGTCTTATAATAATTCGTTTGATTGTATAAATCATTGAATCGGCTCCCTTTAGAGCGAGTGAAGAAAAATAACCCACAATAACTTACAATGCCCTATCACCCCACCCTCATATCATTAGCTGTACATCATTCATTTAATCAACGGACTGTACTGTTTCTCAGGTATTGCAATGCCACTTAGATGACCATTAATGCCGAAAAGTGTCGTTAAGCAATATTTAACTACTGCTACTGCGCTACATTCGAGTCGGCTAGTCTCCTGAGTAGCAATAGTAAGCTGGTAGCTCCATTCATCCCCAGGTTTGCTCTAATGTCAAACTTTTCTATTTCGAAACCGCTGATATGCATTTATTTAGCTCTCTTGCTAAATCTCCTATACTCACTTCGTGCCTGTACCTTTACTTATCGTTGTCCAATCAAATCAACTCATTTTTTACACCCACATTCAATGTTATACGTATATAGTTATATTTGAAAATGTAGTCTTGTCATAGTTGTGTTTCCGAATACGCCGCAATCTAGGCCTTTTTAAAAGTTTAATTTCACCTTGACCTTCACATAAACAACTTAAATATGGGCTGAGGCAACGAAATATGATGCCTGAAATGGATATATTTATGGCATGCAAAAAGCCGTGAGAAACGAGGTGTCACACATTAAATTTGAACAACCTGTTCAAAAGTTATATAAACAAAACGTGTGTGGCGGCCATCTTTGATTTTCGCTTTTTGTGCATTTCCTGCAAACAATTTGCAAGGTTGTTCACCTAGGTTGTGTTTGTGGGTATATGTAGAGATAATTCCCACTGACCAACCTTTTACAGCACGCCATGCCCCTCAAATCTTTCTGGCTCCCTGGGTATACTTCTCAAATTATGTCATTTTCAACGATTTTGGCAGCCCTCTTGTATTTGCCCTTACAAAGTATGCTCCGCCCAATTTCTTTAGGTATACTTTGATTATGTTGTTCTCAGATAACCCATTCAGAAAAAATAGGGTAAGAAACTATTGCAAATTAGTGTCGGGTGTTTCACTCACTCACAACATGATCTACCGGTCCCTTTTAAATTCAATTTGACCTTGAACTTTACCCCCAACGATACAAATATGCCCACAATAAATAAAATAGTGCCAGAAATGGACTTGGCATGCCAAAAACCCTTAGAAACCATATGTCACACATGAAATTTAAAGAAACAGTTAAAAAGTTATATGTAAGAGTTATTTATGGCGGCCATTTTGGATTTTACGTTGAAAATATATGTTCCACTCAATACATTTTGGTATATTTTTTAAATATTATTCCCATACGACTTAGAAATCAGATAAAAAAGGTTTCATAACTATTGCAATTTGTGTCGGGTGACCCCATCATTTGTCACAGGTTGCCCGGACTATAGACCAAGAAGCAATATATGCTAGAGTGATAGGTTTTTTAGTCAAAAATAAAGACCTGTATTTACCAGATATTATAGATATGTATATATACATGTATATTTTACTATTATGAAAAGTTTCAGGCCACGTAGGTCTAACTACTGTTAAAGTGATATAGTTGTTCATTTTCCATATCAAATGCACAGTATACATTTACATTATTCCGTGCTACCTCCTCTCCTGTAGTAGTAGTAGAATATTGCTTAATGTCCCTTGTCAGCACAAATGTTCATTCGTAGGTGATAGGGCATTGTGGGATATTGAAAGTGTTTTCCTTCACTCACCCTATAAGCATGATAAGGGGATTCGGGCATGTCTAGGAAATTACCCAGCAGACATGCCCAGATGGTCGCAGTTTCGCAATGTAATTTCATACTAAAACACTGTAGCCTTTCGCACAATATCTGAAAGTGACTCAATACATCACACGTCGGAGACATGGTGTCAAAAATCAGTGACTGCACTACCATTGAAGTTCTATCAGCAGTATGTAACTGCATGCGAAAGTTATCCTCCTCCTTGCATACATCTGTGTCATCTAGAGTGAAACACAAGCCCCCTACTTATAATGTCATACCTTGTCTTTAGTCATATTTATCAAGGCTTATTGAACCATAGAAGTGTCTATATAAATGATATAGCCGATCTAAAGAATGAATAGGAGCTGGGTAGCTTTGCTTCACTGAATCATAATATTTACATTGCAGCGGATCACATTCCTGTGGACTCTGGTTATCAAGCCCGTCCTTTTTAGGGGATTGTAACGGAATATTGGCCGTCTTTTTGGAGGTTTTCAGACTTTGGCAGTCCCGTCCAAAGTTGACCAACAAGAAAACTGGCCATCCTAAAAGACGACTGGACTGTTGGCCAAATGAGTCACTGCCCTATGGTGCACTCTATTATGCAACTGCAAAGGAAAGAGGATTGCAAAAACACATCATGGCTGTCACATGAACTGAATTAATGTTTTGCTATTGGTGTCAAATATATTATGTAACGTAACCTGTTCTCTTTCATCCATCGGCTGCTAAGATTCTTATTTCAATAAAGTTATTGTGATTTAAGATTACATTGTTATTGACCTTGCATAGGCCAAACAATCTGAAGAATGAATTTTGGTGTCCATCTTCTATCTGTGAACTGTAATGACAAAAACACTGCTAGAAGTGGACTGCTGGTGTGCATTACTATGCGAAAAGTGGTATAACTTGATATTCTGAGTCCAATGGTTCAAAAGTTAGGTTTTATTATGCGGTAGCGGCCATCTTGGCAGCAATCTTGGCGGCCATCTTGGATTTTTCAGTTAGTTCAAGGTTAGTCGCTTGCTATCCGCTGTGATATTCATTATGGAGGTCCTAATGATGTAAAATCCACCGTAATTCTTAATACAAATCATACATATTGCTACTAAAAAGTGGTGTCACTTGACATTCTAGTTTCAATATTTAAAATTGACGTTTTCTGTGAAATGGCGGCCATTTTGGCGGCCATCTTGAATTTGTGCACTCTAATTACAAATTAAATACTAGAAATAGACTGCTGGTGTGCATTACTATGAGAAAAGTGGTATTACATGACATTCTAAGTCAAATAGTTCAAAAGTTGGGTTTTATCATATGGTTGTGGCCATCTTGGTGGCCATCTTGGATTTCTCGGTTAGCTCAAGAATTTTCGCTTGCTATCCGCCTGATTTTCATTATAGAGATGCTAATCATGCGAAATCCACCGTAAAAAATACTTTATCATTCCAAGCAGGGTATACCTGGGTGGCACCCCGACTAAAAGATGACTGCAAACTACTGCAAGACTATAGCAACTGCACATATAGTTGGACAGACTCTTTCATAGTTTTCTATCCGGCCAAATGTAAACAAATGAGGATTGGGACATCAACGATCGATGATTTTTCATACACTATGGGACCACAACAAGTAGGCCTAATACTTGAAAAATCAGTAGCTGATGTAGGGGACAGTGAGGCAAGTTGGGCCACTTTTTTTCATATGTTTGCTGTGCTGATACAATTCATATCTAGGCAAAATAAATGATTGTATTTATGAAAGTTTTAGTTGTTTGTTTTTGTTACGTAACATACACAAGTGGTAATCTACATTGGTTTTGACATAAATGCAAATAAACTAAATAAACTTGCCATCTCCGGGGCAAGATGGGCCATGGCTGAGGCAAGTTGGGCATAGACCAATGGTAAAATTTGGATGATTCATATAATATATTTTTTTTCCAAGCACCAAATAAACCAAACTATATGGGTTTATATGACATTCTCAACTCTACTTAACTGCTTGACTGCGAAATAATCGGCGTTTCGTTGCGTTTTCCTGTGAACTCGTTATCTCAAGGACCGCTAGACCAAATCGCTTGTAATTTTGTATGTACACACTCACTTTCCAGGTAACAAAATTAGAATGTCTTGGTTATAGTTTACTTTGAAAAAAAAATGACGGCCATTTAAATTTTCAAATTAAAAAATGGCGGCCATTTTTTTTTTAATTTGGTGTTTTAGTAAACTTGTTATCTTGATCAGTGAGTCCGGCTCAGTTGTGCTATTGTATATAGGCACTTACCAGCTGGCTTGCCATAAAAACAAAATGTTTTGGTCGCCTGTGAATAATTTGGTAAGAAATGGCAGCCATTTTATATAAATGTTTTTTTTCTATTTGTATTTTTTTTACTTGGGGCAAGTTGGGCCGTGGCAAGTCTTAAGCCATGCCCAACTTGCCCATAAAAGTGGCCCAACTTGCTGCATCCGGCGCTATTTGCAAAAAATATTTTATCCTGTATTTTAAAATTATGGCCTTATTATAGTCTATTAGTCAAAACATAAACTACGGTACCTACAGTATATATGTATCAAAATTGGTCACAATCTAAATTATATCTTGATGCATTGATAAATGATCAGCATGAAAAGCATATCAAAAATATTTTCAAAACTATATTTAAAAATTATTTTATCCCTAGTTTTTTTTGTATCTTTGAAAAAGTTTAAAACCGAAAATGGTAAGTAATTAATGTAATTTATATTCACTAGATGGCACTAAACATGCCGCTGGGAATCAGGTTTGGCTATACAAGGGCACAATGGTGAAATTCGATTTTTTTTTACATTATCAGGTTCAAGGAGTAATCGGATTAGTATATATTATTGAAACTGTTACCTTATTAAAGTGACTATATAAATATTGATGGCAGTGCCCGCTATATATAACGGTCGATTCACGCGATAGTGATGCTCTGCTTTGACCTTATTTAGAAAAAATAATATATTTAGATGTCACGTTCGACATATATATATAAATTAAATGTTATTTACATTACCTCCTAATTGGTGTGATTACCATATTATATATTTATATATACGTATTTGTAAGTATGAATTTATAAGTATGTATTCATAATTATGTTTTTAATTAGATTAGTAAATATTACTGAAACTTCGAAACTGTTACATTATTAAAGCGCCTATATAAATGTAGACGAATGTTCCCGTAGTATGTGTACAAATTTATTTATATAAATCGTTAAATAATACAGTGTAACATGTATCCGTTATCTTACTACAGGCGACGAAAGGGTGTATGTTTAGATAACCGTTAAACGTCGATCACCCGTCCTTGTCGCCGTAATGATTGTTGTTGCGTCATACCGTCATTAACCCTTTCGCTGTCAAGCCTTTCCAATCAAATTTTATAACAAGCGCGCGTTTCCCCTTTTTGTATGTAGGCCTATTTGTAGGCTTTAGATAGCTTATAGTATATATATTTTGAAATTAATTTAATATAATAAGATTATGCCTCTCTATTCAGAGTGCCGATTTAACTTCGTATAAAAGCAAATTACCATCATGCCTCCTTATTCAGATCTTGCCCATTTAACATGGCTTAACTTCGTACCAGTGTAAAATAAAACCATACCGCCCCTAACATTATATTTTTGCGTATATAAAAGCATATAGTAATATTAAGATATATTTATAAAAACAGAATTGACATAGTAGGGGAGACTGGGGCACCTTGAGACGGAAAAATTCAAACCCCCCAAACACAGATTTAATTTTTTAAATAAAATATTTTGACGACACATATGGATACAGCATCCAGTGCAGTATATTTGAGCAAGAGATGAAAATTATCAGAAATGTGTAACCTTACATTTTTTAACTAAACAGATTTTCAAAAGTGTCTCAATGTACCCCGTACTCGGGCACCTTGAGACACCACATGGGGTACCTTGAGACGCCAAATTAGGTACCTGAAAACAACGTGGATCTAACTAAAATCAAGATTTGAATACTACATATACCTGTAGCTGAAGCCTGCAGTTGGCTAATGTTAGATGTTGCAGTAAAATATGTGCCTGAAAAAAAGTGGGGGCACCTTGAGACACTTTCGGGGCACCTTGAGACAGACTTGGGGCACCTTGAGACAGTTTTGGGGCACATTGAGACAGCGTCTCAAGGTGCCCCACCCTGACTGACCTCACATCTGATATCATAGTTTGTGTGTGGGGTGTATTTGAACCAAACCATTATACATAAGTTATAAAGTGATAACACAGGTGTAAGATACCACCAAAATCATAGGGAAATCAAGTATTATGTGATCTATAGAACCAAATATTGATCATCCCAAAAATCTACTTTTCATGTAAAAAATGGACCTAAGCTTACATTCATGCTAAGGATGTCCAATAGCCATTAGAAATAGGGTGGAAAATCGAAATTGGTTAGTTTTGGTATGATTGACCAGATGGCGCACAAATTGCAAAATAATATCTGTGTCAAACAGGCCTGTCTCATGGTACCCCATGTCTCAAGGTGCCCCAGTCTCCCCTATGCAGTGACAAGGGTGTGTTCACACGGGCGTAAAGGTGACTGAGGTAATTAGCAGCGCCACATTTTAGTATTTTATAGCAAATAAACAAGAGACATACCCGGTATATATCTGATATTAATTAACAAATAAGCAGTACATGTCATAGACACTCTGTCGATTTTGTTACCCTTCACAAATGTTGATGACGAACAATAAACAGTAGGCTACAATAACAATTATATATATAATTATAATTAAGCTGATTCGCTGACGCCATTATATTTACGAGTAACAGGAAAAAATGGTAACTATATATCAGTATATTTATTTATTTAAACAACTAATCCGCCGACATCACATTTATGGGAAACAGGAAGAAAAACATTATTATCGGTAATGTCAGCAAGAGCCTTTATCTCTTACAATATCTGATGATTGATATATAAGTAACCCATAGTCTTTAAGAAATATAAAATATTTGTGGAAGTAATAAGTGATAATCCCTAGTTATTTATTGTACCGTAGCCCTACCGTATTAGTTTACACAAAAATATGATCTTTAAATTAATAGCGAGCGGACGCGCGAGCTGGGGCCCGAAGGGCCCAAGCTCGCGGGAGCGAGCTCTTACAGCAACGCGTGTGGTCAGTGACTAGCAAAATTAGATTTGATTTTTAACACTCACAGGCACAGTGTCAGGACTGATATTTCGTGGTCCAACATGCCTCTGATCATGTTCATGGGCGCTGACATCTTGTTTGTTTATTTTCTGTTCAGAAGTCAAAGTTCAACCTCACTGGCATCATGCATACTGAGACAGATATTCCTATCGTACTTTTCCCGTTTTATCGCTCAGATTGATTGTGGTACCACCTAGCGAGTGGGTAGGACAGCTGATGTGTATCACTATAGCCGCATGAACATTTCCCCCTACGACTCATCAAATTGTGGGTATTGGCAGATCAGTCTATATTTCGGCAATCGTATTTTCATAAGATTAATTTTTGTTCTTTTTAAACAATGACGATGTAGATAACGCTACATTTCTGTAAATAGTAGTGTGATCTAACTTAGTCAGTGTTGCAGGTCCATATAATTGTTTCTTTGTTTGGTTTAGACCTAGTTGGTTTAGACCTAAGCTAGCACGTAAGTGGGCTGCCTGGGCCTTCCGACAATATATGGATCGCTCATCACCCTGCGACAGGGCCCGCCATTTGTTAGGTAGTCTAGCCTACACGTTATCCTCACGTTACCTTGCCTTATACTTATAGCATATGTCATTACATGAGCCCCTACTTTAGTTCATAATAATTTCCGCTCGCTTTCTAAGCATGCCTATTCATATTACATTACACTAAGTAAGTAAGTTACATCAGAAGTATATTGAATGTCTAATTATTAAATTATAGCGAGCGGACGCACGAGCTGGGGCCCGAAGGGCCCCAGCTCGCGGGAGCGAGCTCTTACAGCAACGTGTGTGGTCAGATTTGATTTTTAACCCAGGTTACAGACACAGTGTTATGACTGGTCCAACATGCCTATGATCATTTTCATGGGCGCTGACATCTTGTTTCTGTTGGCTGCATACTAAGACAGATATTTTCATCGTCCTTTTCCCGTTTTATCGCCCATGTGATTGTGGTACCACCTAGCGAGTGGGTAGGACAGTTGATGTGTATCACTAGTCTATAGCCGCATGAACATTTCCCCCTACGACTCATCAAATTGTGGGTATTGGCAGAGTAGTCTATTTTTCGGCATTCGTATTTTCATCAGATTCATTTTCTTCTTTTTAAACATTGACGATTTAGATAACACTACATTTCTGTAAAAGTAGTGTAAATAACTAATCTAACTGAACTCAGTGTCCCAGGGCCCTATGTTTCTTCTTTGTTTGGTATAGACTTTAGCTAGTTAGCAAGTGGGCGGTTTGGGCCTTCCGACAATATATGGTTCGCTCAACACCCTGCGGCAGGGCCCGCCATTTGTTAGCCTACACGTTATCTTCACGTTACATTGACTAATACTTATTGTAGGCCTGTGAACTATCTCATTACATGAGCCCCTACTTTAGTTCAGAATAATTTCCGCTCGCTTTCTAGGCATGCCTATTCATATTATTTGTTTTTGCTTGACCATCTATCCCTTATCTGGGCGTATTCTCTCACTGGACAGGCAGACCTGTTTGTTTTCGCTGTTCATACATCGCGGCCAGTATCGCTATCATCGGCCATGCGTCTTGAGTGTGTGGGCAGGCAGACAGACTGTTTCATACTACACACCAGAAACACAGAGTAACGGAAATTAACTCGGAGCTGGCAGCACAGGCAGAAATGCCTAATCAGCCAGAAGAGGACCTGTAACTTAATTACCTGAAAGTATTGCATCAGGTTTGGGCTGACTTGAGCGACACCTACTGCCTAGGCCAATGTAAATGTATTACAGAGCTGTTTAGCTGACTGTGTAATTGATTAATTGAATGATTCAGCTGACAAAAACAAACAACCCAAAAAGTCTCAGATAAGACAGTTTTTTAATTCTGGAATTATATAATATAAACCTACTGGTATTAGTCTAGACTATAGTGCAATTCTACTGTGTAGATAATGATAAAGAGTAAGTTAATCAGTGCCTACATGACTCAGTCATGACGTTAGCCGTGCCCGTGGTCGTTCACTCGTTGACGTTGGCTCATGTCATGCCCATGTTTTGGCATGAATCATATTGAAATTTGAATGATGATGATGACATGCAGGTGTTGGCAGGTGGACGAACGTCGTCGTCGAACCAGCCTATTTTTTTATGGATATCTCGAAAACCCCCTCGACCCACGACCCTCGAATTTAATTTTTTTATTGATTTTTTTTGGATAGTCTATTTATAAAATTGGGCGATTCCATGGATGTCGTACGGACATCCAGAGATTATATCTCAGCTTACGCAAATAATTTTTGAGCTAGAAAAAAATATTATTCAGTTTCATATAGACTCCATGTACAAATATATATGTAAGTTAGAAAAAAAATTGACCGAAAATAACACAGATCGTCCTAAATCGGAGGAAACGTGAGATGTCGTACAGACGCACAAAAAAACAGCAACATTTGCAAATTCATGTTTAGTTCGAAAAGTCTGTGAGGTGAGCAATGATTTTTTTCCCACATCCTGTGAGATCTATTTCTCAGGGTGTTCTAAAGAGTAAGAAAACATATTTTTAACAGATAATTTGTTTGTTAATAGACAAAGTCACAATGAAAAAATGAAAACAACATGTCGTACGGACAGTTCAGAATATGTCGTACGGACGTCTCTGAAACATTTCAGTTGTGGCTATGTAAAAAAGTGTTCACTTCGATTTTTCATTTGAGTATGTAAAAATAGCTTAGATTATAATAATATGAATAATAATTTATAGCTGCGTTCAAATTTTAGTTTTAAACAAATTAAAAACATAAAATATTCAAAAAATCTAATATTAGGTCCTAATTGTGGTACAGAATTGTGTTGGGGCGTCTTATTTGACATATGTGAATACTGATAATTATCATGAATATATGTGCCCATCATAATAACATTTTGTAGATCTTGCAGCTTGTTCACAATTTCTGTAGGGCTTTTGAATGTCCTTTTTGGAGGGCCACACTTAATATATGTCGTACGGACAACACAGTATAAAATTCAAAATCACACATCATGGCATGTTGTTATTTCAAATTATTTAAAAAATGTAGGTTGAATACTACGTTTCTATGTTGCTCTATTATATGCTAATAATAATTTCAATGTTGCACATCATCATGTATACTATTTTTTCCAATATATATAAAAAAAGAGACAAAAACAGGAAATTATATTACATGGTGCTGGCCATTATATGTAATATTATTTCACGCATTTGAGTTATGGCACAAAAGATACATATGCACTGAAGACCAAAATATTATATTAATTTATTTTGTGAATCTAAATTGTTAACTGAAGTTGATCCAAAAAAGATAAGTTTCACCATATAAACATGATAAACAAGCTTGAAAAATACAAAAATAGACAGACAGCCTTTTACATCTATTAAATTGGTAAAACAATGCTTGCATTGTACATGTTGTTAGGAGATGCAATTGTTTAGAGCAGAATAATAGTATTTTCACAGTGAAAATATTTATTAGCAGACTATAGAGATACTCATGATAATTTAATCCTTAGTATAAGCAGAGGTGGATTCCAAAATATATATACCTGTAATAGCTGCAAAACTTGATATGTATTAAGATAGCTGGATACCAGTGTTTCTCAGTAAAATATTCGTGTATCCATGTCTGATTCAATGTCAAACAAGCCCTATGTGCCCTGTATTAGTCAATAGATTTGTTAGTTATGAAAAACCTTTTCAAATAAATGGTGAAAATTTATACAAAAACCAATAAACGTATTCAAAGGTGGAGATTATCAATATAATGTACATGAAATGCTGTCTGTACGACATTTTAAATGTCGTACGGACAGCATTAAAAAGCCAATTGCATAAAAACTAATGATGTGAAATATTTTAAACAGAACCAGTCAAACCTTTGCTGATTAAAGAAAGAGGATTTGTAGTAACAAGATTAAGGCTGCATCATTGATTCATTAATGTGGAAAAAATATGTTTCATATGTCGTACGGACAAAAAATAGCATGAGCAAACATTTGGCACAAAACAGCCAATGTGCCTAAATTATCAAATACTTTGATTTTACATTTTGCAGAAACATATTATATTATTAATTAAAGATAGAAACAATGTAAACAGTTCACTAATTGAAAAATCTTGAATAAATTTAAAGAAACATAAAAATTAAGTTTTGTGAAAAAATAAACAATAACAATGGTAATAAGTTGCTTTTTGGACATTTTTCAATCAAATAATTGAAAAAAAAGTTGCAACCAGATTAGTTGAGGTAGTTTTGTATCATATTAGCCCATAACATTAAAGTTTCAAGCTGTTTTCAAAATCAAGTTTTTTTCACTTTGTGCATGGAATCGCCCAATTCGGGAAACAAATATCAGATCAATGTTGGCTCACCGTCTGCGACGCTGGCCTAACATTGGCTGAACGTCTATTGTATATTTTTGGGGAGAGGCACGATACGCAATAGATCTATATGCGGGCACTTGATTAGGCGTAGGCTATAGACTGACATCTGAGTCCCACCACTGTCTTACATTAATGGTGTAGTCAACTGTTAAAATTTAACGGGACAAGGGTCCCCCACAAGGCAATAGTGCCCGTTGGTAGGCCAAGTCCCTATTCCATAATAATACTAAATATGCGTTTCATACCTAAAGCCTCATTAAGAGCAAGTTCTCAAAGCACAGCAAGTTCATATACACTTGAGCGACATCTATGAGTTTATAATTCAAAGATCTTGGGCCTTACCCCTACTTGGTCGCTTGCTTGCAAACAAACTGACTGTATTACTGAGGGGATGGTGAAACTGCTCGACCCAAGCTTGTATTGCCATGCCCAGTAAACACAAAACATTTGTATGACTTTATGCAATGTTGGACCAATGTCGAAGACGTTGGGCCGACGTTGTATAAATGTTATACAAATGTCTTGTGTTTGCTGGGCAGGCGGACTTTCTCTCAAACATTGTACATTTATTCAATGTTGGTTCAATGTTGGGCCAGCGTCGCAGACGATGGCCTAGCATTAAAACAGCATTGGATCAATGTCCCGTTTAAGTAGTATCTTGTAATCAGTTCAGTGGCTATATTAATGCCGTCAATCTGTACTCAATAGGCTACTGTTGGCCTACACTTGACCGTCCCAGGCATGCGCGTCTTGCAGTTGAATCATTCTTTAACGCTGGCCCAACAGTGTTCCAGTCCAATGATAGGTACAGTCTATGAGACTATGGGTTTCCAGTCTATGACACAATTATCTGGATCGCATGCTTTTCGCCGATTTCTCAGTCAATCTGACCCGATTTCCTAGAAATTTTGCACAGGACATTTCCAAGTCATGTCCTAACACCAGTAAAAATTTCGCAAACTTATATTCAATATTTCAAAAGTTAGCCCATTAGACATGTAGATCTAATAAAATTCCACAATTAGCGTAATGGGTTCATAGAGGAACGTCATATTTTCAATTTACTACATGTCAACTGGTCTAAATTTTGCAATTCTGCATATAACTTTACGAAATTTTTACCGATGTTAGGCCATGACCAGAAAATGTCTTGTGCAAAATTTCAAGGAAATCGGTTCAGAATTGACGGAGAAATCGACGAAAAGCATGCGCTCCAGATAATTGTGTCATAGCCTAGGCTGTAAGCACAGCAAGCACTAAGCATTGAACCAATGTTGGATTTTTGCTGGCTCAACGTCTGTAATGCTGGCCCACCGCTTGCGATGCCGGTGCCAAAGCGTGTGACTGAATGAAACTGGCGAGTGACATGCCAGGTGATATGACTGGCAAACAAGAGGCATTCAATCCCATGCTTGGGTTAATATTAGACAAGTGTACTAAACAGTGACTCAACATTAAAATGTGTTTGGCCAGCTGTAGGCCTACGTGTATTGATAAAACTAGAATCGATGGCCACCCATTAAACAAGAGACATTAAACCAACGTTAGGTGGATGCTGAACCAGCGTAGCAGACGGTCAGCCAACATCACTTGATAGCCAGGTTAGCATCACAGTAGGCATATTATAATTTCCCAAATGTTATTATCAGGGGCCTATTCAAAATAAAAACTGTTTTTAAAATTAAGTCGAGGGTCGAGGGTCGTGGGGCGAGGGTGTCGAGGGGGTTTTCGAGATACCCTTTTTTTAGCTAAGATTTCACCCTTTCCGGTCACCGCTTGCATCATTGTGCATGGTACAAGTCATTGCTGGGGCTAGAACCTGCCACTATACCCGCTGTCAGATTAACTTGTATCGCATGTTTTTGCTGATTTCTCAGTCAATTCTCAGCCGATTTTGATGAAATTTTGCAAGGACTATTTTCTAGTCACGCGGCTACTACCGTGAAATTAAAAAAAAAAAATATCATGTAGTTCAAAAGTTAGACCATTTGACATGTAGTAAATTTGAAATTACGACGTCCCTCTATAAACCCATTAAACTGGTTAAATTAAAGTTTGTTTTTAGACCTGAATTGCATTACATGCCAGATGGTCTAACATTTTAGCTATACAATATTTCCGATGAAAATTTCATGGTAGTCGCCGAGTGACTCGCAACAAAGAGCCTATATGATAAGAGCGGACACTTCAACGTTTTCGCTGTAACACACGGCTTAGTAGCGCCACCTCAGTGAGCACAGCATGTAGGGCAGAGTATACCACAACACTGTGTTGCCATAGAACATGTCATTGAGGCATTGATCAAGTGTCAATTTAACGTTGGTTCACCATCTACAATGCTGGCCTAACTTTAAACCAACATTGGCCTAATGTCGACTCTTCGCTGGGATTTACACATTCCACACTAACTATCTCAATGTTGTCACATACCTCTAATGTGATTTGTGGGATATAGGCCTACATTTGGGATCATGATAACAGCCCCTTTGATATAGCACTGTGACATGACCACTCTCCTTGGTGTTGAAGGAAGAAAACCAGTTTAGGGGAACAAGTTCACAGCAAACACAATACAAAAACTAAGCATCGGTTTAATGCTGGCCTATTGCCTACGACGCTGACCCAACATTCGGTCAACGTCCTATGTTAGTTTTTGTAGGGATATTAAATTTTCTGGTGAATCTAAACCTACAGGCAAATCCAGTGGGGGGCTGGGGATCGCCACTGTGCGCATCTCTTTTAACACCCCCCCCCCTCCCTGGAAAAAAAAACAAGTTTGTCATCAAGCATTTTCTTGATTGTAAATGCCTTACAGATCCTAAAATTTAATTCCTTTTTTAAAGTAATGCGTATCAAAATAAAAAAATATAACTTTTTTTTCTTATTTCAATGTAATGTGTTTTCTGGGAAGTGCTTTTGGCCAATGCTTCATCTTCCAATATTAAACCCCCATACCAGGGGCGGATCTAGCTTTCAATGACGGGGGGGGGGGGGTATTTAAAATTTGACAGAGGAATATTTCACTGCAGCACTGGGTCCGAGAATCCCGCCCGAGGAAATTTTTGATTTCAAAGGCTTTCTCCTGCAATCTAAGGCATATTGAGCACTGTTTCTCCCTCAGTCTGTAACCAGTTCATAAGGAAACCCGTAAATAAGATTCCAATTTTTTTCGAGGGGGGGGGGGGGTAAACCGCCCCCCCCCCCAAAAACCACCCCCTTGGATCTGTCCCTGCATACTATACTTCTTTCAAGATAATAGTCTGCTTACAAAATTTCGTCGATAAAAAAAAAATGTGTAGAATCTTAAAAGTCATGTCTATAAATAATGGCTCATTCTGGCATGTATATTATATTATGTATTATATGAGTATCTAGCAGTGACTTGTATAGGTCTATAGGCTACTTATTTAACTTATTATTTTTGTTTGTTTATTTGTAGTGCATATGACGCATATATATTGTTTTTTTATTTCTTATTTATTATTTTATATTCTCTTTACCATAAACTATTTCTTGTGGTGTATGTGTTATAGGGCATATAGGCCTAATATATAAACAATCCGTAGTTCGTGACAAAAACACAATGCTGGATTATTGATTGCTAATTGTCTACCATGCTGGCCCAACTTCAATCCAACATCGGGTCAATGTCACTATGTTTGCAGGCATATTTATTTCAGATTTCCTTGGTTTTATAACAGTAGGTCTATAGTGACATCTAAGCGACATGATTAGTCTGTTTAATATAGGCCTACTGTCAGTTGTCAGTCTCTCCTTGTGTTTGTTTATATAGTCTAATTATAGTATAGGCCTATTACATTATGATATAAAATTATTTTAATACTTAATATAATAATCCTATACCAGAATAAAGAATGTTAAATACTACAAGATCCCATATTTTGACAGTATATTTAGCACAAGTTATGTTGACGGGTGTATTTACACACTGTCATCATGCAGCGCGTATCAGCGTGTGCCTGCTGGCCGCCAGGCGCGCTGCTGCATACGCGTGTTACAATTTCCCCATAGAGAAGTGGCTATGTGTCCGCTCTTAGCATATATCCTCTTTGCTCGCAAATAGTCCATACAAAATTTCATGAAAATTGGTTGAAAGTTAATTGACTGAGAAATCGGCGAAAAACATGCGATACAAGTTAATCTGACGGCGGGTATAGACTAATGTTAGTCGTGCTATAGTATAGTCTAGACGTCAGATTCACATTAAATTCATCAACCAGGATTAGGCCAGGCTAGGGCTAGGCCTATTGAATTTCGTGGATTTCTCGGTCAAATCTCACCCAATTTTTATGAAATTTTACACACACTATTTTCCATTTATGTCGTGACTAACGTAAGAAGACGTAGTACCGCTACATTTCATACACTTTGCTATTGCCAGTATTGGACGGTGTGTAGTTTCTCACCAGATGGAGCTAGCGCGACAATTTAAAAATGTAGCCCTAGGCTAAATGATAAGAAGGTATAATTCTCTGTGGGCGAAATTTAAAAACCCAACAACCATAAACAAGGAAGAAGTATACAAAGAATACTTATCAAAATTTCGCGAAACTTTCAATAGGGGGCCTACCGTTTAGACATTGCCGACATACACAGGGTATCATTATGACCAGCTTCATTCGTAGGTCCAAACAGTTAGTTTATAGCCCTGATAACCTTATATATATATTGGGTAGAACATATTATTTTGTGTTGGATTATTCCAAATTCAAACATAACCAATTAAAAATAAAAATAATAACTCGCTATGATCAATTAACTATGAACATTATACAGCTGTTCCATATCCTGGACATATTCCTTCATGATTAGTAGCCAGCGATATATGCTTGTACCATCGTTCAGCAGCAATTCTAATAAAAATTTAGCTTCAGTTATGTGACTGTGGCCTAAGTAATAGGGTTTAACATTTGGCCAAACGTTTGGAGTTTACCACTTAACAATTTTCACTGTTAAGACTATCTGGTCGGAGAATATTAGATTTGAATGAAATGACACGTCATTTTAGCATTACATTAAGTACAGTAACACCCACAGTCTCTGGTTCTCTGGTCATATAGATCCCCTATGGTGACAAATATCTTGGGCATGCCTAGCCCCCTCTATCTGGTAAGTGAAGAAAACACTGTCAATAAACCTCCATGTCCAGTTATTCAAACTTCATTTAACCTTCATATATTTGTATACTACATTAGTTCGCTAGCTCACAATTTCAGATATTTCAGTGTATGTATCCCTAGGCCAGTCCACCTCTCTAAATTATCTCACTTTCCTTAGCATCTCTATTTCTGCCGTTTCTGGCCCATCTTCACAGGTTGCCCTTTATCCCCCCTCCTAGTATTGTAAGCTCTCTATAAATTCCATCTATATCTCAACGCAAATGTATGTTTTCAACGTTAGAGTTTCGTTTTACCCTTGACATTTCAATCTGACGTTTTGTATCCATCATACTGTCATCAAATGTGTCTATCCCACCTCTCTAGCCTTGTCACCTTCTTATCAACTTGATATCTCATTATATGTGTCTATCTCAACTCCCAACCCTTGTCACTTCTTTATGAACTTCATCTGTTACAATAATTATGTATCTATATATATCTCACATCTCTACCCTTATCACCTTCTTACCAACGTGAGCTATGATCACATGTGTCTATATCGCATCTGTACCCTCCCTACCTTCTTATCAGCTGGATCTGTCATCATAATAATTCACATATCCCTCGACTTTTGTCACATTCTTAATTATTATCTGGATCTGTCATCACATGTGTTGATCACACCTCTCTACCATTGTCACCTCCTCATCAACTTGATTTGTAATCATATGTGTCTATCCCACCTCTCTAACATTGTCACCTCCTCATCAACTTGATTTGTAATCATACGTGTCTATCCCACCTTTCTACCATTTTCACCTCCTCATCAACTTGATTTGTAATCATATGTGTCTATCCCACCTCTCTAACATTGTCACCTCCTCATCAACTTGATTTGTAATCATACATGTCTATCCCACCTCTCTACCATTGTCACCCACTTATCAACTTGACCTGTTATCATACGTCTCTATCCCACCTCTCTAACATTGTCACCTCCTTATCAATTTGACCTGTTATCATACGTCTCTATCCTACCTCTTTACCATTGTCATCTCCTCATCAACTTGACCTGTTATCATACGTCTCCATCCCACTTCTCTACCCTTGTCACCTCCCTATCAATCTGATCTGTCATCATAATATTGTATGTCTATCCCACATCTCTACATAGTACTCTTGCCACCTTCTTACCAACGTGATTTGTCATCATACTGGTCTATCCCACATCTCTAGCCTTGTCACCTCCTCATCAACTTGATCTGCATGTCATCATATACATGTGTATATCACACCTCTTTACCTATGTCACCCCCGCATCAACTTGATATGTTATTAGCTCCCGCCGTCACCGTAGGTGAGACGAAGGGAGCTATGGATTCTACCTCCGTTTTTTTTTGGCCTCTTCTTTTGCCTATAACTTTGTAAGAAAATGAGCTAGGATAACAATTTTTGGTATGTGGGTTACTTCCAGGTGGCTAATGGACAGGTTAAAATATTTTTAATCTGAATTCAATACGCAAGGTTGCAGAGGAGAAAATGATGATGTGACGGCGTTGGGCCGTTGGGCCGTTGGGCCGTTGGGCCGTCCGTAAACAATTCGTTTCCGGAGCATATCTCTGAAAGTACTTGTCCGATTGTCTTCAAATTTTACACACAACACCCCTAGGGGGTCTAGTTGTGCCTTTTGGGGTATTTGAACTTTGACCTACTTCTGGTTCAGAACTATGACCTATTTAGACGTTTTGACGCGCACTTCGTTTCCGGAGCAGATCTCGAAAAGTACTGGGCCGATGACAGTCATATTGCACATACATGTTCTCTAAGGTCCCTAGTTGTGCCTTTTCAGGTTTTTGGACCTTGACCTTGAAGTTGACCCAGCACTTTGACCTAATTTATAACATCGGTAAATCCGACTGAACGATTTTGCGGAATATCATGAAAACCGCTCAAGATAGCTACACCATTACTATAAAACAAATTGTGAGGTTTCAGGAGAGGATGCATCTTGAAAAATTTGAAATTGATAAAATTCAAAATGGCCGCCTATCAGCCATTATTCACCTCGACAGGCCTAATATTGTGGAATATCATGAAAACCGCTCAAGATATCTACACCATTACTATAAAACAAATTGTAAGGCTTCAGGAGAGGATGCATTTTGAAAAAATTCAACTTGTCCAAGTTCAAAATGGCCGCCAATGGGCCATTATTCACATTCACATGGCCGTTATTTGGTAAACCGTGCTAGATGGCTAGACCATTACTATAAAACAAAATGTGTGATTTCAGGAGAGGATGCATCTTGAAAAATTTGACTCGATAAAATTCAAAATGGCCGCTTATCGGCCATTATTCACTTTCACATGGCCGTTATTTGGTCAACCGTGCTAGATGGCTAGACCATTACTGTAAAACAAAATGTGAGATTTCAGATGAGGATGCATCTTGAAAAAATTTAAATTGATCAAATTTAAAATGGCCGCCTTTTCGGCCATTATTCATTTTCACATGGCTGATATTTGGTAAACCGTGCTAGATGGCTAGACCATTACCTGATTACTATGAAACAAAGTGTGAGTTTTCTGGGGAGGATGCACCCTGAAAATTTTTAACTTACAAATTCAAAATGGCCGACAATCAGCATTATTTACCTCGATAGGCCTGTTATCAGGTAAACCGTGCTAGATAGCTAGACCATTACTATAAAACAAAATGTGACGTTTCGGGAGAGGATGCCTTTTAAAAACTTTCGACTCAATCGAATTCAAAAAGGCCGCCTATCGGCCACTATTTACTTTCACATTGCTGATATTTGGTAAACCGTGTTAGATAGCTGGACCATTACTATAAAACAAAATGTGAGATTACAAGAGAGGATGCATCTTGAAAAAAATTGACTCAATCAAATTCAAAATGGCCGCCTATCGGCCATTATTTACTTTCACATAGCTGTTATTTGGTAACCGTACTAGATGGCTATACCATTACTATAAAACAAATTGTGAGATTTCAGGAGAGGATGCATCTTGAAAAATTTTGACTTGATCAAATTCAAAATGGCCTCCCTATCGGCAATTATTCACTTTCACATGGGCGATATTTGATAAACCGTGCTAGATGGCTAGACCATTACTATAGAATGAAATGTGAGATTTCAGCTGAGGATGCATCTTGGAAAATTTCGACTTGATCAAATTCAAAATGGCCGCCTTTAGGCCATTATTCACTTTCACATGGCCGATATTTGGTAAACCGTGCTAGATAGCTGGACGATTACTATATAATGAAATGTGAGATTTCAGCTGAGGATGCATCTTGAAAAATTCTGACTCGATCAAATTCAAAATGGCCCCCTATCGGCCATTATTTACTTTCACATGCCCAATATTTTGCAAACTGTGTTAGATGTTAGTCCATTACTATAAAACAAAATTTAAGGTTTCAGGGGAGGATGCACCCTAAGTTTTTAACTAGTTTATATCAAATTCAAAATGACCGTAAATCAGCTATTAGTTACCTCGATTGGCCTGATATCGGGTAAACCGTGCCAGATAGGTAGACCATTACTGGGATACTGATTAGGATCATTAATTTCAATGGAGGTTTGCAATCTCTGACAGACTGTCTAGTTCTTATCTTACTCTTAGACTGAGCTAGTTGTCTTGCGTCCTGATTTTTGACCTAGCCTAGGACTACATTAAAAACCCTACACAAAATTGCTTAAATCAAATTCTAATTCGTCGCGGGAGCTCCTGGACTTATGTAGTCTTGTTATATATATGACTATCCGGCATATCTACCCTTGCCACCTTCTTATCAACTTCATCAGTCATCATATATGTGTCTATCCCACATATCTATAGATCCTTGCAACTTCTTACCAACTTGACCTGTCATTATATATGGTTATCCCACATATCTATCCTTGCCACCTTCTTTTCAACATGATCTATCATCAATATGTGTCTATCCCACATCTCCACCCTTGACACTTTCTTATTAACTTGATCTGTCATCATATACATGTATGTCTATTCTACATCTCTACCCTTGTCACCTTCTTATAAATTTGATCTGTCATCATATGTGTCTATCCCACATATATACCCTTGCCACCTTCTTATCAACTTGACCTGTCATCATTATGTGTCTATCCCACCTCTCTAACTTTGTCATATCCTGATCAATTTGATCTGTCATCATATATGGCTATCCCCATCTCCACCTTTGCCACCTTTTTATCAACTTGTCACTCCCATATATTATAGAATTGGTATCATACTTATTCGTCTCTAGTTTGTTTATCCACAATACAATTTAAATTTGTCATCTATCTTTATTTTCCATCTATCCAGATTGATCACCTCCGAGCATGTACATCTGTCTCCAAGTTGGCAGTCTCACTGTTATAACCCCCCCCCCCCAATATCTCATTGATTCTTAATTTTGGCTATCCAATATTTTTCACCTGGACTTTGCATATATATTTTTATTCCATTTTGGTATTTCTGCTACCATCATAAACCATCATGCTGGTTCATCCAAACTAGCTAACAATCTCAACCCCATAAGCATGATAAGTGGCATCATATTTTTTCACTCTCATGTAACAGTTATACCATTCAGATTTGGTTTATTGAGCAGCATTAAAAAGTTTTCAAAAATATTGATTGCACATTTTTTTATATGTGCAGGTGTAACGTTTTAATTTTAAATAGGCAATTATTGAGAATTATAACGGTGCATTTTTAATTCATGTGAATGTTATAATGACAAAAAAGATTGATGACGGTTTTATGATACCCCTTATTTTTAGTGTGACTAAGATAGGACACCTGTGACGGAAATACATACATTTCAGCTAAAAGGGTAATAAAAGGGGTAATAAAAGCCGTTATTTTGGTGTCCTAATACTGGCACCTCCCAAACTATGCTCGAGATTATTTAAAACGTATGGACCTAACTAAATATTCTTTGTCGCTACGAGTCGATATGTCCTAGAGGCCTTTAAAAATATAATTTTAAGGAGGTGATTTCATATAAAAAATGTTCGCCAAATCGGGTGCTGTCAGTGTGTAACAACTACATTGGTGTGCTGTGAATAGGGGTTCCAACTTTGGGAACAGTTTCAATATATAAATATGCATCAAATATTATATATTTTCCCGTAATTAGGAGTAAAAAACACAGCTGAACCTTAAAATAGCCTTTGTTAATCTCTAAATATAAACGTGGTGCAGTAGTGAAGCATTTAATGGGCACATGACGGTAATATACCCCTGACGGACTTACGTCTTCTGACGTTAGACTACCCTGAAAGTTTCACGAAATTTTGATAAGTATTTAAGAAGTTTCTAGACCATTTAACATGTAGGCCTATAGTATTAACTAAATAAAAATGTTGCCATCTATAAACCCATTAGCTTCGTCTAAGAATTTTATTACATGTCAAATGGTCTAACTTCTAAAATACTTATCAAAACTTCGCGAAATTTTCAAGGTAGTCATGACATGAATGGAAAATAGTGTGTGTAAAATTTCATGAAAAGTGGTTGAGAACTGACTGAAAAATCTGCGAAATTCAATAATCCTGATTGATGAATTCAATGTGAATCTGACGATAGACTAGTCCTAGATCTAGATCTACACTCTACAGTAGGTAGGCCTACGTTCGAAGAAGTCATTATGGTGTTTTTTTTCGTGTTTTTTCAGGATTTATGTGAATTTGTGATACACTGCAATAAAAGACATATTTTTGTTTTGTTTGTTTGTTCTTTTTAGCTCACTTTTAGTCTACTGTTAGAAATGAAGCCATCATTGTAGAATTAAAAGAGCTATTTGTTTTGAATGGCACTTTTATCACCTGTTCTGGGGGTTCCCATCATTAGATAGGTAGATTCAATAAATTTTAAGATTGTCCAATCGAATTATGCTGAGCCTTTTTTCATAACTGCCGACATGCTAGACGAAATATTTGACCACATTCCACAGTTTTCACCGAGCAAGAAAAATGCTGCAAGCTAGATCAAAATCTGAGCTAATTATAAAATTGTCCAAAAGCTGTGACCCTAATTTAGCAAATTCCGGCAGGGATACAGAAGCCAAAACATTGCCCAGACACTTAAACTTTTCAAGCAGCTCAATAAAACTACTGAAATGTGCTATCTGTAGATATCAGGTTTTAAGATACATCAGTGCACCCAATGAGTGCCCCGCAATACTGTAACAGAGCAACTATACCACATAACAATCAGAAATTTGGACATAGCCTCCGGCCCCAGTTTTTGACAAGGGGGTCATGGAAGAAGACAAATTTTGATAGATTCTCATCCTTAAAGCCATGAAACTTCCATGTTTACCCTCGGTGCGCCCCATGAGGAAGTGCAGGGTAGGCAAACATAACAGCACCCAGGTTAATTACCATGGGCAAACTAGTGCAGCCTTCCCCAGGTATCACAATTCTTCGAGATTCCCACATTGTTCTGTCTAAACAGTCTTAATGATGTCCTCCAGAACTTCCTCATATGGAAGTGGGCATAGTCTATTTTCATTTTTTGCATTTTTTTACAATAATTTATTAAAATGTTTTGTGTATTCTCAGAAACGTGGTGACGTCATCAGAGATCTTCTTTTTAGGTTTCCGAGGGGAGAAAACTAACTTGGTGACCTGGTGACAACATTGGAGCTTGAGCCCCCTCCCCAATACTTCATTCTATTAGATTTGACAGGTTTATCCTGACATCATTCACAGATACTCATGGCCTATATTTGCAATATTCACATCATAACACACAATTTCAAAACGGGTGTGTGATACAAAATATGTTTTGCCATATATAGAGACTGTGATATACCCTATAGTGTATTATATCCATAATAATGACATCTGAAGTGACAATATTTTCAATCTACAGTGCAGTTGCATGTGCACATTTTTGTGTTCATTACATGCAGTGCCGACAGTGCATGACCCAGTCACGTGATCACTGTTGTGAAGACGGTGATTGGCTGAGACAGTGGTTACGTCATATAGGCCTACCATTGATGTGTATGCCATCTCAGGCAGTGCGTAGAGATAGTCAAGGAACATGTCTACATTGGTATCGGATAGCTCCGTAAAAAGGTCGTTTTACTATATAAAGTGACATTTGGGAAAAAAACTGACTATATTTTGCCGTGAACATAAATACTAGAGACCGCAAAAATGTCCAATATATACACTCACATTCAAGATGAAGTTGAATACCGTATTTTGCGGGGTATAGTACGCACCTGTGTAAAGTACACAGGTACCAATATTTGTACCAAAAAACACAGATAGAACGCACAGGTGGATAGTATGCACCAGGGTGGTGAGTATCTATAGATACAGTCTGTCTGGGGTGTGTAAATTGATTCGCTAAATAAAGATTATATAAAATAAATGAATTAATTTAATAAATATAAACTTTATCAGCAATATAAAAATATAAAATTAGGAAGAACTATCTGAGTATTATATTTAGTTTTGTTTTAGTGTTGATTTGACCACAAATGATCACAATATAACATATTAGCGCCACCTGGTGAAAGCAGTTATAGTCAGGTAAATGACGGGAAGAGTGCCACATGGTGAATACGTCTACAGTCTAATCTTCAATAGGGGGCCTACCGTTTATGACGGCCGAAACGGCGATATAATCTAGCTAATTTTTATTAAGATACAACGAATAAAAAAACACTTTTGTATAACAACATACAAGTTTTTATTTGGAGTAACAAAAATGAAATACCACATGTATGTATTGGTGACAGCACTGTCAAGGTGATTTATTACAAGCACACAATTAATATCTATCATGTATATGTATGGATTTAGGAATGTGGCAATCATATCATATATAATATGACTGATGAATGACTGGGCTGATCATGCACATATCACACTTTGATCTCGTGAGCATGACCTGACACAGGCCAGAAAGCTCAATGATTGGTTGGCAACCATGGCAACTATACCCACAGACATTTAAAAAATATGAGTTCTGGTCTGAATTAAATGTCTTTTTTAGCTTACAAATAATGTCCCGGATGAAAATCTAATAATAGTGATTAAAATAGATAATTTTGCCAAGACTTAGTCACGTTATAGGGACACAAAGCACTGTATTTTTCTAGGGGACGTGTCTTAACATCACTACTTTTTAAACATCTATTATTACTTTTTATACAACTATTAGGCCTATCATGCCATTTTGGCATGTAATAATTTTGAAAAATTACATGTCACTTTGTTTAACAGATATGGATCCAGCCGTTTATAAATTTAACCATAATTATAAAAAATATCCTTTTGCAATTTCAGACTTCAGCAATGTATAGCTCGCATTCGTTATATAACCCGCACCAGGCCTTAGAAGAAGTAAAACGTAGCGGGTTATACACTGAAAAATACGATGGGCTATAGTCTATCTGACAGGGATGCTTTTAATGATTTCTTGCAGACAACAGTCACATCTAGTTGTGTACCAGTACTGGTTTTGTACTGATGTTGACATTGGGGTTGTGCATGTACAACGTTCAAAATAAGCATACATCCGTTTGTACAGGCCAACCAGATGCTAGGACAGACAACCAATATTATTGTTGTGGTTATCCGCATGGACAACCTATTTATCCAACATTGCAATACAATTTCTAAATTTTCATTCAAGCGTTTTTCGCGGTAAAAATTGGCGGAAATAACGATGGCATTATCGCCGTTTTTTCTGACATCTATACAAGTTTGTTTGATGTTTTTTATTTATATCTCATCGATCTTGTTAACATCTACAATTTGGCCAATCTATACATTAATAATATGTAGCAATAATAGGCTATATTATTGCCCATATTCAGGGAGAGAACTTCGTAAATTGTTCAACTAGCCCACAGGACTAGTAATGATAAAACTTTACTAGTCTTCAAAAAGTTTTACTAGTCCAGTATAATATATCCATTTGAAAGAAGTGCAACACAGTAATTACGAGACTCACAACTTTGATTTTTTAACAGATAACATGCGTTAACTTTGCAATAGTCTAATAGGACTGAATGCATTCCCTAATTTAAGCCAGAGAGAGCAACTGAAACAATCTGTGCAAATGGCTCTCTGAAAGGTGAACCAAATAACAGGTTCAATCATTATTATGTTCACTGTACAAGTAAGACAGATACTCTGACATTGAGCAATCAGATAAATCTGGGGGGGGATTTTTACTGGACATGACGGACCAGCAGCCTCAAATGATTACTGGTTCATGACGATCTTTACTAGTGATCGGACTAGCGGACCAGTGGGAATCTCTCTCCCTGCATATTTCACACAAACTGTGTTTGCTTACCACTGAACATTTACATTCTGAACAAAAAACAAAATGGCAGACGGCCGCAGCGTATTCCTGTGATCTGTCAACTTATATCTTCTTTTATCATTATACTCAATGGTGTTTAGTCTAATGTCCCTGTGTGAAATTTATCATGGTTTTAATTTTATTAGTATATATGTTTATTAGTTTTAAGTTGATTAGTCGCTGCATTCATATAATTTGTGTTTTATATTGCATCATTGATTATTTGTCAGGGCAGTATTAAACATTAGAAGCTCAAATGATCAGTCACAGTGTGAGCACTGATTTCACACACTGTGGCAGTCACGGCACCATTCATTTCTTCAAGCTGGGTCTTTTTGTCAGGACAACCAAAAAATTTAGCGGACAACCAGAAATGTAGGGCTTAACCTATATTTCAAACCTTATTTCGAACGCTGCATATAGGCCTACTGTGCCCCAAACTGCTTAAAGTTCTGGGACCGGTTTCACCAACTTTACGTGAACATAAGTCAGTAGACTTAAGTCAGTCTTAAGCTAACTGATTGGCTGAGAAGTGATCAGAAGTGTTGATAGTTAATACAAAATTTTGACTTAAGTCAGACTGGCGCTGTCTCTGGTAGGCAACTGTATACTATAAAGAACCCTTTCAGGGCTTGACAATAAGGAAAATAAGGTAATAATTTGGTAATTTTTAAAATTTGTTAATGACCCGTTCATGCCAGTTAAATATAAATTTTGGTGCCCCGAATGGCCGGGAAAGTTTGAAAAGAGCTGTCGGGCCATTGGACCAGTGCCATTGTCAAGCCCTGCCTTAAAATCATTCGAAAAGTGTACGGCATAGTCCTGATTTCTGGGTTCCTCCTGTCGCCATATTACCATAATTGTGCAGAATGCGACGTAAAGCAATACTCACGCCTTCAGTTATCATCAAAATCACTTCAAATATTCACACAATACCTCTTAAATATTGATGAGGTGGGCTATATCTTTTATAGTTCATCTGAATAGTAGATTAAAACCATATTTTAGGATCATATTGCAATAAGGGATTGTCTTCAAGCTCTGTCAAGTTTTGAAACCATTTTCAGAGGCTGATCACTACTGGAATTTTCAATATTTTTGTACCATAATCACACACACAAGCACGTTAACCTCATGTTTCCATGATATGTTTACCTCCTATAGATTTTGTACTTATTGCATTTGAGCCCAGAATCACGTCAATGCGTTTACATGGGCCCTCTGAATGTGCTTCCTTTTGAAAAACAAATGTGTCTATTAAGAGGTGAAAATGCCCAGTTGGGACTTCTGAACCTTCATTTGATGTCTGAAGGCCAAAGTCCAAATATCTGAAGTCTAAAATCCGAAGTCTGCAATCTGAAGTCTTAAATCCAAAGTCTAAAATCCAAAGTCCGAATTTTAAAGTATAAAATCCAAAGTCCGAATTCTGAAGTCCAATGTCCAAATGGACCAGAGGCTGAAATCTAAAGGTTAAAGTCTGAAGTCTGTCCGCAGTCTTTCTAAAGCCCAATATCTGCAGTCTAACAAATCTGAAGTCTAAAATCCGAAGTCTAAAGTCTGTTTCTGATGTCTGTCCTGAAGTCTGATGTCCAAAATCCGAAGTCTGATGTTCAAAATTCAAAGTCGAGTTCGAAGTCTGTCCGAAATCCAAAATCTGGAGTCTGAATCCCCAAATCCAAAGTCCGAAACCGAAGTCTGTCCGAAGTCTAAAGTTCAAAATCCGAAGTCAGTACCGTAATTGCCGGACCATACTGCACTACTTTTTTTTTGAGCTCCTGTGCGGTATAGAACAATTAGTGTGTGATATGTGCGGCTAGATGACTGTTCAATCTGTCTGACATGTCTGATTGCTCAGGCGAGAGCATTGAACTGTGAATGGTCAGTAGTTTTGTCATCCCGTTGGCGTCGTTAGGACATATTGTGTAGTGTAGCCTCGTTGACGCGTGAATAAACACGGCTCATTATGCAGGGTATAGTACGAGTGTATTGGTTATGTCATGTGCCGATCATATCGCTGGTTCAATCACAACCCTGTTACATTTGTGACGAGCAAATTGCATATCCTAGGCCTATATTAATATAGTAAAATCTGATATGTTTGAATTAGTACTTATTATTAATTTATGCCAACATTGTACAATATATTATTATGAACATGTTGGGGGTCTATTAGCGGCCCATCATATGCCATGTTGACTGAAAAAATGTACGCGTTAGCATGTAATACAGAAACATGTATGTCTGCCCCGGCGGGGGGACAACTCCCTAAAAAGCTGGCGTCCCATCAGTGAAGATGACATTTGAAAACCACCCCTGAACACGGCAAGTCTAAAGTTTGATGTCTGAAGTCCGAAGTCAGATGTCACCAAATTTCAAATTGGCTGAGAAAAACGCATGAGCAAAACTCCAATCAATCTGCCATAACAAAGTTGCTTAAAATTCAAATTGACCAACAAAATTCAAAATGGCCACCAAAAAACGCATAAAGCTTACTCCAAACTTTACTGTTACCAGTGGTTACTTGAAAAGTAACAGTCTAGTTTTTATATTCATCTTATATCTTTTATTTTCAGGCTGGTCACAAGATTACTGATAGCAGTTGCGATACCAGTGATACCCTGCCTGGTAATCACAAACACAAAGCATTATCGACTCTTATGCCAACCAGTGGATCAGGTAGTTCATAACCTACATCTGAAAATATGCTAGACTGGTATAATCATCATTTTACATGTTGTCTCTTCCTTATATAAATATAAGGGACCTTGCCACTGCTCTTACTGAACAATGAATACGTGATTGCCAAAGAAATAACAATAACGGGTTCCAAGGTCATACTAAAAGTCACTATGTCAGTTGAACTTAGAGATATTCATTGATGAATTGATGAAGTTGGCATTGGCACGGCCATACTATTATGAATCTATCGGTCACTTCAACAGATGCCGAATCAACTCTAGCAAATACCACCTTCACTACAAGATCCGAACTAAATAATACTGATACAATCCTGCACCAACTCTCTGTGGCACCTGGTTCAAATTCTTATCCCACTGGAGATCAATCTGCTGTTGATCCTGAATGTCAAGATTCTTCCCAGCTCGACACCAATTATGGTAAGTATGTTTGTATTTTGTCTATTTGCCCTTTATTATAATGTTGACAGTCGTTTGTAGGAAACACAATGATGCGTTTGATATTAAATCATTGTTAAAACATACATGCTATGCAGGCTAATATGAACTTAAGTTTCCAAACAATTCTGGATATTATTGTTGCTTAGTTCACCACAACATCGAAGTTTCCTTGGCTATGTCCCCACGCCTGTTTATTATATGTATGTCTTACTTTGATTTTGGTAGGAATGTTGATATACCAGCCCTTCTTTCAATATGTAGTTGATTTTCCTAGCAGGTGAGGTAGAGGGTTATACATGAACAGATTGATGTACTGACCTGACAGTCAAGGCTCATTAACTTTACCAATCCTTCAGGTTATCATTCAATTAATTATTATTCTACTGTTGCTTTACTACATATCCTTACACATCAATATAATTTTATTTGATTTTAATATTTAAAAAAGGCTCATCGCATTTTTTTATTGTGGGAATAATAAAAAAATCTGTGCACATGTGTAATGTTTGCATATCTGGGTGTACTTTTCTGTCACTTCGTATAAATACTTAGAGAAAATAGACCCTAGAAACGCGCCCACAGACCACTTGAAATGACTGTCAACAAAAACTTCTCGAACTCTCTGAATCGCTGGTTAAAAACAGCCATTGAAGAAATGGCACAAAAACAGAGTGTAGGCCTACATGTATTATCAATGGCTTTGCATGAGCAGGTTTAAAATAATTTTTTACAAGAATAAAATAAAAATTTTCATAAATTATTTAATTCTGTTTGTTCAAATAAAAATACATTTCCTATGTTGTCATTCAGTCATTTAAATATCTATCCTATTCCTAGGCCTTAAGCATCCACAAGTTAGCGTGACAATCAGCGCGATTAGATCACGTAACCATGTTCCCCGGAAAACTGTCCCAAAATACATGAAATACCGATGTGAAATGCACGAAAATTAATTCAACGCGATATTAAGTATACTAGTGGAGATAATCCCCAAATGTTATGGCTCTTTTGACCGAAAGTGAGTCTCAATATTGACAGTGTATACTGTCAGATGTCCTCGCAGATGTACTTGTTTTTGAACAACCTACACATCACATCGCACGGCTGACAGGGAACGAGTTCAAATAGTCGACTAATTGTAACAGAGAGCTGCTTCAATGTGTTCTAGATTTCCCGACCAACTCTATTTGGTGACTCGTAATCTGGAACACTTCTTAAAACCTGCAGTCTGAACACAATACCTACAGATTTACTTAACAAACATTTGTCGCTGCTTGTTCCCTGCATCACCCAAATGATAAATCTTTCACTTATATGAGGAACTGTTCCATCAGAGCTTCAAGAAAGTATTCTAAAGTAATGTCGCTATTCTTGAAGAAAGCGACACTTGACCATAATGTGTTTGATAACTACCAGTACAGACCTGTCTCCAACCTAGCTTTTATTTCCAAGGTGTTGGAAAGAATTGCATGCTACCACAGTCTGTTTCACCAGATCCTGGGAGTATAACCTTTTTTCAATTTGCTGGATCTCTGTTTAAAATTTTTAAACAAGATCCTTCAAAATTTGGTGGATTGTTTTGTGTATTATCAAAGCTTGACCATTTGGAATTTAATAAATTTTCAAAATAACAGCTCTCTTTAACAACATTACCATAAAACAAGGATTTCATTACATGCCGAATGGTCTAACTTACAAAATATACAACAAAATTACACCAAATTTTCAGCGATGTTAGGGGGAGATGAAAAAATGATCCAAAAAAATGTTGTTAAAATTTTTAAAACAGCGACCGAGCAAATCGAAAAAAGGCTACTCCCAGGATCTGGTGAAACAGACTGTAGAGTATATCGCTGATGCAGATCAGCATGAGCTACACCAGTCGGCTTACCATGCTTACAGATCTTTCCATTATTGCTGAAAAGTGATGTAAAGCAATAATTTATGACTACTACAGATCTTTCCACAGTATCTTACTGCTTTACTGTCGGTGTGTAATGACATTCTGGTGGCACTTGATCAAAAGAAAGGTAGTATGCTTGTACTGGAGAGTCTGTCCCATATTGGGATTTAAGGATGCGCCCACAGTTGATGATCTCTTTGAGATGGAACCATTTGACATTTTGTGTAGACTTTGTAGAATCCTCTGTAAAAGAAAGTGCTTCAGAATCGTCTGAGATAAAAGATGTGATTGTAATGTACGCTAATATTAACGTATACATGGGAAGCTCGTCTCATATATATATTTTTTAGCTCCCGCCGTCACCGCAGGTGAGACGGAGGGAGCTATGGATTCCGCCTCCGTTTTTTTTTGCCTCTTTTTTTGCCTATAACTTTGTAAGAAAATAAGCTAGGATAACAATTTTCGGTATGTGGGTTACTCCCAGGTGGCTAATGGACAGGTTAAAATATTTTTTTAATCTGAATTCAATACGCAAGGTCGCAGAGTAGAAAATGATGATGTTACGGCGTTGGGCCATTGGGCTGTCGTTTCCGGAGCATATCTCTGAAAGTACTTGTCCGATTGTCTTCAAATTTTACACACAACACCCCTAGGGGGTCTAGTTGTGCCTTTTGGGGTATTTGAACTTTGACCTACTTCTGGTTCAGAGCTATGACCTATTTAGACGTTTTGACGCGCACTTTGTTTCCGGAGCAGATCTCTAAAAGTACTGGGCCGATGACAGTCATATTGCACATACATGTTCTCTAAGGTCCCTAGTTGTGCCTTTTCAGGTTTTTGGACCTTGACCTTGAAGTTGACCACGGTATTTTATAACATCGGTAAATCCGACTGAAATATTTTGCGGAATATCATGAAAACCGCTCAAGATAGCTACACCATTACTATAAAACAAATTGTGAGGTTTCAGGAGAGGATGCATCTTGAAAAATTTCAAGTCGATAAAATTAAAAATGGCCGCCTATCGGCCATTATTCACCTCGACAGGCCTGATATTGCGGAATATCATGAAAACCGCTCAAGATAGCTACACCATTATATTCAAATAAATTGTAAGGTTTCAGGAGAGGATGCATCCTGAAAAATTTGAAGTTGATAAAATTCAAAATGGCCGCCTATCAGCCATTATTCACCTCGACAGGCCTGATATTGTGGAATATCATGAAAACCGCTCAAGATATCTACTCCATTACTATAAAACAAATTGTAAGGTTTCAGGAAAGGATGCATTGTGAAAAAATTCAACTTGTCGAAGTTCAAAATGGCCGCCAATCGGCCATTATTCACTTTCACATGGCCGTTATTTGGTAAACCGTGCTAGATGGCTAGACCATTACTATAAAACAAAATGTGTGATTTCAGGAGAGGATGCAGCCCAAAAAAATTCGACTTGATAAACTTCAAAATGGCTGTTTATCGGCCATTATTCATTTTCACATGGCCGATATTTGGTCAACCGTGCTAGATGGCTAGACCATTACTATAAAACAAAATGAGAGATTTCAGATGAGGATGCATCTTAAAATAAATTGACTTGATCAAATTTAAAATGGCCGCCTTTTCGGCCATTATTCATTTTCACATGGCTGATATTTGGTAAACCGTGCTAGATGGCTAGACCATTACCTGATTACTATAAAACAAAGTGTGAGTTTTCGGTGAAGGATGCACCCTGAAAATTTTTAACTTACGAATTCAAAATGGCCGACAATCAGCATTATTTACCTCGATAGGCCTGATATCAGGTAAACCGTGCTAGATAGCTAGACCATTACTATAAAACAAAATGTGACGTTTCGGGAGAGGATGCCTTTTAAAAACTTTTGACTCAATCGAATTCAAAATGGCCGCTTATCGGCCACTATTTACTTTCACATTGCTGATATTTGGTAAACCGTGTTAGATAGCTGGACCTTTACTATAAAACAAAATGTGAGATTACAAGAGAGGATGCATCTTGAAAAAAATTGACTCGATCAAATTCAAAATGGCCGCCTATCGGCCTTTATTCACTTTCACATAGCCGTTATTTGGTAACCGTACCAGATGGCTAGATCATTACTATAAAACAAAATGTGAGATTTCAGGAGAGGATGCATCTTGAAAAATTTTGACTTGATCAAATTCAAAATGGCCTCCTATCGGCCATTATTCACTTTCACATGGGCGATATTTGGTAAACCATGCTAGATGGCTAGACCATTACTATAGAATGAAATGTGAAATTTCAGCTGAGGATGCATCTTGGAAAATTTTGACTTGATCAAATTCAAAATGGCCGCCTTTAGGCCATTATTCACTTTCACATGGCCGATATTTGGTAAACCGTGCTAGATAGCTAGATGATTACTATAGAATGAAATGTGAGATTTCAGCTGAGGATGCATCTTGAAAAATTCTGACTCGATCAAATTCAAAATAGCCCCTATCGGCCATTATTTACTTTCACATGCCCAATATTTTGCAAACTGTGTTAGATGTTAGTTCATTACTATAAAAAATTTGAGGTTTTGGGGGAGGATGCACCCTAAGTTTTTAACTAGTTTATATCGAATTCAAAATGACCGTAAATCAGCTATTAGTTACCTCGATTGGCCTGATATCGGGTAAACCGTGCCAGATAGGTAGACCATTACTGGGATACTGATTAGGATCATTAATTTCAATGGAGCTTTGCAATCTCTGACAGACTGTCTAGTTCTTATCTTACTCTTAGACTGGGCTTCTTAGACCTAGTTGTTGTCTTGCGTCATGATTTTTGACCTAGCCTAGGACTACATTAATAACCCTACACAAAATTGATTAAATCAAATTCTAATTCGGAGCGGGAGCTCCTGGACTTATGTAGTCTTGTTTATCTTTGACCCAATATAGCTGCGTTATATTTTGTTTATATCATTTTTCGACCACATAAGCTATATACTAGTATTCAGTGCTAAATTTCTAGAAAAAATGTGCCCTTTGACCCCATATATTTGCGTTCTATTTTGTTTATATCAGTTTTTGGCAATATAAGGTATATATTAGTAATCAGTATTAAATTTCCGAAAATTTGAGTATACAAATAACTATATAACAAAGATTTAATTTTGATAGATTTTTGTGACTTTTAACTACATATTGAGGTCAATCTGTCGTTTCTTATGTCCAGCAGTATACAAGCAAAGGTCAATCTGTCGTCTCTTATGTTCAGCAGTATATAAGCAAACTTTAAAGTCAAGCCTGATGGACTTCGACAGTCCTACTCAACCTGAGCTAGCTCCTGCAGTAATATAGTAGATAAGAAATGATGTGAGGAATGATATTTATTATTTCCTTCAATATTTGCAGTTTGGCGGCCATTTTTTGTCCCCCATCTTGGATTTTATAACTTATATTTTGACTGTGGTGTGTGTGGAGTAACCTATGTACCATATTAGACCCAAAACAAGTGACAATGCATCAAAATGAGTCATTTCGGATGATTAATCGCAAATAATTGGAATTTTAAGGATTTGGCTTCCATCTTGGACGCCATCTTGAAAATTATACTTTTTGCATGGTCAGATTTTGGTAAACTTTTGATATGTTATTAAGCACACCTTATACTACAATAAACCGTCAAGAAACCTTTTGTGGCAATTTATTCAAGGTCAAACCATATATGCAGCCCACTATATATACATGTACAGATGAAAACATATAGTTCTTGTATGTACATTTGTACATGGTACCAGCAATGCATAATACAATTATGCATTTTTGATGGTATGAACATTGGTACAGTGCGCTGACAACCTTATATCTCTTCTGTTCAGCTTTAAGTTGAGATGCCAGCTTTAAGTGTCTCTGTCGGAGGCGGACTTCTTACTGTGTTACACATGGTCCACCGCCGCAGATATTTGTTTTCGAAATAGCTACTTATCTATGAAATTCTGCTTTCTCATACTTCACATAATAATAGACATCACATACTTCTAAGGAATTGTTTCGGTGACATCGACCCTCTAATTACTACGGCCAAAAACTAATTAACTTTTCAGAGAATACAATTGTAAAATAACTGTTTGGCGGCCATTTTTAATTTGAGTAATTTGTGGTATTTACGTAGCTTGAAAACAAAGCGAAATAGCTGGACCATGATTATAGAACAAAAAGTGTTGGATATTGTGCCAATCATGGCATAGTGTTGGCACTAGCTGGTGACTGATCAACCGTTGTCACGCTGTCATTCGGACTGGAGGGCCTTGAGCCAATGTTGGAACAGCATTGGCTTTTGGTCCACTGGTGGTGTTAGTTGATTGGTTAAAGTTGTTATTTGTTGTTTGAACGCAGAGGTGTGATTGGCCGTGAACAGAGTCGTCCGCTCTGTGTGACCGGGTGGCTCTGGAAACGTCACTCGTTCAAGAAACAGCAAGGGAGAGAGTTGGAGAGTCAATCACTGAATGAATGTAGCACTGCACTGTATGAATGTTAAACACAATGATGATGACAACACCCTGACGAACTTTGCTTGGATATGGAATGGAAATAAAGATTGTGAATCGGCGCTACTAGTTGTCTTTTGTGGGGAGAGGTTCCGTGGAGTTGTGAATTCTATAAAAAGTAAGGTATCACACAAGGACAACGCATGACAAATTTCGCAGAAATAACATCCAAAATGGCCGGAAGGCAACCATTTTTAAGAAAAAGTTTCCCTCAGATCTTTTTTGATTTGGAAAATATTCATAGTTATATCAGTCAATGACCTGATAAACTTTTGGGAGCGAACAATTTCTAAATTGCCGCATAGAGGCCATTTCTGAAATGAAGTAATTTCAAGACATTTACTCAACTCGAAAACAATGCAAAATAGCTGGACCATGGAGAGAAAACAAAATGTAAGGTACACATGTATCACACAAGGATAACCAAATTTCAAAGAAATAGAATCTAAGATGGCTGACTATCGGCCATTTTGCTTATTATCTCGGAATCCTTGTATGATAAGCTGTCCTGTGTTATAAGGCTAACTCTTCACAAGTTTGCTGATCTATGTCAAATTTTAAATGGCGGTAACGGAGGGCTGCTTTCGTTTCCAAACAACTCTTTCTAGTTCCACCACAGCACCTTACAAGCTCATACCCTTATGACATCGCAAGGCTCTGACACAGAGACCTTCATTTTTAAATGGAATTGTTCTAATACGATCACTAGATTTCGCCAGCTAGTTTTAATAGGCACCCGAAATAGAAGTCTCAGTTTCATGGCATCGAATTTTTTTGTTAGGCGGCGCTAGTGTCGTTTTTACACATTTTGCTGTGTAAACAAAATAGCTGTCACTGTGGCTGGGCCTGTCTCGAAGTCAGGAAGCCAGGTCGTGTCGGGTAACAAGCTCTCATTCACTACTATTACCTGAGTACTGCAAGTAAAAACGCAACACAGACTATCATCGTCCACGTCATCCAACGTGTCACAAAGACAGCATGATTCCTACTTCTCTCCCATTTTATTCAGAAAGCACATAAATTTGTACCTCAAAAGTAGCACACATGATTGGTACACAAAAAGTCTTACACTGCCAGCACTCGGCACCCCGGTCATTTTGGACAGAGAATGGCTAAAAAGCTCTACCCAAGGAATCGGTAGGGATGCCCTTGCTCTCATACCCTTGTGACCCGTCTGTATATGCCACTTTTTACATGATGACACATACATTATAAACAATAAATATCACACTCTAACAATTCAAGATGCATAAAAGGATTACAAACACCACTATTTTTTTTTAATATAATACTAAAAGTACAATATAATTGCACAGCTTGTCGATTACCTGTTTAAAGGGACTGGCCCAGGCTAAAATCGTTAAAAAATCGGTGATTTTATTTTGGGTTTTTGATATGACCATATGAAATTCCCGCACTTCCTATTTTTGACATGGTTGTCAATAATTAGAAATCAGGAATTTCGTCTCTATATCTAGCCTAACTGGTGTATGCGCAGCCCAAAAATTATAAAAATTTGCAGTTCTAGTCTTTGGACATGTTTACATCATATGGTCATATTAAGAACCCAAAATAAAATCACCGATTTTTTAATGATTTTAGCCTGGGCCAGTCCCTTTAAATGATAGTTACATTTTTAAATTGATAACGTACTAGTAATTTCTCGCTCTTAAAATGTTCACCCTATATTCCACCCTATATTCCACCCTATATTATATAGCCATTTACCGAACTGCAGCATCTAAAATAGTCCCTCTGTTGACTATAAACAAGATTTGTGTCGGTCTATTGACTATGAACAAGATTTGTGTCAGTTATGTTTATAGAACTGGGCATGTTCCTACGGGATCATTTTGGCTGATTTCCTTCGATGTCTGATGCTTATGTGGCCACCTGGTGAATTATGATTGTGTTGTTGTGTTTAGTACAGCAAATGATACACAGAACTAGAAAGTCCAGCAAAAACTGCAAACGATCCAAATCGTAATCCGGATCATCATTGATCCGGATAGTAATCCGGACCAACCCCAAAATTTAATGGGTTGTTGTTCTTTGGCCCGAGACACACCTTTGGTAAAAGTTTCATGCAAATCTGTTCATTGTTTGTATTGCTGCTGACAGACAGACAGAAGGACATACATACAAACTAACACGACCGAAAACTTAACCTATTTTAGCTGCTGTAGCTAGAAAGGTCACAGTTTTTTGTAAACAAAAATCTGGAGATGTCTCCCCTCCCGCAACATAACCATAAAGGTTGATAGCTAATAGATGTAGTGTAAATGGATTTTGTAATTAATGTTATTAAATGGCTCCTGTGGACAGACTATGTATTTTAATGTTGTGAAACCCGTTTTTTCTATATATCTACATTAACTAGATCGTCTTTAGGCTCAATCAGTTGGGCAACAGTTTTAATATCTTCACACTGAAATGTCACCTTACAACAAATGGCATTCACTACTCTAACTGGCCTAAGATTCTGTATTAAGCAGAATCTATTATTCCGTCTTGGAATCACGCCGATGTGCGAATCACAATGTCAACACTCCCAGCAAACACGGGACTTTGACCCAATGCTGGTCCAATGCTGGCCCATCATCTGCGATGCTTGGCCAGCTTCGAACCAGCACTGGTTCAACACCTCGTGTTTGCTGGGCTGCGTTCAATAGCAGCTGGTCTGATAGTGCTTACTGCTGGCGGCGATTACAAGCTGACACTGACACAATGTCTGTAAATGTTGGGCCAGGGTCGCCGGTGCTGGCCAGTATCCATTCAGCCCTAGTCAGTACTTCATGCTGGCGGTACCGGCACGATGCTTTGAACCAAAGCTGGGTTAATTTTGGCCCGCCGTCTGTGTTTCTGGCCCACATTCAGCGTTGCGCCGAACACGACACTGTTGCCTAATACTGGGCTAATGCTGGCTCAGCGTGGTAGACGGTGGGCCAACATTAGCCTTGCATTGGGTTCATTTCTCGTGTTTGCTGTGGCGGCCTGCGACTACACAATTGAAACCGCTGGACAGACGGACAGACAGAAAGTACAAACTCACTGAGCGGACAAAGGTAAACCAACATGTCCTCGCCTCTGTGTACAGAGGGGGAGACATAATAAGTAGAAGAATAGGCTTAGCCAACAGGGTGGATAACATTTGCCCATCCCCTTCGGTTTTGGCAAGACTTGTATTTGAATGAATACGGCCAGGAGCCCTGCTGGTGCTCAGTCAAACCTTGCCGATACGAGGGAAGATGTATACTTGGCACAAAAAGATACGCAACAAAAAAGAAATGCTCCTATTTCGTGTAATTTAGTCAAAACCGTTCGATTGATTGGAATAATTTTGGTGTGTACGGCCCCTACCCGCATTTTGTGTTTTGATCTCGATAACGGACAAATGACCTTCAATGGAAGAAACTTTCAAGGTCATGGGCCAGCTGACCATGATCCCAATATGCGGGTCATCTAAAATTAAGCAATTAGGCCTGCTGAGGTGGGGGAACAAAAAGTCCTGTTTCAGAATAAGTTATATAGCCTTATATCATCGTAAATCTATATTATCTTTCTCCACCCTCCATTTGAAAGAGATATGTACCCGGTAAGTGCGTATTTCGGAATGTTCATACAGTTTCTAACAACCATCCCTTTAAATAATATTGGGTTTGACCAAGCCGCTGAGGGTCTAGATGAAGGGTGCTATGTTGATTTTTTTTCTTTGAAAGGATCAACACTTAGGAAAATCCCTTCCTTTTTGTCACTACACCAGCCACGAGCATCCCATGAATATTACATGTACCTGGGTATTTTGGCGATGTTTACAATGTCCCGCAAAGATGTAAAACATGTCAATTGGCCGAGTTTAGAAGTGTTGAGCCTTCGTGTTTGGAAATGTGAGACCCGTTGGGAAAGCACTATTAAGCAGTGATTTCCGATGACATTGTGATTAAACTAGCAACGTCTTTGACGATGTGATACATCTGAGACCTTAATTACTTATCCTAATACGAGTTAAGAATTTGTTGTCATAGATTACGGCTTGTAAATTAAAAAAAAACTATTTGAATGAGATAATCAAATAGGTGACTGATTTTCACTTTCCTGTCAAACATGGCGACCGCATTGAAAAACGGGTGGATCTAAGAGACAAAAATGTAATGACTAACATTTTGTCATAATTCGTCTTTTTCGAAACCTGATTACATTGCCAACGGATTTTTGTAAAAAATGTTATCTTTCGGAATGTTGGCTTCACTCATTCAAACACTCAAAAAGATATAACAGAGCTAAAACAAAAACAGGCTGTTTGCCTGGGTATGGGCGTTTAAGTATATTTGCCTGACTATTCACATATTCAACCAGTCATATACATGTTAGTTGGAGCCCTTTTACATTATTGGAACTGATTCCAATAATGTTTTAATATGGTTCACAAAACGGATTCTGGGCACTGTTTTTTTGTGGCCATATAATGTGTGTCACAAATGACTATCAATCACATCTTCTCAAATACGGCAAAACGCATAGGTTCAGTTTTTAGGATTTCCGTCGTCAATTTTACAACAGTTAGAGGATCACGAAATTTTGAGCTGTGTGTTGGGCTATTGATTTATACCCTGTAGGTAGCCAGTAGATTTTACAGAGAACAATGCCTACCTTAGGATGAAACTAGGCCAATATAATCCTAAGAAACCACCACAATGAGAGTTTAAAACGAGGGAAAGCTAGCAGATGTTCTACTTTCCAAAGCAAATATATTATGATATCGATACAATATTTTGCAATGATACATATTGCCTTTTAAAATCTAACCGTGGGTCTTAATAGCATCTGACACCACGGCCACAAGCATGGTGAAATTTTTTTTAATGAGGCTGACCTACATCTTCGGCAAACCATTGGACGAGATAGCCTTCCTTGCCCTATCACGCACACGTTATCTGGGTCAATCACATCGCTAGAGAAATAGTCCAATAAACAACTCACTTTGATCCAGAAGTGTTTCAATGCTGGGCCAACGTCGCGGAAGTGTCCTATTCCTGATAGGGTCCGCTCGGGGGTCCGCTGCTGGCAACCACGTGATAACGAAATGCCGTGTGGAACAAAAATGAAGTATCTGCTCACTTTACAAGTAAGTAAATACTGCCTTTGCAGAGGAGAAAACGTTGGGATAGTGAACCTTCTAGCGTACATACCTGTATACAGACAGGTCTGTGGTAGGCCTATCATCCTGTACACACTGTCATGCCTCCTGTCACAGCACAGAGCCGCATCTCCTGTTGGCGTACCCTGGTACCCACCTGCGATTATGTAATAGGCTACACTGTGACATGACAAGCTATACTTCCCGTTGATTAAATCTTTTTATTTTAAAAAATGTAAGGATTAAAGACGACAGATTTGTTTTTTTTTCAGCTAAAACTAGCCCAGATTGATACATTATATAATCTTCTAGCTAGAAAATTGAGCAAATGACAATTTATTTCCCAGCAAGCACAAATCAATCACTGTATGTTGTTATATGTTGATTGTGGCCCATCTGTACTTAACGAGTCTCATGTCGGAAAAATAAAATATGGAGATAATGGTACCATTGGATAGCACAGAGCTTTAATATACTACCAAGAACATGAAATTATGTTGATCCGGAGCTGAGTTATGATCATTTTAGTGGCGCAAATGGGTCAATATTTCAAAAATTGAAAATGAAGAAAATTGGCTATAAAGTCGTGAAAAAATTTAAATGTAATTTATTTAGAGTATAAAAAATTAGTTCCTTATGGCCAAACAGGATTTTTCTGCCAAACCTGGAAATGTTGTATATATATATATAGTTTTTAACGATTGATTTTTATAGCCCAGGATGTCTACTTTCAGAATCTGCCGGGTGGAGTTTAGTTAACTTTGAGCGTTTTTTTAAATGAGTAAAGATGGCCGCCGGCGGCCATTTTGAAAACAAATTAAGCAAACAATCTGATAATCACAATCATGCAATATGTTATGTTTGACTAATATTGGGGCGTAGAACCCATTTCTGGCATTAAAATGATAATTCTAGGCTTTAAAGCAGCAAAATTTGACAAAAAACAAAATTCGCTATTATTAGCCCATATCATGCATATTGCCCATTTTCTCAACTTGTACGGAGCCGACATGCGACTAATTTCTTGCAGATGGGTCACACTTATGTTATTGCTTATTCCGAGTGATGGCGATGATCCAATGCTGGCTCAATGTTGTGCGAGCGTTGTTGACTATGGTCCAGCATTGAACCTGCATTGGGTCATGGTCTCGTGGTCGCTGTGTGCTGTATACACATTGAAGGATTTAAAGCCGACCTGGGACGGTCCGGCGGGGCGATGATCGTCCAGAACTAAAAAGAAGCCTAAACTGTAAACTTGCAGCGGACCAAGTCTCAAGTGCCTCAGAATACACTCATACTACGCCATTTTTTTCAAAATTTTCTGGGGATAGGCCTGTATCACAGGGGTAGAAATACATTCTCACCCGTGGCGAGGGAAGTTATGGCAGTATAGGCCTAATGGCGTGCGACTTGCCATTTTGGCAATATATAGGCCTATATAGGCCTAACATTGATTAGCTGATTAGTTTTAGATTTGTTTTAAATCACAGATTGCCCGCTCATTAGGCCTACCAGTCTAAGTATTTTCAGAGTTTTTTAAAGAAAAGTCTATATTTCCAAGCCGACAAAATATCACAGTAAAATAATATTCATATCAACGCTGCCACTATATCAATATTGAACCGCCTGGCGTGCGTTTAGTGCCGGTTTAACCTAAATAGTTCCGCCAGTATATGTAGGCCTATGTGACCATTACGGACCACGCTGTCAAATTGTGAGATGTTTATCGCTTGATTTAATAGTTTCACAGTAGTATTCAGAGTTGTTAGAAAATGAAATGAAATGAATAGGCATTTAGGCCACCTTTGTGCACTGAGGATTGTGAGATGATTGAGATGACACTGTCCTCCAGACACAGGACTCAAAATTCGAGCCCTGGCGGTCTGAGGCCGAGCACGCTACCTCTCGGTCACGGAAGCTCCCCACAATACTGACTTTAACACGTGGTTGGGGAAGAAACATTTTTGTTTCTTTCAAACCGCCGAGACCGGGAACCGAACCCCGAACTCTGACGTGAAAGGCAGCGGTGCTAACCACTACCCTAGGGCCCCCGCCCTCAGCGTTGTTAGAAGAGTAGGAAGTTTCACCATTCAGATCCAAAACATGCCAACAACGTTTAAATGCAGTATGCCTATGGCAGAAAACGAGCTGCTGATTCCAAAATGTATGGAATGCTGCTAATAATTTTATTAAACCAAATATTGGACTCCTAAATCGTCGGAATATCCGATTGAGTACCATCGCCATTATATTTTGTTAGGGTATTTCAGTCATAATAGCTGCTACACGCCACAGTCACAGGCTTAGCGCGGGCATGGGTAAATGCGCGCGCATTCTCAGTGAACATGTGACGCTGACTGTCAACCAATGCCCAAGTTGGCCGTCGCGTACCACGCTTATGCGAACCCATACCTGCCAACCCTACCGATTCAGGCGGCAGGCTACCGATTTCATGGCCTATCCACCGCCTACCGATTTTATAAGCCTATTCTACCGCATTTCAAATTATCAGCTCATATTTTTATAATCAAAAGGTTGGCAAGTATGCGAACCACATGGATTGATTTAAAATTATATGTATATTCAATAATTTACTCTCGGACTGCGTGTTTCTGAAAGTAGATAATCATCACGTTCTAGGCCATTAACTTGTTGTATAGTCTTAATAGTTTGGGAACTGAGGAATGATTTCACAGCAGACGCGTCTGTGGAGTTGATTATTTATGCAACAAACACACGTGTTATTCAATGTTGGTTTCATGCTGGTCTACCTCTACGACGTTGTCCCAGTGTTAAAACAACATCTACAACAAAGTGGTATGTGAAACTTAAGGGACTCAATGAGGCTAAAATCATAAAAAATAGGTGATTTTATTTTTGCTTCTTAATATGACGATATGATGTACACATGTCCATAGACTAGAACTGCAAAAGTTTTTACATTTTGTGCTGCGGTCCGCGATAAGCAGTGCAGACAATATAGCTATTGCAGTGGATCAAATTAATGGACCAACCGCGTATCTCAGACATGGGGACGACGTTTTTTATAATAGTGATAATAATATATGATGAGTCACATACATGTATAAATTGAGTTGAGTTTACGAGCATAGCTTTTTAGCTCCCGCCGTCACCGTAGGTGAGCGAAGGGAGCTATGGATTCTACCTCCGTTTTTTTTTTGGCCTCTTCTTTTGCCTATAACTTTGTGAGAAAATAAGCTAGGATAACAATTTTTGGTATGTGGGTTACTTCCAGGTGGCTAATGGACGGGTTAAAATATTTTTAATCTGAATTCAATACGCAAGGTTGCAGAGGAGAAAAAGATGATGTGACGGCGTTGGGCCGTTGGGCCGTTGCCGTTGGGCCGTCCGCAAACAATTCGTTTCCGGAGCATATCTCTGAAAGTACTTGTCCGATTGTCTTCAAATTTTACACACAACACCCCTAGGGGGTCTAGTTGTGCCTTTTGGGGTATTTGAACTTTGACCTACTTCTGGTTCAGAACTATGACCTATTTAGACGTTTTGACGCGCACTTCGTTTCCGGAGCAGATCTCAAAAAGTACTGGGCCGATGACAGTCATATTGCACATACATGTTCTCTAAGGTCCCTAGTTGTGCCTTTTCAGGTTTTTGGACCTTGACCTTGAAGTTGACCCAGCACTTTGACCTAATTTATAACATCGGTAAATCCGACTGAAAGATTTTGCGGAATATCATGAAAACCGCTCAAGATAGCTACACCATTACTATAAAACAAATTGTGAGGTTTCAGGAGAGGATGCATCTTGAAAAATTTCAAGTCGATAAAATTAAAAATGGCCGCCTATCGGCCATTATTCACCTCGACAGGCCTGATATTGCGGAATATCATGAAAACCGCTCAAGATAGCTACACCATTATATTCAAATAAATTGTAAGGTTTCAGGAGAGGATGCATCCTGAAAAATTTGAAGTTGATAAAATTCAAAATGGCCGCCTATCAGCCATTATTCACCTCGACAGGCCTGATATTGTGGAATATCATGAAAACCGCTCAAGATATCTACACCATTACTATAAAACAAATTGTAAGGCTTCAGGAGAAGATGTATTTTGAAAAAATTCATTTTGTCAAAGTTCAAAATGGCCGCCAATCGGCCATTATTCACTTTCACATGGCCGTTATTTGGTAAACCGTGCTAGATGGCTAGACCATTACTATAAAACAAAATGTGTGATTTCAGGAAAAGATGCATCTTAAAAAAAATTGACTCGATAAAATTCAAAATGGCCGCTTATCGGCCATTATTCACTTTCACATGGCCGTTATTTGGTAAACCGTGCTAGATGGCTAGACCATTACTATAAAACAAAATGTGTGATTTCAGGAGAGGATGCATCTTGAAAAAATTCGACTCGATAAAATTCAAAATGGCCGCTTATCGGCCATTATTCACTTTCACATGGCCGTTATTTGGTAAACCGTGCTAGATGGCTAGACCATTACTATAAAACAAAATGTGTGATTTCAGGAGAGGATGCATCTTGAAAAAATTCGACTCGATAAAATTCAAAATGGCCGCTTATCGGCCATTATTCACTTTCACATGGCCGTTATTTGGTAAACCGTGCTAGATGGCTAGACCATTACTATAAAACAAAATGTGAGATTTCAGATGAGGATGCATCTTGAAAAAAATTGACTTGATCAAATTTAAAATGGCCGCCTTTTCGGCCATTATTCATTTTCACATGGCTGATATTTGGTAAACCGTGCTAGATGGCTAGACCATTACCTGATTACTATAAAACAAAGTGTGAGTTTTCGGGGGAGGATGCACCCTGAAAATTTTTAACTTACGAATTCAAAATGGCCGACAATCAGCATTATTTACCTCGATAGGCCTGATATCAGGTAAACCGTGCTAGATAGCTAGACCATTACTATAAAACAAAATGTGACGTTTAGAGAGAGGATGCCTTTAAAAAACTTTCGACTCAATCGAATTCAAAATGGCCGCCTATCGGCCACTATTTACTTTCACATTGCTGATATTTGGTAAACCGTGTTAGATAGCTGGACCATTACTATAAAACAAAATGTGAGATTACAAGAGAGGATGCATCTTGAAAAAAATTGACTCGATCAAATTCAAAATGGCTGCCTATCGGCCATTATTTACTTTCACATAGCCGGTTTTTAGTAACCGTACTAGATGGCTAGACCATTACTATAAAACAAAATGTGAGATTTCAGGAGAGGATGCATCTTGAAAAATTTTGACTTGATCAAATTCAAAATGGCCTCCTATCGGCCATTATTCACTTTCACATGGGCGATATTTGGTAAACCGTGCTAGATGGCTAGACCATTACTATAGAATGAAATGTGAGATTTCAGCTGAGGATGCATCTTGGAAAATTTTGACTTGATCAAATTCAAAATGGCCCTCTATCGGCCATTATTTACTTTCACATGCCCAATATTTTGCAAACTGTGTTAGATGTTAGTCCATTACTATTAAACAAAATTTGAGGTTTCGGGGGAGGATGCACCCTAAGTTTTCAAATAATTTATATCGAATTCAAAATGACCGTAAATCAGCTATTAGTTAACTCGATTGGCCTGATATCGGGTAAACCATGCCAGATAGGTAGACCATTACTGGGATACTGATTAGGATCATTAATTTCAATGGAGGTTTGCAATCTCTGACAGACTGTCTAGTTCTTATCTTACTCTTAGACTGGGCTTCTTAGACCTAGTTGTCTTGCGTCTTGATTTTTGACCTAGACTAGGACTACATTAATAACCCTATACAAAATTGCTTAAATCAAATTCTAATTCGTCGCGGGAGCTTCTGGACTTATGTAGTCTTGTTACACAAAGGTTTTTTTTGTATTGTTCAGCTTATTTTGATGTCCATTACCCCCCCCCCCAGTGGAAATCTTGCCATGAATGAAAGTCGGAATAGTAGTGCAAGAGCATTAGTGAAAAAAAAGACAGGAACCTGGAATAAAATTGCAGAAAGCTGATTTGTTCAGGAATGATACCTGGACATCTCCCCAGACGAATTCCGAAGAGGCCCCAAAAATCCCCCTTGTGCATTTGTCTTAATTCAAGATGGCCGCCACCATGTAACGTCATTTTCGAAAAACAGGAGTATACTCTAATTCCTCACCTTTGTAGTTAGAAAAAAAATATTTTGGTGTTTCTACTTATGTTCTAAGGCACTAAGAGTTGATCCAGAGGATTAGAAATGATATCAGCACTTTTCTCAATATAAAAAATCCAAGATGGCCGCCATATTGCTCTGATTATGTTAAGCGATATCTTGCAAAAACACGAAAATATGAGATATCTATCTCGTTGTTGAACCTAAAATGTATTTTTTTTGCCAAACCCATGGAATCTAGCACTTATTTAGATCACCATTATTTTATTATATTGAATTTATCAACATAAATACCACATAGTAGTCAATTCAAAATAATACCAGGTAACGCCATTTTTTTTTTAAATGGGTATACCCCAATTCCTCACTTTTGAAGTTAAAACAATGATTTTGGTGTCTATACCTATGTTTTAAAGTACAAGGAGGTTATCCAGATGATCAGAAATAATCTGAGTACTTTTCTTAATACCACAAATTCAAGATGGCCGCCATAATATTTTGTTAAGCGATCTCTTAAAAAACCCAAAAATATGCGATAACTATCTCTTTGTTGAAACTAAAATGTATTTTTTTAGCCGAACCCATGGAGTCAATAACTTATTTAGATGACCATATTTTTTTATATTGAGTTTATCGACATGAATCCCACATGGTATTTAATTCTACCTTGGTGGGTGACGCTTTGGAGTGTTTTCGAACTGCTTTCCCACTAGAAATGTAAATTGAGATTTGTCAGGTTAACAAATTAATATCAGGTAAATAATGAAATTATTGCGTTTCAATCATCCGAGCTGTCAGTTACTACATGTTTGGCCAATACAAAAAGAGCACATCGCTGTACACTATAGTCTAGATTTGTGAGATCCCCCCCCCCCTTTGAACAAGTCACTTTGCACCCGCAACTCACTCTTTTTGGAACTCTTTCTGGAGCGACTGCTCTTTCAGTTTGCGTTGGTGACAAACGACCATGAGATAAAATCCGTTCCCAGACTGTAGATTCCACACCCTCCTGTACAGCAAAATATGCTCTGTATCATAATGGAGTTTAAAGGCCCTGTGAAGTGATTTCAGTTCATCAATATAATTAAAGTATATATCACAATGAACTATCTCATAAGTAAGCAGGTAATTTTAGTCCACTAATTATCAGTTATTTTCAAAAATAAAAACTGAAAATGTGCACATTTCTTGGGCTGGGCGGATCTCCCACCTCAAAAAACCGCCCATTATTTAATCTGAATTAACATTGAAACTGCAGCGGGTATATGTTTCATGTTTCTTGTATTTGTACATGAGCTGTACTAGATTTCTAGAGGTCAGTTTTATAAAATCATGCAATACATCATCAGCTACATGTACATGTACATGTATTATAACCAGCCAAGCATTTCTCCACCTTTTGACGTCACGAATTAGCTCCGCCCCTCACTTTTTCCTTTGGGAAAATCGTTCCCAGTGGTTTAAAAATGGGAGTCGAACACTCTAATATCTAAAAAGTCATCTAAAGTAGTATCAAATATGACATTGTGCAGAGTAGGTCTGGGGACTACAAGAGGCCTTTAAACACGAGGCATTCATCCAATGCTGTTTCAGTATTGGCTGACCGTCTTTGACGCTAGCCCAAAAATTAAACAGAATTGGATTAATGCCCCGTGTTGGCTGGGGCAGTAGGTGACGTTGAAGGGAGGCTTTCTAGCAAAAATCAATTACAAGATAAGGACTTGCGCCTCACACGTTACATGTACATGACATCTTTGATAATCGTCCTGTAACGATGCTCTTTTAAATACTTACTTTTGTCCATGATCTGCAAATGTCAATATGTTTAATATCATGAAATATATCATTTAAATATCATGATATTACATTTTGAATATTAGGATATATATATTTCGTAATGAAGTTATGGCATTGTATGGTGTTGTAATGAGATGATTTTACATCAAAATATCGGAATATTAAATTAATTGATGTCGCAGTTTATTGTCAGGATAGGATCTTTTTATGTCACGATAATAGGAGGACAAGACTGGATACAGCTTTATAAATGCAGGATATGGTGGTTAAGTATCACGTTATGGTATTAAAGTGACAGGATCTTTAAGTGCATTGTCACGATATTATTATAATATCATGATATAACATATTAACATCACAATATGACATTTTAGTCTAAGAAGGTATGAGAGGGCAAGGCCACATGCTGTTCAAAGAGCATGTGTCTTAACCCTATCTTACTTCCCATTTTATTGAAATTTCCGAAGTGCTTTTGTTGTTGGCAGTTTTGGAGTACCGGTATTTGAGCAATGTAGAGGCCTTTACTTATTGAATTATATTGCGATATATATGTTGAACTGACATGTGCCATCCTGATATTGGAATGTTCTATGTCGATCCTGAATTACCATATGGTAACGTGCGTTTCTCAATATAATGTTATTGAAATGTTATACCTTGACATGACAATATAATATCCTGACAAAAAAATGCCATATCCAGACTTTAAAGTGACATATCCTGACATTCTATGGTCACATTAAAATATCGTAGTGTCATATTCAGTCATTATAATGTCACATTAGAATGCCGCCAAGCCTGCCATATCTTGATTTGATAATGTCATATCATATCATAAAAAATGGAATATCTTGACATTCAAATCTTATTGTGTGATATAAAAGGACAAAATTTGGACATTATAATACCATCTCATGACGTTAAAGTGTCATATTCTGATAAATTACAATCCAATATCCTGGCATAAATATGCCAGATCCTGACTTCGAACTGTTTTTTATGTTTTTCCTATTTTAATGTCAAAATCCGACAAATCTATTATACAATATTCGATATTAAATAGAATGTTTATCATTATAATGACACATCATCACAATCCAATGCTATATTGTGACCTCAATGTGTCATTTCATCAATGTATAAAGTCATATCATAATATTCAAGTATCATATCCTAATATTCAAATGTCATATCCTGACATTAAAATGTGATAGTGATCTTAAATTGATATATAACGAAATTGTAATGCATTTTGTGATAATATGATGCCATATCTTTTCATTTTAATACAGCAACGTGATGTTTAGCCACTATATACTGCCTTTATAATGCTGTATTGAGCCATCATAACGTGATTTTGCTATAATAAACACCAATGTTTGGACATTATATTACATATCATGATATTAAAGTGTCATATCCTGATATCATATTCATATATCCTGACATAAAACTATCATATCCTGACGTTAAACTGTCACATCCTCTAATTTGATGTCATATTCTGACATTTCAATGTAATATCACATTGCAATATCATTCAATGTCATATATTTATTACGTAATACACTAATATTCAAATAAAATATCTGAATATTCTAATTTATAATCCAAGGTATTAATACACTAATAATCAAATAAAATATCTGAATATTCTAATTTATAATCCAAGGTATTTATTACCATTTTCAGGAAATTGACCAAATTACGTGGGCCTATAGATGGCCAAACTCTGCCAGTAAAATGATGTGATTTAAAACATTTTCTTATTTAGTAGTATATGTAAATAACCAACAGTCTCGTAGAACACGTCGTGTTCAAGCTGGTGTAATATTGAACTTAGCTCTGTTATTATGTACATTCACACAGAATTAGCTAATATTCATATCCTAGAATAATCACAACTAATACTTAACTAAAATCAAAAAGCATTTTATATAGGCCTACTATAGAAAATACCTACATTGGAATTAGTCGCTGGGTTTGAAACTGGAATTTCTTACGCTATCTCAAGCTTCAAATGAATGAAAAATACCCTTATATTTTAAAATGAGACATGTTAGAATTTTTAATCTATGATTTCTGACATATGATATTTTGTAAATTTGATAAATCTATATCTATATTCCCATATGAAAAAGCAGTTGGACATCGCTTAATCGTGGCACCTGCGCTAAAAAATCTTACCAATATGGCAGCCATATGCTGGATTTTGTGTTGATAAGCACATGCTATTAAAACAATTGGTGATGGAAATATATTCTAGATTCCATGGCTCTGAAAAAAAGTTTCAACAACATGATGATTATGGCATGTAAATGATTTTCTGAGGGGGGGGGGAGGCTTGACATAATGATCGTCATCTTAGATTTGTGGAGATAAGAAAAGGAATGATATCATTTCTGATCCTGTTGATTAGCTTTTTGTGCCCTAAAACATGTGTAGAGGCACCAAAATATTTTTTTTAACTGCAAAAGTGAGAAATTGGGTATACTCCTGTTTTTTTTTGTACTCAGTATCAATATGGCGGCCATCTTAGATTTTTGGTATTGAGAAAAGTACTGATATCATTTCTGATCATCTGTATGAACTCTTTGTGTCCTCAAACATAAGTAGAGACACCTAAATATTTTTTTCTAACTGCTAAAGTGAGGAATTAGTGTATACCCCTGTTTTTTTCGAAAATGGCGTTACATGATGGCGGCCAAAAAAATGCACAAGGGGGATTTTTGAGGCCTCTTCGGAATTCGTCTGGGGAGATGTCCATGTATCATTCCTGAAAAAATCAGCTTTCTGCAATTTTATTCCAGGTTCAACCCTAATGCTCTTGCACTATAGTTTATTGAAGCATGTTTAACCATTTCAGGCACACAGGCTTGGCAGTTATCCTATGAATATAATATCATAATATTTATTACACGAATCATATTCGTATTGCCGACACAAATCATTGTCATATGGATAGTTCAACGACAGGGCTGATTGACATGTACAGGCGTGCTCAAACTCTGATTTGTCAACATCTCCCACGCATCTCATTGGTCTCATATGACCTCATGCTGACTGTATTATTTTGCGGGAGATAGACAAGGACACTGTTATCATGTGAACTAACAAAGAAAACACATCGCATTTGTGCATCTGTTTTTCTAGCAAGTTTTTTTTAAATCAAAAATAGTTATTGGCGGAAAATATATATTTGTTTTGATTTTAATTTTACATGACCCATTGCTTAAATATCAACTTCAGTCTAATGCAAAAAAATAACTCTCAAGTAACTGTATGTGAACATGGCCAGTAGGCCGACCACTATGTACTAATATCAGCAGATGGAGTGGATATCAACAGTCTACTAGACAGGTATTACGAACGCTCTACACTAATGTTAGATGCACCAACATGCACCAACAGTAGAACGGAACAAGAGAGCCTGACTTACACAGCCCTGGTTTGATGATGTGATCCAAGATATGCGAAGGAAGAGAAGAGCTTTGGGAGAGGATATGGAGAAAGAGTGAACTCGAAATTGACAGACAGCTCTACACCACTCAAGTGAAATTAGTAGGCAGTGCCATTCAGATTGCAAAGTCAAAATATTATCAAGAGAGCCTGAATAACGCTGATCCGGAAACAGCATTCCAAATACTGAATTCTCTACAATACAACAAAAAGTAGAGAGAAAATTACCAAAAGAAGATTCCGATTTGATTATATGTGAGAAATTTCCTACTTTTTTCAAAGTAAAAAAATTGACAAAATTATGAAAAATATAGATATGGCGCCATATAAGTGTATATTATTATTATTATTATTATTATTTAAAATATCCAAGATGTTATCAGAGCTGAATTAATCACTACTGTACATAATGCTTCCCACTTTGCACCACCAATACTTGACAAGCTTCGTCCCACTGACGCTGCAGAGCTCCAGAGAATTATTATGGCAGGACCATCCAAGTCATGTTGTCTGGATGTATTACCAACCGAAAACTCTGCCAGTACATCTTCCAGTCCTCTGTAAGATCATCAAAATGTCCTTAAACAAAGGTATGTTTCCTGGAAAATTAAAAGCGGCAGATGTCACTCCAATTATTAAGAAAGCTTCGCTGGACCAGAATGTATTTATGTATTTAAGAACTATCGACCTGTGTCCAACCTTGTATACTGGCAAACTGATTGAGAAAGTGGTCCTAAAACGATTATCAGAGCACATGTCCCAATATGGCTTGAACGAGCCTCTTCAATCAGCATACAGGCCTCCTGAGACTGCTCTTATGAAGGTGCAGCATGACATTGCTAAAGAACTGGATGAGAACCGTGGTGTGGCACTGGTTCTGTTGGATCTTAGTGCTGCATTCGACACTATCAATACCAAAGGTGTCGTCACCACTCTTCAACAGCACATTGGGGTTGAGGGTACAGCCCTTGCCTGGTTTGAAGATTATCTGACAAAGAGAACACAGAGAATCCGGATTGGATAAACTGTATCTGACTCTGTACGATTAACACGAAGTGTACCACAGGGTTCTGTACTGGGGCCAGTGCTTTTCACTGCATATACTATACCAATAGCTGTCATATGCAGGAGGTGGTTGTGTATCACCTTAATGAAACTTGTATGTGTTGAAGGTATAATCAGTTTTTTGTGATACGGACGTTATTGATCTATTGTGTCGGAAATGCTGTATTGAGTGCATAAATATTTGCGAATTATTATTTCAAGGCTAAACACGTCCGACATTGATGTCTTTAATGTACCTCATAGTAGGGGAACTGGGAATCTGTTCCATCTGTTGAATGCTGTGTTCGGCATTGTACGGAAGCACTAGTCTACAGCAATCATCCAAGGGTAGCTGCATCCTCCTCGTATCTGGCCATAATCTTCGGGCGGTTCGCCAGTGGCGTACCCTGGTTCCTCCGCTCAACAGCGGAGCCAATGTAGCACCCGCATCAGTGCATGCGCTGGTATAGGCCGTGGTAGCCTTAAATAGCCGGCAATAGCGTGTTGGTGACATTAGGTCTCACGGGGAATGAATGGAGTTACCCTTCCTATTTGTCACTCTGGGGACTATCCGACCCGAGGATAGCGGAGCTGTGCGAAATGCCACGGAATTACAGCATTAAATTGCACAGTCTCCGTCTGTCTGGGCATGTCTGGGTGTAGATCCACTAGACATGCCCAGAACCCATTATCGGGCGAGCGAAGGAAAACGCTCTCAATAACCCACCACTCCCTATCACCCCCACCCTCACATCATCTGTACATCATTCATCTCATCAATTGACTACAACGTTTTTATCGTATTACAATGTCACTTAAAAGACCATATTTTGTGCCGAAAAGTGACGTAAAGCAATGATTTACTACTATTACTACTACCTCATAGTAAAATAATATATTTGTAAAACTTTAAATATTGCAAGTTGACACAAACGTGAAAGAAAAACGATTTGTGTGCTGATTTGATGTGGTGGTTATGTATATGGTTTCTTCAACTTTGTTGCACATGTCTGATTTGGAACGTAGTAAATCTTTACAATTGCAAATAATTATAATTATTTTTATCCCCCGTCCATAGGGGGGGGGGGGGTTAGTCGCATAAGGATTCCGTCCGGCGTCACGCTTTTTTGTGGGCGCAAAAACTCAAAAAACTAGTGTTCAATTTTCTTTGCAATTTTGAAATCAAATCCCTAGCAACATGGGGATGTGCAAGTGATTTTTAAAATAAATATAAACTACCAAAATTCAAAATGGCCGCCAGAGGTCAACTCCAAATTTAGGCGCAAAAAATTAGTCAGAAATTATTCAATTTTTCAATCAGTTTCCCCACGATATGGAGATGTGCAGGTGATTTTTTGAGGTTTTACTGAAATTCAAAATGGCCGCCGTAGATAAACTTCATAATTTTTTGTGGGCAGAAAAACTCACAGATTGATGTCAGAAATAATTCAAATTGTACAATCACATTGCCCACCATCTGGAAATGTGCAGGTGATTTTACTGAAGTTTAAAATGGCCACCACAAGTCGACCTTTTAAATAATTGTGACCGCAAAAACTCCTGATCTAATTTATGTTGGGGATGATATTGTACTTTGTATTATTTTTTCGTTCCCGTCACGAATAAGTATAATTATCTTTTTTTGTAATTTTGTTTTGTTCTAATCGCATATAATTATAACTGTTTTCGTTCCAAATATTAGGCTACTGTTGCATATCACAATCTGCGATGTGGTAAACAACACCGTTAAAACTACACTGAAAACGATAAGCGTATGTAATATTACATTGTATGTATATATATGAATTAAGTAGATATAAAATATCATCGCCGAAGTAAAAAAATATTGTTTTTGACAGCCAAAATATCAAATTTTGAATAAACATTTATCATACTCCCCTTGATGGCTGAAAAATAAAGGAAAATGGCCGATTTATTGCGATTTTTCCCATTTTATGTCACTAATTTTACCTTGTGGGCGCGATAACTTTTAAAAGTTTTTCATGTATTCACCTCAAATTTGTTATGCATGTTACTAATAACCAGTTCTTGGAAGAGTTTAATAATGGCTGAAAAAATAAATAAAATTGCCGATTTATCGTGATTTTGCGCAATTTACCTCACTGAGTTTACCTTGTGGACGCGATAAGTTGAAAAAAAATCATGTATCCTCCTCAGATTTGTTATAACCTTGGACAAGTGCAATAATCTTTGATAATGGCTGAAAAAAACATTTAAAATGGCCGATTTATTGTAATTATAAATTTAGCATTTTACGTCAATGATTTCACCTTGTCGGCACGATAACTTCCAAAGTTTTTTATGTGTCCTGCTCAAATGTGTACTCATGTTGCTAAAAACCAGTTCTCGTTCAAGTTCAATAATGGCGGCGGGCTATTGTCCAGTGTGCTTTTGTTTCATTTTTGTTTTCATTCATTCATTCATTCATTCATTCATTCATTCATTCATTCATTTATTCTTCGTGGTTGGCGGTGACTGTCTTCTCCTGGTCTCTGATACTAGATTCCGTACATTCACGTAACATAATGACGCATATACTACACCTAACGCGAGTAGGCAATGGAAAAGGCGCTATATAAGAATATCAATAAGGTGGACACGATAATTCGATCATAAAACTTGGCAGCGCTGCTCGTTACTCACCTCAGCCAGTTAATGTCTCGTGTCACATGCATAGGCTTACGTATTTTAGCGCTGTCTATGTACCTACCAGTAGTTGTTAAATAAACGTACAACAATATTTTCACATATAGTGTTATCGACGGCGAATAATGCGCACTCTTACCAGCGATAAACACCTGTAAAAGAAAGGGTGTTTATTAATGACTGGAGGTGTAGGTTAACTCTCTCAATGACTACCTTAATACTGGACATATCGATACCTCAAAAGGACTCCTCTGATGGCTAACTCGATCAGGTTGTCCATTCGGAACTGTTACCAAGGCGTACCGGGCTCGAATCCCAGCTGTGTGGAATGTAACTATATGTTGGTCACCGTGGTTATGTACAGTCCCCCCCCCAAAAAAAAAAAAACCATTGAGAGCCTTTTGAAGGGTAGGGCACCGAGATAATTGTATTATTATATGACATGTGCCAAACGACATATGACTTTGAAAATAAGTACTTGGTAATATGTACCTTCTCTATTAGCGATTATCATGATGGTTTGCCAAAATAAAATAATAGTCCAGAAGTCAATTTTCAAAAGAGGTATTTGGTTTACCCCCCACCACACATTCAGTTTGTTGATTGCATGAGGTACGTTGGTATATGTGTGACATTACTAGACCTGATGTAGTGCAAAATTGTGGTATCACTAATTATATACAGCACCTTTTATGTACTAGGGGTGATGTCAATATTTTTAGATTGTTCATAATTTAAAAAACTCACATATATTTTTAAACCACTTTTAAGGTATACAGAGTATATATTATAATAAATAATTTCTGTATAATATTTTTGTAATGAGGTACGTTGGTATATGTGTGACATTACTAGACCTGATGTAGTGCAAAATTGTGGTATCACTAATTATATACAACACCTTTTATGCACTAGGGGTGATATGTCAATATTTTTAGATTGTTCATAATTTTAAAAACTCATATTTTTAAACCACTTTTAAGGTATACAGAGTATATATTATAATAAATAATTTCTGTATAATATTTTTGTAATAATTCCAAGGAAAGTGTTCTTTCCAAGATAGCCGCCAAAAAACGAAATAACACGAAATCTTCCTCACCGTTTATCCAATTGTCCTCAAAATTAATTTGGTGAGACCTGAGACTGCGCAATATCGGGTAAAATTTGGATTAAAATTCATTGAAAACAACATGCGCCACAGTTGTCATTAAACAAACTCTGACCCCAAAGCAGTTTTCTTGTTGTGGCACTGAACCCAATTGGAGTAGATGTTCGGAATAGTTTGTTTTGGGGGTATGTAGTCTAATAAATAATTATTGTATACTATTTTTTGTAAATATTCCAAGGAAAGTGTTATTTCCAAGATGGCCGCCAAAAAAACGTAATAACACAATATATTCATCACTGTCAATCCGATTGTCTTCAAAATTGATTGGGTGAGACCTAAGACAGTGTGCAATATTTGGGGTAATTAAAAAAAAAACATAAAAAAATAATGCGTCAAGGTTGTCATTAAAAAAAATATATTCGAGTCCAAATCAGTTTTCTAAGTTTGGTACTGGACCGGATGAGCGAAGGTGTTTGGATTAGTTTGTTAATTTTATGAGGTATGTTGGAAGATAATAAAGCCTATACTATATATGGGGTATTTCTAGACCACAGACACTTTAAAATTGGGGCATCATTAATTCTATACACCTTTTAAGTACTGGTGTAATATGGTGATAATTTTTATATTTTTGGGAGGCGAACTACTCATCCTGATCCATTTTTAAGGTATGATCTATATAATCTAATCAATAATCCATGTATACTATTATGTGTGATTACATCAAGATGGCCGCCAAATCATAATGAACAATGAAATATAAAGTGAACTCAATTGTGACAGTATAATATTATTTATTCAAATTCCCGAGGGATCTTAATTTTCTTCATCATCGTCATCATCGCCACCAACTGCGTTGTTCATGGAATCTTTATGTGGGTTTTGACACTTGTTGTCATCAGCCATACATGTGCAGGCCTCTGTACAAGAGATTTTGTTCATGTTACATGAGCAAAAACGTTTTTGTAAACAAGCTGACTTCTGATATCTGCATGATGAGAATTCTACTAGTCTAGAAGGTGCTGCGTCTTTTGTCATTAGAAGCGGTGCGATGTCTTAATGGTATAACACAGCTTCCAACCATGACCAATAGGCGCAGGTAAATTCTGCATTGCACAAACAAAGTGCTTTTTACCAAACAAAACACTGGTAATTCGCTCTTTGAATGTGCAGCCTGATACAGTCCGATGTTGGTGGTAGAGATTCACTTTTTGGACCCTTTTGGCAGAACATACAATATCGCATATCATCTCCTGTGACCCCAGCAGCATTAGACGTAGAGTACAAACTGCACAAAAACGTCTCACATGCGTGGACTGTAGCTGCAACTGGGGGTAGATCGTCTCCAAGTCGTGATATACATTACTGATGCTTTGTGCATTCAACCAACTTGCGAAAAGCTGATTCCAAACAGAGTACTTGTACTATCGCACCCTGTTAAATCATGTAAAGATGACAAAGCTTGACATAATTGGCGACCGATTACAGTGACAATTTGCTGAATAGGGATGTAACATAATCTGTTTTTCACACCAGTGCAGAACCAGAGCTGAGTACATTACATTGATGAGTACATGTTTATGCACATAACAGCAACATCTGTATCAGGTGACTGTACTATTATGCATGGATATTTCAAAGATGCATGTTGGGTGTGCATCTGGTGTCTGCTTCTTTTTGGTCGGAATACAAATCATCGACTTTCCATATGTTTCCTCTGGTAAATAGTGCACATTTTCTGCCATCCTTGAAACCTCTGCCAATTACAATTTCGTGACCTGTGTCTAGTTGACAAGGTAGGCCTACTGTTTTTACACCATTGGTAACTGATAAATTCACTCAAATTAGCTTTATTCACAGGATTGTTGATATTTTATCCCAATGCTTAGGAATAGGTGAATTTGGACCTGTAATTTTAATTTCTAATCCTGATGATGAGACAAGTCTGGCTCGCTCTCCAGCCTTGATAGATTCAGGTTTGTCAAAACAGTCAAAAATTATATCTATTCTATTGCATCCATTTACTCCAAGTAATGAAGACAAAAAATTATAGTACTTCTTAGCTAACTGTCAAAATGTCTTTGTGCCAAAATCATACGCTTTCACCAATGTCTCTTTCGTGAAGGTCAGATATTATCCAACTGAATTGGTAATTACAAATGATTATAATTAAAGATTAATATATATGTCTTTTATCTACCCTGGAAATACAATTCCTTACTCAGAAATGCGGGTGACACAAAAAGGGGCCGAATCGATTCTATTCCTGGATAACTTCCACAGAACAAATCCTGATACTGACAACGCTATTTCATTTTAACGCCCGAAAATAACGCATAATTATAATATGTTCAAACTCTTTGCATGTTAGTATTATTTATAAAACAATGCAAATTTCAATTAGCCTCACTTGCTGTATAAATTCAAGACAGTTAGCTAAATGGACGTATTTGTATATGGTTAGGTTTAGAAAAATGTATTTTTAATGGTAATTGCACAATTACATGCCTAAATAATAATTATATGTATTTACCCTGGGAACACAGAGTGTTATATAATTGCTATCTACACATGCAGAGGTCACAAATGAAAATGAATCGATTTGATGCCCCGTTAATATCGTCCAAGTGCATTGCATTATCTACGTTACATATATATATGTAATTATATTGATATATTAACCTCAATTGTTTCAGTTTTTCTTCATAATTATAAAACGCTAAAAAAGGATACTAAGTTGTCACTTCAAAACATATGTCATACCATGCCACACAAAACATTAATCGGTGTATATTTAGTTAGTATAATATTTGACAAAAAAATCAATCAAATAATGATTTAAATTTTTTTTAAAATAATAAATTGTGGACTAATTTGATCTGTTTCGTTAAATTACGGTATATATTTTTTTAATATTACTGTTTGGCCGAGTAGATTCCCCATGGATGTTTTACATAAATAAATAGCATCTCTAGTACCCCCTATGGTATCTCTGTTTTAATTTTTGTGTCAATTGGATAAACGATGCAGGATTGATAGTGTTTACAATATTTTTGGCGGCCATCTTGGAAAAATGAATTATATTTACACAGTGCCCAAAATATTATGTAGGAAATATTACTCAGACTATATATACTATATACCTACCAAAATTATTTTAAAAAAATATATAGCAATGTAAGTTTTTTCATGATCTAAAGTATTGATCAAAATGCCCCTGGGACTTACAATGTGCTTTAACTATTTAATGATACCACAATTTGGAACTACATCAGGTCAGAAATTGTTCTAGACATGTCCTCAAAGATGTTACAATTCACAAAACAAATGTGTGGAGAAGAGTGAACAAAAATGTTGTTTTTTTACTTGGCTCCTGGACTATAAATAAAATATGTAATTAATTTGGATTCACATGAATTTACACATTGCAGAACAACAACAATGCTAATCAAGCAATCACGCAATCAATTCTGTACTTACAGCTCATACATCTTCGACAGAGTCGAGCTCGAAAACACACTGACATAAAATAAATAAGAAATATAATTTGACCCGCTTGCAAATGTTGGCTTAACGTTATCATAGATAGATAGATGTTTTATTGACATCACACACTATTAACATGCTATTGCTAATATAAGAGATAATGTTATATCATAACACATCACAAACAGGCTTATCTCTTGCTTGAAGGGATTTGTGAACGCAATATCTCGAAAAAACGCTAATCCTGATCACTCCTGATTTTGTATGTAGGCACTTATCCTGAAAGGATTTGCTCGCAGCTCAGTGAGACTTCTGGAAGGATGCACCCTGAAAATGTTAAAACTCGATCAAATTCAAAATGGCTCACTATCGGCCATTATTAGCTCCCGCCGTCACCGTAGGTGAGCGAAGGGAGCTATGGATTCTACCTCCGTTTTTTTTTTGGCCTCTTCTTTTGCCTATAACTTTGTGAGAAAATAAGCTAGGATAACAATTTTTGGTATGTGGGTTACTTCCAGGTGGCTAATGGACGGGTTAAAAGCAAGGTTGCAGAGGAGAAAATGATGATGTGACGGCGTTGGGCCGTTGGGCCGTTGGGCCGTCCGTAAACAATTCGTTTCCGGAGCATATCTCTGAAAGTACTTGTCCGATTGTCTTCAAATTTTACACACAACACCCCTGGGGGGTCTAGTTGTGCCTTTTGGGGTATTTGAACTTTGACCTACTTCTGGTTCAGAACTATGACCTATTTAGACGTTTTGACGCGCACTTCGTTTCCGGAGCAGATCTCGAAAAGTACTGGGCCGATGACAGTCATATTGCACATACATGTTCTCTAAGGTCCCTAGTTGTGCCTTTTCAGGTTTTTGGACCTTGACCTTGAAGTTGACCCAGCACTTTGACCTAATTTATAACATCGGTAAATCCGACTGAAAGATTTTGCGGAATATCATGAAAACCGCTCAAGATAGCTACACCATTACTATAAAACAAATTGTGAGGTTTCAGGAGAGGATGCATCTTGAAAAATTTCAAGTCCATAAAATTAAAAATGGCCGCCTATCGGCCATTATTCACCTCGACAGGCCTGATATTGCGGAATATCATGAAAACCGCTCAAGATAGCTACACCATTATTATCAAATAAATTGTAAGGTTTCAGGAGAGGATGCATCCTGAAAAAATTGAAGTTGAGAAAATTCAAAATGGCCGCCTATCAGCCATTATTCACCTCGACAGGCCTGATATTGTGGAATATCATGAAAACCGCTCAAGATATCTACACCATTACTATAAAACAAATTGTAAGGCTTCAGGAGAGGATGTATTTTGAAAAAAATCATTTTGTCAAAGTTCAAAATGGCCGCCAATCAGCCATTATTCACTTTCACATGGCCGTTATTTGGTAAACCGTGCTAGATGGCTAGACCATTACTATAAAATAAAATGTGTGATTTCAGGAGAGGATGCATCTTGGAAAAATTTGACTCGATAAAATTCAAAATGGCCGCTTATCGGCCATTATTCACTTTCACATGGCCGCTATTTGGTCAACCGTGCTAGATGGCTAGACCATTACTGTAAAACGAAATGTGAGATTTCAGATGAGGATGCATCTTGAAAAAAATTGACTTGATCAAATTTAAAATGGCCGCCTTTTCGGCCATTATTCATTTTCACATGGCTGATATTTGGTAAACCGTGCTAGATGGCTAGACCATTACCTGATTACTATAAAACAAAGTGTGAGTTTTCGGAGGAGAATGCACCCTGAAAATTTTAAACTTACGAATTCAAAATGGCCGACAATCAGCATTATTTACCTCGATAGGCCTGATATCAGGTAAACCGTGCTAGATAGCTAGACCATTACTATAAAACAAAATGTGACGTTTCGAGAGAGGATGCCTTTTAAAAACTTTCGACTCAATCGAATTCAAAATGGCCGCCTATCGGCCACTATTTACTTGCACATTGCTGATATTTGGTAAACCGTGTTAGATAGCTGGACCATTACTATAAAACAAAATGTGAGATTACAAGAGAGGATGCATCTTGAAAAAAATTGACTCGATCAAATTCAAAAGGGCCGCCTATCGGCCATTATTCACTTTCACATAGCCGGTTTTTAGTAACCGTACTAGATGGCTAGACCATTACTATAAAACAAAATGTGAGATTTCAGGAGAGGATGCATCTTGAAAAATTTTGACTTGATCAAATTCAAAATGGCCTCCTATCGGCCATTATTCACTTTCACATGGGCGATATTTGGTAAACCGTGCTAGATGGCTAGACCATTACTATAGAATGAAATGTGAGATTTCAGCTGAGGATGCATCTTGGAAAATTTTGACTTGATCAAATTCAAAATGGCCGCCTTTAGGCCATTATTCACTTTCACATGGCCGATATTTGGTAAACCGTGCTAGATAGCTAGACGATTACTATAGAATGAAATGTGAGATTTCAGCTGAGGATGCATCTTGAAAAATTCTGACTCGTTCAAATTCAAAATGGCCCCCTATCGGCCATTATTTACTTTCACAAACCCAATATTTTGCAAACTGTGTTAGATGTTAGTCCATTACTATAAAACAAAATTTGAGGTTTCGGGGGAGGATGCACCCTAAGTTTTTGACTAATTTATATCGAATTCAAAATGACCGTAAATCAGCTATTAGTTACCTCGATTGGCCTGATATAGGGTAAACCGTGCCAGATAGGTAGACCATTACTGGGATACTGATTAGGATCATTAATTTCAATGGAGGTTTGCAATCTCTGACAGACTGTCTAGTTCTTATCCCACTTTTAGACTGGGCTTCTTAGACCTAGTTGTCTTGCGTCTTGTTGACCTAGCCTAGGACTACATTAAAAACCCTACACGAAATTGCTTAAATCAAATTCTAATTCGTCGCGGGAGCTCCTGGACTTATGTAGTCTTGTTCACTTTAATATGTCTGATATTTGGCAAGCGGTGCCAGATAGCTAGAACATTACAATAGGATCGATCCCCCCCTAAAATTTTTTCTCACGAGGCTGGGTTATGGTGGCCTTTGGCCTCTCGTTTATTTTTTAATCCCCCGCCCTACGAAGTTGGGGCGGGGTTTATTGGCGTCGCCTCGGATGTCCGGCCGCATTTCGTTTCCGGAGCAGATCTCCGAAACCCATGGATAGATTTCCCACACACATCCCCTTAGGGTGTAGATATTTTTGGGGTAAGGTTTTTGAAATTTCACCTACATAATTGGCTGACAATCGGCCATAATTTGCTTTAATATGCCTAATTTCTGGTTAGTTCTTGTGAATGTGATATCTTGAGAATTGCTAATCCAAATTAATTAATCACTCATGATATTGTCTGTACATTTACGTCCTTGTCCGCAAACTGAAAAGGTTTTGATCAGTTCAGTTATGGTTGCAATTTTATTGAGTTATTGTGAACGCGTTATCTTGAGAACAACTAGTCCGAATCACTCATGATTTTATCAGTTTATAATTTATGTACCTAGGTCCTTATACCTGCCTGGCCGCGAGATGAAAACGTTTGGGTGGTGTTTCAGCGATTATCATGAAAATGGCAGCCATTTTTTATTTTTGGAGTTTGTGTGAAAGCGTGATCTCTAGAACCGTTGGTCTAAATCACTCGTGATTTTGTATGTAGGAATAAGTCTACATTGTAATTCTCAGTATAATGTTGCCTCAATAAAAACAAAGGATGGGGGGTGCATTCGTTTACGCCATATGCCTAGATAGTGAAAACAGATTTATAGTTATTTTTACTCTGCATTTATAGTTTTTCACCTTTTTGCAGTGGTGTGTTACAGCGAATGAGAGTGTGAACTTAACCCCTAAAAGCGCTGAAATATTCTTATATAAATCAAGAGAAAAAAGGGCTTTTTAATTTTGAAATAATCGTAAATGCTTTGGATAGTTCTTTCTGCTTCATATGAATACCTACATCATGGGTCTACGGCCATTGTAAATAGTTGACTCTTGCAGTGCGGGGATCGACTTACCCGATGAAAGGGTTAATGTTAAGTGTCGCAATCGAATGCGAAAACGCATTTGTAACGTTTTGTTATTAATCCTGCTTTATATAGCTTACGCAAATTCCAACTCCAAATAAATAAATGAGTATTACACGTACCATTCACCCAGTGCTGGTATGATACTGGCTCGCCGTCTATGACGCTGGCCCTACATTATATCAACACTGGTGAGCGTACCGTGTTTGATGTGGTCCGGTTTCAACTGATTTCACCTTATTATATATAGGCTCTATTATATAGTTCATATATATAATTAGCGGTTTTAATAATGTATTGGATATATATTAGATACATAGATATTAATGCAGACTCTCAGTAAACTCGAGAAGTTGACCCAATGTTGGTTTGATGTTGGCCCACTGTCTACGATGTCGGCCAGCATCAACTCAACATTAGTTCAACATCCCGTGTCATGGCAGGAAGATAAAGGTTCTATATGTCAATTTTGTTGCAGTGCTATACCAGTTGTATACTGGCTATGGAGTGGGGGGTTTCGCGGCATGGCGTCTTATCTCGGTTTGAAACTATCAGTAACTGGCAAGTGTGGGGGTTAGTATGTACACGATATGGTTTCCCCTCTCCCACATAACTATCTGGTATGGTGCGTGTCTTTGCCCTGCTGTGTTTCCAGTTTACTCTGGCTTCTGCTAGCTTTGATTACATGCTGGAAATCAACAGCAGATTGATCGCGTTCAATATGCCTGAATGTGAACACATCTTTCTCATAGTAAAGCATAATAAAGTACAGTAAACAGGTAAACGAGTTTGTGACTTGTGTGACAAAGCAATCTGGCGTCGTGAGATTGGTAACATTGGCAAATTGTTATAGCCAATAGGCCAACTTTTAAGGTGTTTTCGCACTGGGCCGTGGCAGGTGAAATGGAACGTGATGATTGCCAATTCGTGTTTAGTCAACTGTTCAATCTTCCTAGGTGTGTACACTACTGAGGTGCTCCTGTATGTCTACATCTCCAGTCACGTCAAGCGTACACTACATACAATACACCTATTTTGATGACAAAGCCATCGACCGCGATCGGCGGCAATATTGAATCGTGACTGTCACTGAACATAAACCAATCCACTTCACAAACACGCCTTCTCATCAAGAGAAGAATGCAGGGGAATAAAGAAGTAGACGATATCACATTATTATTTCACCAGCTTACTTCATCATTATATTCCAGGCGACACTCAGAGAATTCCGGATATAACTTTGCACCACAGTATGCAGGGATCAAAGGTATTTGGATCACAGTAGGCTGTATAGCCGCATAGCAAGGCAAGTCACGCAGTTATCCGTTCATCGGCTAGTATGTAGTCCTAGCTGAATTGGGAATGCGCCATAACATCAGTTTGTTGCAGCTATTTAGCTTATTATAGAGATAATATTAGCTCATGCAAGCGGAAAACGAGCTACTTAGTCGATGGTTATGCTCGTAACATTGAGTTGTTGGTTGTATTAGCCATGTGAGCAATTGGATAATCAGTAATATACACTAATTCTCTCACTTACTGCTGTTTACAAACGATTCTATTTACGTGTAGGCCTGCCTGAGAGCTCAACAGGCTGACCAAACAGCGCACATGCTGGATGTAGTGTACTCTCATTGGATAAACAACCTACTGTACATCAGCCAGTATGAGGTTACGTAGGAGGAAAAAGGTTAAAAAGACTAATGATTCACAGGATGTTGATATAAATGCCAGCTTTAGCTCACAAAGTCAGGATTCAGAATTATCAAACTCAAAGGAGCAGCTTCCTCAAGGTATTTTGATATGACCTTTATACGAGTCGCATCTCGTACTCGTAGATCCATAATATAGTACTGATATAGATATAGGTCAATCATTTGTTGGTTGGAAAGAAAAAAAAACTGTAATGTCACTATACAGTTTAATTAAAAGTACATCTCAGAGACAAGGAAACAAACATATAACTTTTGCTTGTTAATAGATTTTTAAATTATAGGTCCTATCAAGGAGGCTATTATATAACCTCCTTGGTCCCATACAGTATCTTATTTGTGCCACATATCAGTAGTTTGGTTCAGGAAGTAGCCATATACAAAAGTTTATTAAATAATACATATTTTATCGACATAATTCATATCGGACAGATACACTTATCGTTGATGTAAGTACAATACTAGTAGTAGGCCTAAATCTATATATAAACAAATTCTAACAATACATTTTTTAAATTTAAATCTACCACAGCGACAGTCTGAACCAAGCTTGATCAAGGTTAGATTATTAGCCCTGCAATGCTTGTTAAGTTGCCACAGATTGTTTAAGAAGCATGCTGTATTCTGCTGGATTCTAACACACATGAGACACTTTGTAATAGATTTGATAAATTATCCACTACTACATCGAATTGTTGATTTGATGACTCATAATTATGGTAACGTCGCACGCAACTAAACAACAAGCACGTGACATCACCCAACGTCGTTTCAATGTTGGACAGGGCTCGTCTGCGACGCTGACCCAACCTTAAAACAAACAAAACTTAGGGGGATGTTTTGTGTTTGCTACGTGGATCTTTTTTTTGTACTATCTTGCCTGTTATGCGTTGTTATATCTGGCATAATATGGGCTAGAATAAACATGATAAATATCTTAATCTTTTCAACGCTGAAATATTTTTGCTTTAACCATGGAGACCAAAGGGTTTTTTAAATTTGTAGTCATCATAAATGTCTTAGTTAGCGCATTCCGCTTGATTTGAATACCTATGTTATGGGTCTACGGCCATTAGAAATATTTTAATTCTTTCTGTGCTGGGATCGTCTCTATTATACGTCAGATTTTGACGTCTACAGACGTGAGATTATGACGTATAAAGACAGCCCCGCGCTGAAACGGTTAATCTGCGTCTGTAGGTCTACTTCATTCGACCAAAGAGCTCAAATGCAACACTATAAATTTAGATTCCACTTCAAATTACTTCAAAAGACTTAAGTACACGGTACACCAACCTGCGTGTATATGCGTTATTAATCATTGTAATCTAATTTTAGAGTGTGTGTTTTCAGGAGGCGATGATGATACGAAAAGTGATGTTACTGCAAATGGTGACATGAGACCGCTCTCTGCCGAGGTTGTGGTGAAGACTCCACCTCCAGAGAGAAAAGCAAAGCTCTCATTTCTAGGTAGGATATTCAAACCTTGGAAATGGAAACGCAGGAAGAAGCCGAGTGAAAAGATAGAGAAGCAGGTCAAAGGTAACTATTATTTATTTTGCAAGCGTTTTCACAATTTCCCCCAGACGAGGACCACCCATGATCGGGACTGTAATGACAGTGAGTTGTAGTCCACTCAACTCTCCCGGTATGAAGAGTTCTTTGATCAGGTGGACAGAGATCAATTTGTGATACACAGCAGTCTGTCCCAATATAGTTTACCCGTACCGGTAAGCCGGTTCATCCAATGTATAGACATGTATTTTAATTTGCGCAGTAAAATTGTCCAAAATAATTCAATAAGTCAATAACCATGATAATCAGGTAACATGCAGTAGTACTTGGATGAATCGACGTTCGTAATATCGTTTGGTTTTGAACCCCCCTCAGTCCCCTTCTTATCCCGAACCAATCCCCCCCCCTTCCCCGTGGAGTGCAAAACTCATGTTGTGGAATTGCTTGATAAGACTGAACATTGTTCTGATGATTCTCTGTTGGCTAACACTGCAAAAATAACGATAGTGTGTCAAGGCTCGGCGCCATGTTTCGTTGCCGATAAAAATCTGCCCTCCTTAAATTGTTAATGTATTTTTGTAACATCCTGCCCCTGATTGCTAATTCCAAGGTTTTTTTGCTAATTGCAAATCCGACAGCCCTGAGGATCGGAAGTTATGGTCATTATCATCGTCAATCTCATAGCTTAGTTTATTATAACAATCCGAATATGTTTGTCGAAACTGAATTTTGGTGTAGAGTATATATACTCGCAAGTAAGTTATCTATATAACCTCCTTGATACTAGACATATAATATATATATTTACATCACCCCCTTGAATGTGCATTGTGGTCATTATTCGTACTCGTGACAATTTTTATGATTTATGCGACGTTTCTGTATTTTATAGAAGATTCACTTAATGTGAATATTTTATAAAAAAGAACCAATTTGTACGGTCCACCACCTGCGCCTAGAGGGTTTCTTTTAAAATCTATATCAGTTATCTCATCTGTTTCCATTATGGCTCAGTCGCTTGCTTCTGAAGGATTTATGTTTAGTTTGTTCAATGGCGTTTAAAGGTAAACTCATAATTTACTTCCCATTTGATTTCATATGTCACTACATTAGTCTCTGTTGTATTTATGGAATAAGAGTTACAAGTTGGACAGTTACGCTAAATTCAAAGCAATCCTAAAGAGCTACGTTTTTTACAGCATGTTTATTATTATTAAGCAGCCCTCTCCGAGGCCACCACTGATCAAACTGAGGGCTAGAACTTTTACGTTCAAGCGTGTTCATCACCACTGTGGATATATAAGTATTCAGTCTTGTTGACAATACTTTGAGCTCAATAAGTCTAATAGAATTGACGGAGCGTTGTGTCATAAAATGTGTATTTAATGATTTATGTTATAATATCGGGTTTTGTGAACAGTGACTGTGAGTTAAGGAAAACACTCCAATAACCCTCCATGCCCAGTCAACCCCACGTCGCTATTAATTTGTACACCACTCATTTTCCATTTATACATTAGGTGAGATTACGCTGAATTTAAGTACCCGATATTACAACGTCATTTAAACGACCCAGTGAATAATTTCTTCCAGGAAAATAGTGTACAGTTTAGCAGCCGTACCTTAGCTGTGCCGTCCTCTCCGAGGCCGTGGATTGATGAGACTGAGAGCGATCTCGACCCTAAGGTCTGAAAATTGTCCATAACTTTTTAATGGCTGTGCGACATCTGAGATGAGCATGCGGGCATGGAACTGAAATGTTAATTTAACCTGATTATTCAGGGACATGTCTCAGATATGACCGTCCAAAGAAATGTCCCATGATTTTGCATGGGGTCAATCTGTGGGCTACCATACCTGTGCCAAGCTACAATTCCCCGTGCTTAAAACTGCTACACCGACATATTATTATGTAGTAACTGCCCCAAATTGTGTAGCAAACTGCTATGCTACACCAGACAAATTATTCCCAGGGTCTTTACGACCAGTGCAGTCTACAGCTGTACTGGTCGTAAAGTTGCGTTAACTTTTTACCCACTATCACAATATGAGTTTATCATGATTAATATTAGGCAGTGTCGTCTATTTACTCTACGATACTCCCCCATTGTCGTAGCTATTTGTTTTCTAAATATCAACAAATTTATGATTTCTGTTTGCTTATATGTCACATAATTAAAAAATATCGCAAACCACTGGGAATTTGGTTGATGCCATTTTGATCCCATGTAAAATAGATTTTAATTACTATGGTGACTGATCACCCTGTCACCACCCACTTAGCGATCAGCTTCAACGCATGCAAAAATAAACCTAGCTCTGATAATCACTGACCAGCGGGCAGGTATCGCCATGTGCGTTTCGCAATTGTTTTAAACGCATTCCTACGTGTAAGAGGCTGAGCCTAAAGGGTGCACGCGCCGGGGCAACCTAAATGTGTGACAGACACGCAAAACTATTTACCATGAGTGCCCTGCTGTTGGTTTCTGTTAGCACCATATCTCGACCCTTAAAGCGCTAAATTAAATAATTGATTTATCACTCGCTTGAAGTTGTCTCGATACCACAACTTCAAGTGGGTAAAAATTAGTCACTCACATTTGTTCAATTTGAGACCAAAATTGTCCAAATCTTGATGTTTGAACGCTTATTTATTACCCAATGAAGTGATTTGATCGTCTAATAAAATGTATGTCGTGCTTGGTGGTGCAGGTGGTGTAAAGGCTAATGATAATGGGCACAAGTACATGGTGTAATGATGCATTTCATCGAATTTCAGGTAGAAAAACTTGGTATATATGTTACTAGTATATTTCAAAATTTGTGCTATAACTGTAACAAATGTTCGTGTTTTTGGTTCTGTTCGATATTTTTAGTTCATTTTCAAGGCACTTTAATTATGTAAGACAAGTGAGTACCCTATTGCCAGTATTGGCACCCCAACCAATCACAGTTCACGGTAGAGAAACGTTAGGGGCCGGCCATTTAATACCAGGGGGTGGATATGTTTTTTTCCTAAAAAATAATTTGTTCACTAAATTGGTCCAAAAAAATTTGCTCTGTGAAGTGTGAGAAAAAAATAGATTGTTGACAGCCAGCATCTTAGAAATATGCCGGGAACTGCCAAAGAAAGGCAAAAAATTCCTCGCTCCGTTCGGTCAAACATCTAAGGCATATATAGGTATTAGACTGGCACACTGGGATGAGCATGAGAAATAATACCTACCTTTTAATTTATGGGATTAAACAAGTCTTGGAAAAAAAGTTTGTGACATCTCAGGATTTTTTTTGGTTTTTGATCAGGGAGAATTTGTTTTATGTTTTTTTTGCTGGAAGAAAAAAAAAGTTTGGTTAGGAAGAAAAACCATACCTTCCCCCCTGGTATTAAATGTTAGTCAACTGATCCCTTTATATTATTTAACCAAGGAATATTTCTCGGCATCATATAGGGGGACTTAACTTTCTGAGCAACCACTATTCTAACAAAGCTAGTACTGGTGTGTGATAAGAGGCAAAGTGCCTGTTTAAAAATTAAAATTACAAGTCTGGAATGATGATAATGATACATGTATATGGCACAAAAAAATATCCCAATTCAAAACAACTGTCAACAAAACACTAGGCCGTCTCCACAAATTAAGCAAGATGGGATCATCTTTGAAAAGAGAAATTCGCCGTTTAGAAACTATTACATAAATGTAGTACTAGTTAGCACGTGGTGTTTTTAAAGATATAAGCCATTTTTTCGCATTGTGTCTTCTTGTACATATCCCGCTGCAGGTGTCCAGTAAGTTTAAAACATATATGCGTATTTTCTCCAGGCAACGTGGCATATCACACCCGCACAGAATACACCCTCCCCCTCCCCCGCACAGACAGTTAGTTACCCAATTGTTGGTTGGGTCTCAACGCCATGATCAGTGATGATGTGACAGGGCCGAAGAAATGCTATTAGCGCGTTTGTGAGAAAAATGCTTTGACCCGAATTATGTTAATTTTACGTGTTTTTTACAATATTTACGATATGTATGCATTTTTAGCTCATCCGGCCTTTAGGCCTAGTATAGGGAGAGCGTATGCCATCTAATCCTCTGTCGTCCGTCGTTTGTCGGTCCACCATTCACAAGAAATGCTTCTCCCTCAATTCTTAGCCGATTTCAATTTTGTTTGGTTTATTTGAAAGAACTCGTGCCTGTGCATTGCGGATTTCAGAAATTTTAATTAATAATTAATTTATGACCTAATTCAGACCTAATTAGGATATAATTTTCATAATTCACAAGATATGATTCTCCTCCCTCAATTCTTAGTCGATTTCACTTTTGTTTGAAAGAGCTCGTGCCTGTGCGTAGAACTTATTTACAGATATCAGAAATTTTAATTCGTTATTAAGGATAAGCTTCTGTGCCATTGACACTCTGGTTAAAACAATGCGAAACCGCCTGACCATGAAAAAAATAAAAAAATAATGTCTTCTAGACATAATTAAAAAAAATCGTGAAGATAAAAGAATACGCCCCTGGTTAATTTTGCTAATGACTGGCGTTTATTTGCATGATAGGTTTCAAATTTAGAGAACATAAAATTCTAAAAAGCAGACTAGGAGACGTCTGCTTTCGTGTTAGTTTTCATCCTGAATGTCAACGCTTTCTAATTAAACTAGTTTTCTGATCAAGACGTAAAACCCTACGTAGGCTTACATATTTATTTATATATTGGACATGTGTATATATATATATATATATATATATATATTTATTATGTATAGTGCACATGATTATATTTTTTTAATTATATTTAATTTATATACATATTTTTAGTAGTTATTATGAATATTTTTACTAGCCCATCATTAGTGTGCTTGTTTAAATATGTGAAGGGCAAGCTGGAATTTAAGTGTACATATCATGTCGATATACATGATATATTTAATATATGTGATTCACAGAACTAACTATGCTAACCTTGCTGTACATATTGCATATATATATTTCTATGGCAAATAAGTCAGGAATGACTACGAATTATGTCAATAAAACATCTATTTACATATCTGTCATATATGAAAAATAGAATTATGCGTACTGTACAGATTGAATAAATAATGTGGATATTTGATTTCTTATTTCGATACGTATCTGTCAAGGTTGTAGACGCAAGTTCTTCGACATATCCTTGCTTTAATGTTGGCCCACCGTCTGCGACGCTGGTCCAACAATTAAATTTAAAGCAGCATCGTCTCAACGTCGAGTGTTCACTGTGATCTCGTTTAGATAGGTATCGTACAGGACCGATAATATAAGTAGCTGGGGATTTTGTCAGTAGTCAGCAATGATTTGTATTTTTTACAGAACTTGACAGAAAGATATCTCTACGAACAACAAGAGAAGAGTTAATCAAGCGTGGAGTTCTGAAAGAAGTTGATACCGAGCATGGTTTATCTACTGACACAATACCAGAAGCAGAAGACGAATTAGAAGAATCGGACGATTTCAGTACGTATTAACAATTTCAATTTCATTTTGTACATCATATTATGTTGATATACTGACTGTTGTGCCAAGACGGTGACCCGACATTAGACCAACATACTCTAAATTCCTCCTATTTTAATGGGTTCACGAATTTTTTACATAATGAAAACTATTAACAAAAAAAATCTTTTCAAAATCAAAAGTAGAGAGCAGTAGACTTCCACTAAGACTGAAATGTCGCTGGCGTGGAAGCCACCCACAATATATATAAAAAACAAGAAATATAATAGATTTAACTTAGGCGAATCTAGCACAATTAATAAGTTAGATAATTAAAGAAAGCATACATAATTAGGTAAAGTAGGGTCTATGAGTAATATAATGACTGTATCCATATTATGTAGATATACAAAATCAGATAAATGTAATTAAAGCGAAGATAACATAGTATATTATCAAGTGAAAATATAATTAATGTATCATAGCCAAAACACAAACAAAACACATTCTACGAACTAGTGTTGAAATAATATCTACAATTTTTTTAATGGATTCAATATTGTCAACCAATCAATCAATGTAATCAATCATTAGAAAAAGAGTGTATAATAATTTCATTGCTCTTTAAAAGGCACAGCATAATGTTTACATGTCAATTTTGAAAAATGATTTTTTTTTATGTAAAGCTATAATAGCCTTCTGATCTTAACTAAAATTACAGCAAAAATCGAAAATATCAAAAGCACTGAAAAAAAACTAAACTAATTTTATTTCCAAGTTGTATACGGCCATGTAAACAGCACTGTGAGCAGTATGCAACACTTTATACCACAAATACCCAGCCTCTCACACCGTTGCATCTAGGGTACTTCAGAAGTATCCGCCGTTAATTGGTGTGTGAAAGTGAGAGACTGGTGGGTTAATCTGCATCACCGATTGTCTGCCCAGCGCTGGGCCGACAGCATCACCATGTGGCCCAATGCTTTTCTAACATTCAATCATCATTTAGGTGTATAAATAGTTTCTTTTGGGTTATCTGGATTCTTAGAAATGTTGATAAAAAATGGGGTTTTTTTAATCTGAAAAATTAAAATAAGATTGAAATCATGATCGGTGGGATACATTGCTTCATGCAAAACAAAATACCAATACCAAAATACCAAAATTGATGTCATCCTACGGAGGCCCTTTAACATGCCATAACATTTCCAGCATTTGTTACTTGTTGTTGCTCACTATCATATATGATCACGCTGACTGTATCGGCGATAGTCAATATATCTTATATTCTCATACAGTGCAATCATTCATTTATCTATCGGTCACAGACTAACACTTACTAGTATCAATATCTGTCTCATTCATGTCACTTGATGAATATACACGGATAGATATAATGTGGACATAATTGTTATGCGTCCTCCCTGATGTATGATATCTTCAGATTTCATTAAATGGACGTATCTGACACTTTAGAAAGTGGCTAATACGTCTCTTTACAACCAATGTATCGACATATATTAGGTATAAGACGCCCCTTTTCACTATATCAATATTTCACTATCACTAGTATATAAGTAGTATTTGCATGATGACACTAAATGCGGCCTGGTATGTGTGTCACGGACGAATTACTACTCTGGTCATCGAGTTAACTTTTTGGATACATTATTAGTGATATTGTGATACTCGGGTCTCTTTCAATATCCTGAACCCCGGGCTGGGGGCAGTTTCAAGACTGTTACATTATACATCTTTGTGTATTATGCTTCTGTACTGTACTCTTGTATTAGACTATTCTAATTTAAATATTAATGTCCTTAACGCCACGTTACATGTGGCGTCTAGATATATATGTAGATAGCATGCTTAACTCTGAATTTATGGAATCTTGGGATTTAGTCGTGCTGTTCAACAACAGTTCAAATTCATGAGACCAATACCACTTAAGAAAATAAAGATATACAAACAATATTAATATATGTGAATGGTCAATAAGACTCCTACTATGTGCAGTAAAATTACAGGGAGCAAAACAACTAAAATGATTTGCATGTTTTAATATTAATACTTTTTTATATTTTGAAACCTAACCGTTTAACCAACACGAATGATTTTGTTACACGGAGATAACGTCATTTAAAAGGTATTTTCGGTCACTTTTGTAGGTCTCATCAGAAAACAAAACGAAATGAATTATGATTATAGGATTGAGTTTAACCTGCATTAACGCCTTATTTTTAAATTAATCTTTAATTTCTCTGATATGTAACTTATTTGAGGCTATCCTGTATGGTCATCTGTCATTTTCAACCAGTTTCAACTGTTCGGAATTTTATTTTACTATGCTCCGTGAGTAATAATTTGATAGGCCTATACAAATTATATATATATAATATAGTATTATGCGCATTATACATGTCGCCTACGCTAAAGTAGAGACATTCCTGGGAGATTACTAATGCGTGTATTGTATACTAGTAGCTGATGCGCGCAAAACAACGGATACAGTAATAATACACGCTTACTTGTAAGACTGATTTATCGCATCGTTGCATTTTGTGCTACATTTGATTTTGAATGAAAAACTGAAATTTAAAATTATATGTAGGCGTATATAGTCATTGTTTTCATTGGTATATTCTACCATCTGTATTATTCTGTAGCAAAACCAGAGCGTTTTGTTTATTTACTGATGATTTAATATACAGACCACGTCTGATATAGGCACATATATAACCGTGCTAAATGGCAAGTATTCAAGCATGAAGCAGCGGTACAACGTCAATTTCATGGCGGCCACAATCTCATACGTCGCTTTATCCACTCCCTAAACGTTGGCGATAGTTGATTTAGCTTCTCGCATCAGGTCGCTGGGCTTGTTTTACATGGGCCAGAAAGTCCCTGGTTCTGTGGGATTTGCTGTCAACTGACCTCCCCTTTCGCATCAATATGAACTGGCCCATTGTAACACAGCAGTATGTCGTCAGCTGCTGAGATAGTCAGATAACTAGGGAAGACAGGATCCTACACGTAAACACGTCGATTGTATAGAATCGCAGCTGAACGGAATATAAATGACCGTGACTGCTCTTGTACCAGTACAAACTGCTTTCTACACCAAGAAAATATGCTGTTTACGGCCGACAGCTCCATTCAGTAGTGTATCTCTACTGGATGGATGCCTGTGGGTTTAAGGTTTTGATCGAGGTAGCTGTGATGGCCGCCATATCGCAATGTCATTGCAGAACGGAGGCAAGCGAACCACTGTTAGTGTGAATGCAGTATTTATCATACTATACGTACAGTGTCCAATGTACAGATCACAACTGCAAAGTGCAACGCAAAACATAATGATTGCGAGTATAGGAATATCCATATAGCCGAAAATGGGATCGGCATGTCTCTCTAAAGGTTTGTTCTATAAAAAAATATATAAAAAATATAAACAGAGTGTGAGGATTGCAATATGATGTGTGTACCTACTAGTATACGTCTGGATGGCAGGCGCATAAATACGATGTCAGTCCTCTTATTTACAGTACCGAAGACGCCTGGTATCCCGATATTATATTCTCATCATACGATATCTTTCATATCAAATCAAATTCTATTACACACAAATATAATGTACATTATAATGGTATACAGGCTGAAGGAACATGACCAATATAAACGCATAGGCATATACAGGTCTACCGTTAAATATTAAACAGCCAATGACATTGACTATTTCATTGACATTGGCTATCATAATCTGTATCTGCAACACATTAATCAGAATATGACTATTTCAGTAGGGCCTATTATTGACGCGCGTGAAAAATGACATAATAGTTTCGAATCGGTCTATTATTTTAATCGGGACTGACAAAATCATTTTGTGCACTGATTTATAAGTGATAGTGCAGTGATTAACGCCATTATAGCAAATAACTAAGCAGTGCCACTGGCTAAATTGGGCGTGTCATCCCGGCGGGTTGGGGAGACTGACTGTACATAGTAGTAGAATCAATACAATGACTGTAGCAGGGGAGTGGCTGGTGCCTTATACACACCACTCTGTAATAGAGACAGCATCACATCCAGTAATTCAGCACATATGCCAGCATAATCATGCAGCCACAAACATGTATAACAACCTCACACTTCCTGTCACAGAACTACATGTCTCCTATTTAGCAAAATATGTTTTAGTAAATTTACATATAATTTATAATTATATCATCTCCACGTCGCTGAATACCTTTACTGTTGTCTACGGTATCTCCATCTGTATACATATATAGGGGTAAAGTTAAAAAATACTAATTTATATTTTGGTAATAAAAATTAGCATTGTCAAATAATTATAAATCATATAGTATATTATTATATGCTTATCTATTAAATACAAACTCAGTTGGGCAATAACATATTGAAAGTCTGATCTACATACATACCCCAGTACAGACATAACATATGTAAGGATAACAATCATCAAAAATATACACACAAAAAATAATACATTATACATGCCCATACATACATATATATATATATATTATATGTCTCCGGTATCTCCATCTCTACATTTATATGAGTGTATATTTTTTAGATGTAGGAGTATACAATAATACGTAGAAATACAATATTTGTACAATAATAATATATATAGATATAGACATAGGTATCGATATATAACTAGTATACATACATGTATGTGTTACAGTGTATATATACCGGTATATTTTATGTTGTAATTATGTATTCCTGATGTGTTTTTCTTTCCAATTTAGTTATTATTTTATGACTAAAAGACAAACACATTTAGGCTACCAAGGGAAAAGAAGGTCACACCGCTGGTTGAAATAGAGCATGTGATAAATACATGTACACGTATTTCAAAGCATGTATGCAGCAAGAGCAGCACATTATTGATGGCTGCCTATATAATAATTGCACAAAAGGATTGGCTTTTGACCAGCGTAGCTATCTCCAATAGATAACAAATAAGATTACTTCATGCTAAGTTGTGTATGCTGGTATATAGTCTACTTTAATACTAAGTATTAATTGGAGTGTATTAGGTACCACTTCTATGTGGATTTGATATTTGCCAAGATGCAGCAGTAGGCTTCAGCAAAATCTGGCCTCAACCCGCTCTTCACTAATTTATATTGGGGTCAAAACGAAAAAAATACCATAGGGTTTGTAATTTGAACTGGTGGTTAATCAACCAGATTAAACTATTTTAAACCAAAAATTATGTTTATTACATGTATGTTATCCAAGATTTCATAGTAGCCAGTGTTCATTCTAGGGGAGTGGGCTTGGGGAATCCAGAACCCCCCCCCCCCCATTTAGAATTACTGGGGGTAGGGGGCACACAAATCTGAACCACAAGTTTTTCAACGGTACCAATGTGCCATCAATTTTAATAAATACCGGGTTTAATATAGCTTTAGAATTTACCTTGGTAGGTTTGAAAATTTTCCTGACGCAAATGGGTTAAACCTGACTCCTGACTAGCGCATTTTCATCAGAATAATGATGGCAGACGAAACGGGCAGCGAACATGGACCTAGCGCGCTCCGTACCCCTCCCCCCCCCCCCTACCACTTTTTAATTTCTCATATAAACCATGGTAGCACAGAGTAAATTGTATATTTCTTGCATTTAGGCTAACCCTAGATTAGAAGAAAATATCTCTATTTGGAAACAAATATATTTTTACTGTATACCTTAAACACAAATCACAATATCTTGAGAATGCTTATAGAGGCTTGAAAATGCTGAAGGAAAATATGATTATCAATGTTATGCCTTTTGTTTTGCCATTTAATATAAACAACCAGGAATGGTCAGCATTTTTTCTGATTAAATTAGGCCTAAAGATAATAGTGTTAGTCATGTTAATTGGGGCTTTACTTGAAGTATTTGTTATTACTTGTATATACATGTAACTTTGTTCTCATATTACTTACACATGTTACACCTCTCCAAGTCCCAATCAAGTCAGGGTTTCCTGCAGGCCCTTTTAGGGGGGCGGGGGGGGGGGTCTCTCCCCTTAAAGTGACAACTCCCCCCGCAAAAAAAAACCACTGCCCGCCACCCTCGCACAGCAACTCCTCTCCCCGCACATCAGCACTCCCCCCCCCCCCCAATCACTCTCAATTCGCCCCCAAAACACAAAATCCTCGCAGGTGGTGAAATTAGCAGCCGCATACCTAGCGTTTAATGAATGAATGAATGAATGAATGAATGAATGAATGAATGAATGAATGAATGAATGAATGAATGAATGAATGAATGAATGAAATCTTATATAGCGCATGTATCCAGCCGGAGACTATTCAGAGCGCTGAACATCGAGAGTAACTTAGAAAGGCCTGTTATCATTCAGATACCAACTCAGAAAAGGTGTCTTGTATATTGGTATATGGAAAGTGAGGTATGGCAAGTAAACCTGTAACTATAATTAAATGCAGTAATTCTTGGCACAGCAAATGTCAATTTTGGTGAGCTGTCTCATCCATTATAAAGGTATCCATTATAAGTTATACTGGCATATCATTATATTAATAGACTATTATTACTACTAATATACAGATCTTTTTGTGAATCTTGTAATCTCAAACGGACAAGCGAACATTATTTATGTTATTGTTAATAATCATCAATATAAATGATCAATTCATTATTATCTACCATAGACATGTTTAGTATTTGTATTTTATAATAAGCTGCATTTAACCCTTTCAGTACGGGGACAGACGTTAGACGTGAGAATCTGTTATACTGAAATGTTAATGTATGCGACTCATCATGAATATATGATATCCTTTCTTATCACAATTTGAATCTATGCGATCTGTCATTGAATTTGTCCAGTGTTCCGTTTATTTATTTTTTTGCCATTTATAATGTTCTGTCCTGTCCCATGTCCTTGAACCATTTCACTACAGTACAGAATAATTAGCAATCTATCTGTTTCATTTGTATCCTCATCAAACACCGATTAGATTGTATCACACTGTTGAAAGAGACCCCCGTCACAGTCACGGAACTGATTCCAGGATGTGATGTATATATATGTAAATCTGAGTACTTGGCAGTAATCTATGACTGACTGGAGCCAGCTACAGTGTAAAAATAAAGTAATGAGCTGGTCCATTTAGCACCTGCAATTACAACCTAATGTATCCTTTACAACAAAATATATTCACAGCTTATGGATGCAAATAGGTGGCTAACATGTATCATTTATATTCACTTTTCTATTGTCTCATGTAAAACTAACAGACAGGCCTAACATTATTTAAAAAACTAGTAAATAATACGTACATAAAGAAATTATGATTTATACTATAAGCGACGAATTAATGTACAAAGACATATCACTTATGTTTATGATATGGTATTCATGAATGAAAGTTTCTGCAAAGTATATAAATCACTGACTTATCGGTGTGAACGTCATAATTATAAACATTAACACACCATTTTATTTTCAGAAGCGGTAAATGAAGCAAAGGCTGAACAAGATGAAATTGTTGCGAATGGAGCTCCAACAAATGCCTCCTCTTCAAGTGAAGAAAAGTATGCGATGCCCAATAGTATTGTTGGTGTTGGGGACACTGGCAATGGTTTGGTGCCCTCCACCATTAATGGTGATCACCAGCAAGGAGGTAGTATGGTGCGGCCGATCAGTGTGAATCATTCACACCATCATAACCTTCCATCACCTGGAATACGTCCCATGTATGGTGAGTGAAGGTATACAAATATCACTTTGGCCTATGACCCATACTTCCCTCTATGAGCTGTTGCAATGGCAGGTTGCATTGTATACAAAAAAAAAAGTACAACGATTTAATTTTCCTTATTTTGAACTATTTTGTTGGATTTATATAATGTTTACTTTTAGTGCCGCTATATACTTATTTTCTGTTTTCACCTCAAAAACGGACAAATGACCTTGAGATTGAAGAATATTCACTTTTGAGGGTCATGGGCCAATTTACCATGTTGCATTATGCGGGACATCCGCAAAACCCTGCAATAATGAGGGGAAGTGAAAAGTACGTTGTCAGATTCAGTTTAAGTTTTGCTGATTAAATTAGCTCGTAAGTCGTTTGACAATTGTGCAGCGTGGGCATGTTATTGCATGTATTGCTAATGGCTAAATATGGTCTGTCTGCGGCAAAAATATGATCTGTCTACGATAAAATTCTAAAGATCCCTCGGCGGAACAAAAACATGGTTGCTGCACAGACCCTAACGTTAAGCATTCGGACCAGACAGTCACACTTGAGTGACATCAGCAGGTATGAATGCGTGCGTCAACTCTTTTTGGCAGTGCAACATGCAAATATGGGTCGTGCACTGATAGACGCTACCGCGAGTAACCCACGTAAAAAAACTGGCATATGCTCAACATGGTATATTTCATTTTCTTCAAGCATTTGAAATGGGTGGGGTTCAAGACGTGCAGTGGTTAGGACTGTTTGCCTGGAAAGTCGGGAGATCGAGTATTCGAACCCCGCTCTGGCATTTAGGTTTCAAAGAAACAGAAAATTTCTTCCCCGCTCACTCGTAAATATTGTGGGGAAACCTCCGTGACCAAGCGGTAGTGTGCTCGACCTCAGACCGCGAGGGATCGAATTTTGAATCTTGTGTCTGTAGGGCAGTGTCATCTCACCATCCTCAGGTCGTTCACTTGCCCCAGTTTAGCCTATAGGCCTATTTGCACAAAGGTGGCCTGAAACCAATTCCATTCATTCATTCATTCATTCATTCATTCAGTCATTCATTCATTCATTCATTCATTTATTCATTCATTCATTCATTCATTCATTCATTCAAGCATATTAATTATTTTTACCAGTTATCCATAAAGCTGTGTTTTATAAGTATAATAAAATCGATGTAGACAACAGTAATCAACATTTCTATCGATAAAAGTATTTGAACTACATTTTTGCACAATTTGACAAAATTAACTGCATCTTCTGATTACAGAAAGACATTCGTTATTACAATGCCACATACCAAAAATGTTCATGTTTTTCCTCAGGCGGTGTAACTATGGTAGGAGAAGGTGAACTACAGCGTCCAGAATCCATGGTGGTTGAGGCAAAACAGATCCGTGTCATGTTGCCATTTGATGAGAAAGATTGTAATGTACCTGTCATAAAACGAGCAATCCACTCACCAAATGTGCAAGAAATGTCCGGTAGGTTTACAGAAATTATGATATAGTAAATTATCAATTTCATACGGTCCATGTTTCCGAAAGAAATATATCTTCATAGGGCCTATATATTTTTGAAAAATTATATTATATTGATTAACGTTTCAAAGGTGACAATTACATAATTACAGAATTAGAAAATTTGATTTTTTCATTCAATCGGGTGTGCCTTATTGTAGTTTTATTAAGATATTCTTTTATTACGCACAATAATATTCTGACGTGGCAAATAACTTGATAACCATTTTAGTGTTAACTTTTTATATTTCAGGACATATGTCATCTCCACATTCGGGTCATCAACATTCTCCTCCTCCGCCTGGTTTTGGTAGTCTGCAAAGAGCGCACCAAAAGCAGCAACAACAACAGCAGCATCATCAACAGCAGCCACAACATCTAACTCCTTCTGGACTGACATTCTCAACTCCTGTGCCCCATTCTAACCCCCCAATATCTCCTGGTTTCTCTACTCCTCCTTCCTCGGGTGGAGGAGCAGCAGGCTACCAGGAGGTCCCCATTTGTGAACCTGACTTGAACAAAAGACCTATTCGTAGTGCATTGAAAGGTGCCAAAAACAAGGAAATGCTCCAAAGACAATTAGAGGAAAAACTACGAGAAAGGCATATAGCATCAGAAGGCGGTGGCGCTGGCCATGGTGTTAGTTTTTTCACGCCCAATGCTCGACCAGATTTACAAGGACCCAGAGTTCGTATTAGCGGAGGTGGCAGGTGTGTAAATTATGTTATTTCTCATTTTAACTAAAAATGTATTAATCGTAAACTATACAACTTAGCATTCACTGTAATAATTTAATCATGTTAATGCACAACGTTGATTAATTTAAAAAACAAGGTATTTTTAGTGTCTCAAGAAATACCGTATTATCTATTGATCACCCATTATCTCCCTAGTCAATTAACAGAGAGCCACCATATCAAGTGTGATTGTGACCCCGGGTATGATCTTAAACGACGCAGCTAGCACAGCTGATTTTTATTCCCACGGTATAATCATAGGGGCAAAAAGGAAATATATATGTGATACACGCGTATATAGCTCATGATATCTCTATATGGCCAAAGGTTGCTACATATGCACTGACGACTCTGTAAAGCCAAAATATTACTACATTTAGACTACACCTACTGCCTATGATAAGTATAGATATTACCTGCCAATCTCGCCATCATGGGATACAATAATTAATTAACTGGCCCGCAGTCTTTTGAGTTTGAATCCAATCCATCTCGCTTCTCTGTTAGAATTCCATTTGTATCTCCCACTTTTACTGCGCCATGAAAAATACGAAGCTTGGGGCAAAGTGCATACAGTTAGGTCTTTGAGAATAACTTAGTGACGCAGATGGATGTCGTGAACGGGAGAGTGAAGCCATGACCTACTATACCTTGGGGGCCAAACCTCAGCGGCCTTCACAAAACAAACGTCTATTTTCAGGTCTCCAGTGAGATCGTTGTAATCACACTACAGAGGAGACAATGGCAGCTGCTTTGAACTGTTGTTTGCTTATTGGACGCTCCCTCAGTGTTTTTCTTGTTGTCATATTGGTGTGACTGCACCAATACTGCCTTTGATACTCTTGCTTCTGCTCATTTTTTGTCCACGATATACTGCAATTGATGTTATGGCACTTAAAGCGTTGTTCCGACGTTTGGGATAGATAGCAGTACACGCTATTATTATTACGTCATGTCCACAAAAACAACTGTACTTAGCTACTATAACGCTATATACTGAACTATCATTAAACGGTTTTTTCGGCTGTGGATGTCACCAAACTTTGTCGCATTGATTGAATTCAACAGACTGGGATTTTGAACTGGCGCTCTTGTTATACTAATTATCAGGGATTTGTTTTCCAGACATTAGGTCAAACCTAATCTTATTAAAAGATGCAAACTAGATAACAATTTAAACATGATATTCTTTGGAGAACATTTAGAAATGTTTTTGCTAAATTACAGTATTGAATTTCAACAGGATCTGCCATTTTCTTATCGTATTCTTTTGTTTCTGATCATAATGTTATAACTTATTGTGATGTCGATCGTTTTCTTGCTAATACTATGTAAACCCTTTGCTATTATCGCATTGATATGACATATGCTGTAACAGTTTTGTTTCAGTATAATGATATATTTATGTACTGAAAGTATCCGAAATTTTTTAGTGATTACAGGTAAAGCGGGGTAATTAATTCCACAAAATGTATACACCGACGAGAATGATTGTCAACATTCTATGCTAGTTATGTCGTTATCCAAATCAGACAAAAATCATTAAACGTAATCATGGTAATGGCTGCGTTGTGATTATTAGATATATCTTATTTCTAAAGTGATTTCCATTTAATCGTGTACGTTACATGAACTTTTGCAGATGGGTGAACTTTTCACATATGTAGGTATATTTTCAAAAAATCCATGTTAGATTTTGGTTACATAGTATTTTCATAGTTTTGCCAAATTTCTTTAGAGATTAGACGACGCGTAAACTATAGGCTCATATATTTTATATTATTATTGTTTGTATCATATATTTATTGTATATGTATCTTTTGTCATTTTGTGTATGCATGCAAATATGCAGGCATGCTAATCTGCTAGTCTTGACCATAATGTATGTTGAAATTAGAAAACCTTATGTATTTAAGCATAGAAATTCTCAGTACCACGAGAAATAATATGCAATTTAGCTGATTACTAGTTTCCAAAACGGGACCAAAAAATTTAGCGTTTGATCGGTTTCTGCCACCGGTTACTGCCACCGCCACCGTTGTCACCCTTTCTTATTGACCATGCATTTGTATAATCTCTATTACAATGCTTGCCCAACGTCAAAGACTTTGGGCCGCCGTTGTATAAATGTTATACAAATAAAAAGCGTTACCCTACAAAATCAAAAGGCAGCATCTGCTTTCTTGAAACATGAGCACATACCGCCCTTCGGCCCTGCCCCGGGGGCCCTGCACGTCATTGTAACCGAGGCCTGCAACATTGCCACCAATCAGCGGCTACAGGCCTGCAACATTGCCACCAATCAGCGGCGTTGCATTGGCCGACTTCACGACCTTAAGATCGCTTACTTACAAATTAGACTAATAATTGAATGAGTTTAAATGTAGAATTGTAGAAAAATAGATTTGTCACCAGATTAGGACATCATATACCATCTGGCCAAGTGTGAAACAGCTCAACACCTCACGGGCTGAGAAATCCTGCGCCGAAACATCGGATGACTGCGTGTTAATATATAAATGTCCTCGCTTTATAAAATACCCAAGTATCTCAAATAAAATCTTTATTTGATGGATTGCACCATTTTTTATATCCATTTAATTTCATTCGTAATATGCCATATTGAGCGTATTATTATTAAAAGGGTTAAAGCACGTCTGACTAGCACATTCTCAGCAGGCGACTTATACTTTCCCAGCAAACACAAGACGTTGACCCGATACTGGTGTGATGTTGAGCCAGCGTCGCATACGGTGGCCCAACATTACACCAGCATTGGTTAAACATCTCGTGTTTGATTTATCGATGGCTTGGCATACATGATACCAGTGCGGATGCCAATGTATATAAACGTATTCCCTAAACGTATTCGTTAAAAAATTATATTTTTCGTTTCCTTCGATTCATGCAAAATTATGTGTATCTTGTATTGCTTGCTAGGTGAACAATGCACACAAAACAAACAAATACATAACCTTTCCAAGCTGCCTAAATCACTGGTGCCATCAGGGTAGAGATGTATACTTATTGGCTACTTTTTTACCATTATTGTGCCTTTTATATTGGTTAAGTTGAGAGTCTATTGTTTTTATGAAATATTTACTATTTCCGTCTAAGACACAATTTCTCTAAATCGACTCTTGGAATTTTACTCAACTCTCGAAGAACATATATTTTCACTGTCTCACTCACCTTAACAATATTTATAATAATATCACGATATTACAAGAATTAATTTAGAGATGCATCTGGTTTAACTATATCTCAATAGTGAAGGAATACTGGTTCGAGTTACCAAATACTTAAATAGATTGATATAATAAATTGATAAGAATGACAATTGATACACAATGGTGAAATGTTGGTTGTGTACATGATATGCATGCAATGAAAAAAAATGACTGATAGGAATATGTTGTGTGGAAATATATATTTTTAGGTCAACTGATAATTAATGAATATTTGAATTCATTATTTTCCAGCCCATCTGCGTATAGAGGAAGTAACAAAGAAAACATCCCAGTAGGAGATGGCCCTGACTACGACAATTTGAGTGACTCTGATGAAGAGTTTAATTATCATCAAGAAAGTGAGTATGAAATATCATCAAGTACAGCTAATTTGAAATATAGTCAGACAGACAGATATTTTATTGACAGACAGACTTATTTGTCATAGAAATGAAAGAGATTTATGTACATGTATATACAAGATTGTTAAAATCATATGACAATATACATGGTATGACATACACAACAAAAATGTCAAGTGTCATTTCCAAAATAAAAACAGGGTATTTCGATAATATAAATGACCACTACTCTAAAAGGAAAATTAAAAAGCGATATGTCTTATGTAGGATATGAGAACAAGTCAGCGAACTTAAGTGATAACGAATTTGGAACTGTGCACATCTATATCTGTATATAAATCTAATTCTAACCAATGTCTGGCGTGTCTCCAACCTGTATTCACCTACATTGATAATATTAGACGTAGCCTATGCCAGATGACTTGGTAACGATGATACATATCCACAGCGTGTCAGTCTATTCAGACATATGATATGTACCCACCTGCGACAGTGGAGTGTTCTTTTGCAAGCTGGGTATATAATTATATACACAACTGGGGGCTCGGTTAAATTGAAGTACGCATTATTATGGCATTACTAATTTAAAGAGCTCGTGAGCTTTACAAAAATTGCCAACGATTATACAAGTGGATCAGGCGCTATAGTAGTAAGTGGGAGACATGATACGTGAATTATCAACAACGAAGAGCTTTTTCATTCTGGTAAGCGGCAGGCATGTCAATCATGAACATGTCAGAACATGTTTGAAGATAATACCATAGCACCTGTTGACAACACGTGTCATCACCAGAGAGGATGGAGTATGCTGGCATACCTTAAAGGTGATATATCACCCGTTATATAGTATGAATAAATTTGTGACAAATAAATCAAAGTTGCCTCAAGATGGGGCACAAGTGTTTCCTTATATGGGGTGGTTGGCTATCATGTGACCCTCTGAGAGGGTCACATGATAGCCAATCACCCCATATAAGGACATAATTATTTATACCATATAAGGGGTGATAGATCACCTTTAATCTAGCCGCTCATGTTGGCCACAACTCCAGACAGTCATTGTCGATAATGCTCGCTACAGATTTCCAATATTTGAGCAAGATGGTTATATGGAACCTCCTTGATTTGAGACACGACGCTAGCTACGTGTTTTGCGATAATATACAAAAAGGACACAGTAAGTTCAGTCCCAAAAATGTTACCATATTTTATATCAAATGGTCCATTCTAAATTCTAAAAAAAATACAGGTGTTGTAGCAATGACTGACCAGTGTAAACTTGTTAACCAGCAAAATACATCAATTCAAATCAAGCCATTTATACTGAGAAAATATACTATTTCTACGGCCAGTTAGTGCAGTTACGCCAGTCAAAGAGAATCAAGGATTAGCTCATCAGTTTGCTGAAATTGACAAATTATCAGTAACCAGGTAACATCAAACAGCCCTCCACATTCTGGAGGGATCTTCACTGTCACGTGTGCAGCCCTTTTACTTTCTATTCACCCATTTTTGCATAAACTATTTGTAGCCCATTTTAAATCATATACCAATTATGTGTAAAACATGTTCTACATTTTTTCACATACACTAATCACAATGAAGCCTAAGTTAACTGAACACAGTTATTTGGACGAAGTTAACATGTTATCATTTATTTGACATACAGTTACTTTGAAAAACTATCTTGTGTTCAATATTTTCGGACAGCCATATATCGGTATTCACTACTGCTTATGGATTAACGGGCAAACTTATTCATGCTTAAATTTTAATTAGCACTATCCACAATCTCTGCATCTTCTTGTCAATGACAAATGAGAAGCAATGTTTGGGGTGGATGAAGTGGAGAAAAGTACCTTTTTTAAATTAAAAAATGATACACTTAAATTTAAGGATGATATTCCATATACCGATACATTTTTTCACGTCGACTGAAGCGTTGCGAATATATAAGTTCAATAATCATGACATTATAAAAAAACAATCACTGGTATGGAACCCACATAATGGTAGATACCCACACAAAAGATATGAGTATTATATCGACTGCATTCAAGATCTAGTTCTTGAAATCACTGCGGATATACATAATTTCTGGGTGGTCTGTTGCTTTTTTTCTAGTCATACACGAGATCAAAAATCACTCTTTTTAATTATTATGCGTATAAAAAGATGGTCGTATTAAGATACCATATTGCCGTTCCGTCTTTATTCTGGTTTGGCTGGTTTTTCTGGCGTGTCTAAAGGAATTGTCGATTTTGACCACATATCTCTACTTGAGATATACACGGTACATACATAATGTATTGGGGATCAAGTGATCTGCATATGCGTTAACGGCCACCGTATCCATTTGATGACCTAGTGTTTGGCGTCTGTGCTTCAGAACAAGTATCAACGCCCCGGTGTATACAGCTGTTCCTGTCAATTGGCCATAAATCTGAACGTAAAACTTTTTCCATCTGGTAGTTGGCTTATTATCCACGTCAACGATTGATGATATATGTATGGAACAATTTAACATCAGCAGAACCCAGAATTAGTCGTCATCTAATTACAGTATATTATCTTAACCCTATCATCGCTAAACACTATTATAATCGTTTGAATCTAATTTAATATCAGTTTAAATCAGTTATTGGGAATTACATGAGTGTATAAACATCAGGATTTTCAACTGTTAGGTCTCAAATTAACCAAATATGACGAGTGGGTGGCAATTTAAAGAAGATAACATAGCGAGAAAAGGTTTAACCCTTTCAAGCCGGAATTTACCATCGTCACGGTCATCTTCATTTCAATTATCGACTTGTAGTGGATGAAGATAACTTAAATTTGCCGATAAATGAAACAAGAGCACACTCGACAATAGCCCGCCGCCATTATTGAACTTGAAGTCATTATTGCGGCCACAAGGTCAAATTATTGACGTAAAATGCGAAAAATGACAATAAATCGGCCATTTTGATTTTTTTTGTAGCCATTATTGAACGTGTCAGAGAACTAGTTATTAGTAACATGCATAACAGATTTGAAGATGATACATGAAAAACTTTTTAAGTTATCGCGCCCACAAGGTCAAATTATTGACGTAAAATGTCCGAGATTGTCCGAAAACTGGTCATTAGTAACATGCACAACAAATTTGGGAAGGATACATGAAAAACTTTTCAAGTTATCGCGCCCACAAGTAAATGTTAACGCCGACGCTGACGACGCCGAACTTCAATTGCAATAGCCCACCTTTTTTATTTAAAATTAAAAGGCGGGCTAAAAAATATTGTCGAATTGCTATCGCAATTGCTATCGCTATTCTCGACTTGTAGTGGATGAGGATGACTTGAAGTTGAAAAAATGAATGAAAAATGAATGAAGAAAATATTGTCAACATTAACACCAGTTCCATTAACTTTTTCGTTCTAGAACCCCTAGGTTTAGAGAATTAATCCATTGTTCAGAGCTGCAAAATGATGCTTTGGTGCATCGTAAGGGCTTAAAGCGTTAAAAATATACATAAAACATGGAATTATTCAATAATAAACGTTCTGCAACCGTCATTTGATCCGTCAAATAAAATTTGGAATGCGTTGTCTGTTCATCTAGTTGGAGGACGATCGTTTAAAGCTGTCCCTTGGGATGATAATTTTGTCAATTTTGAAAGTTTAATTTATATTAAGCTATATAACCTACTGATCTTAAATAAAATACAAAAATGTATAAAAAAAAATGTTAAAGCACTGAAAAAGACGAAACAAGCTCGATTTCCAAGACGTATACTGTCATGTAAACAAGTTTGTTTACAGCATACCACAATATAGACGGCAAATACTGACCATATCAGACGGCATGTTCAAAATAACCACATAGTTACATCAATAGCTGTCACCCTTAATTGCTGTGGGAACGGGTTGATCAGGGGGGTTCCCGCACAGCACCGAATGTCTGCTCAACGCTGGTCCGACGGCATCAACATGTGGCCCAATGCTGCAGCAACATTTAAACGTCCCTAAGCAGGTGTTTAGGTATACAGTCGGATTAAAAATAAAAAATATTTTAAAAAATATAAAAACTCTAAAAAAAATAAAATCATCATCTGTGGGATACACTACTTAATTACAAAATAAAAAACGAAAATTGATGTCATCCCAAGGAGCTGCTTTAAACAAACGATGCATTTGTTGTATATATCACACGCAACATCTCCAGACTGATTGTGAAATTGTTAACCTATTGTTGTCATCGCTTACCAATCTTTAAAAAATATGTTTTCAGTGCTCGCTGGGAATGCGGTTCTTGAAATCTATATTATAATATTTAAGTGAAGATAGTTTCATGTATTTGAAATTGCGTTAGCATGCAACCTGAAAGTGAATAAAGCAAAAAAGTAACAAAAAACAGTCAAAGAGTTGAAGGAGTCTAGAGAAACTGTGTGAGATAAAAATACCAATACATTGTTCGTTTGACCTTGCAGGTCTTTTGGCGGCTAAAGTACAAAGGCAGGACAGCTTGGCGCGTTTCCTCAGTCATCGGCCTGCCCGGAGAGACCTTATAGCCCGAGGTGTCATCCCAGAAAAATCCGAGAAGGACCGTATAGCAGAGAAAATCTACATCAGCAATCGTCTGACTAGGTATGTGAAACTCAAAAAAACAAAATAAAAAACACTCTGGTTGAAACACTGTGTATACATCACATATGACTACAGTATGATTCTAAAGTCTAAATAAATGCCACTACGCACAAGGCTAGCTCATTGTACGTTCCGTTGTCTTAATATGTTTATGAGATCGATGCCGATCTGTGCATTTTGGCACATTGACAGCTATATAAATACTGTTCTATATATGGAGAAATCAGATCATAACGGGGGAGTGAAAGGGCCCTTGTGCCATATAGTTCTTCTAAAACAAAACCGCCCACAGAGGTTCATGCTGTTGGCTATTGAAGCTGCCTTGTATGTGTTACATATGTTACGGGATTAGCTACCCATTATGCAATGTTTACATCAGCCAAGAATAGCCGTCAAATTGAACATCAGGCTTGAATGTTCTTTTTTTATTTATTGAAAACGATAGGAAAATACTTTTAATCTATGGTGATACCTACTTGCCTGCGGGGTATTTGATGTACACGATATTAAGGTGATGTTTTTATTCGCTGGCTGTTCTGTGTGAAGGGTGTTCAGGAAGCCTGGCGCTCACTGCGCTCCCAGCAAACACAATACATTGATCCAATGCTGGGTTAATGTTGGGCCGACGTCGGAGACGGCGGGCCAACAATAACCCAGCATTGGGTCAATGTATTGTGTATGCTGGGCTGCCCATGTCAATAGGCTTGTGCTGACGTTTTCATGCAGACAGATCAGTACACTATGTGCGGTAGTGAGAAAAGCAGGCTCCAATCACTGCTAACTAGATGGCAAGAATCTGTGTTGTTGTCTTCTTGATAGTTCCATTATGTCTTAGATTACAGACATACTAACGTCGTTGATGCTGAGGGCGAGCTTCATTAACAGGTGGAGATTTTATCATTTATATAATTTGCTGTGTTTTACTACAGGTACATGTCATTATGGTATCTAAATACAACAAGATAAAGTATCAGTAGATATTGTTAAAAAAAATGATACTACTGCATTTATACTAAATTATAGTAAGTTAATTTACAGATAAAAGTTGTATCATGTGTAAGTAGAGGTTCCGTAATTCTGTATGCGTAACATAATATTATATCATTGACGTGTAGCCCATATAGCCTATCGTACTGGCATGGAGACTAACTCCACAGTACTAGGGTCTATCTCAGCAAACACTAGGCTTTCAGGCAATGTTGTTTTCTTGTTTAACCACCGTCTACGATGCTAGCCCAAATTTATTGCAACACTGGCTCAACGCTTCGTGTTTGCTAGGTAGGCTATACCAAGTGAGACAATAAACAGCATAGCTATTCAAAGACTCATCACTACTTGCATTGCAGATTAATTCTTATTGTAGTGGTATATTAACCTTTTGCGACCCAAATATTATAGTCAATTATAGTCGTGATTAGCGCTTAACCCTTAAAGCGCTGAAATGATTTGTAAAAAAACATCGCAACCAAAGGGGTTTTTCACATTGAAATCGTCATAAATGTCTTAGTTAGCTCTTTCCGATTCATTTGAATACCTATGTTAGGGGGTCTACGACCATTAGAAATATTTCTACTCTTCTTACAGTGCGGGGATCGACTTTAGTCGTCAGAATCTGACGTCTGTCTTCTTACAGTGCGGGGATCGACTTTAGTCGTCAGAATCTGACGTCTGTAGACGTCAGATTCTGACGACTAAAATCGATGCCCGCACTGTAGAACACTGATGTCGACTAGAATGGACATGCTGTGTTTTTATTAGCACCAGAATTACCCCTGATAACTGGTTGTTAAAAGAAAAATATGCCTTCAATCTTGAAATACTGATATATTTACAAATCACATAAATATTTCAGTCACTTGAATTTGTGTATCGCGGTAGCGAGACACAACTTAAGGTGATTAGAAATTTAAATTGAACAGCTCAGTGTTCAGTTAACAGTTGCTTAAAGTATTAATTTAAAACACTGTATTTACAGATTTCCGATGCCTTCGTTAATTGTTATTTGCCGCCGGCTACTCGGGTGTTTGTTATACCCAGCAAACACAAAACAAAACAAAATGTCGGCCTTTCGACGTTGGTCCAACATTGTACAAATGTTTCGTGTTTGCTGGGTATGTGTTGTGAGTAGGTGTCGGCGTCCACACACGGTTCACATCTAAGAAGGTGCTATGCGCGGTGAAAATCCACTCAAATACATTTAATGGAACCAATTATATTTTAAAGCTGGCCCAGCTTCGCAGACGGTAGGCTACAATTAAACCAACGTCTCGTGTCGTCTGGATAATCTCCAGCTGAACATGATAGTACGAGATGAATAATCCGCACCATGCCATAAATCATTTGAAGAACAATCTTGTATAGGCCTATATGTTTATAAGTCAATTATTTAAACTAGTCTGGCATACTTTCTGTGCGCGTGTATTGACTTAAAATATAAATACAATCGTATGTGTTTTAGATATGGATTAAAACAATATTAAAAGTGAATAATTTTTCCACAAGACATGTGGTCTAATGACACCCACAATACTGATTTAATTATCTTGCGACAATTAATCGACCACGACATGGGAACTATCACATATTATTCCGTATACATATACACTGACTTGTATTGAAATCCTTCCAAACCTCAAAAGAAAGAATCGCCATAAAGCAGGAAACGGAAGGGATGCCCTAAACAAATAACAATATGACACTCAACATTTGCAGTGACATTTGAGCGTTGGTGTGGTGCTGTTAGCGTGACACCTTTAATATTTAGTTATAGCACGTCAAGCAAGTGCTGACATTTAATTGACTGAGTGATAGCGTAATTTAGAATATGTTAAAGTATTTAACTGTGATCAATACAGGTGCGTGCTTACATATTTAAGCGGACGTTATAAAAGTGCACCTTATGTTGTCCTAAAATACTTAGCATTAAAGAAGTAATACATACTGATATGTAGGTATAGGTAACCTGGATCACACATCATAGTGAAAGGCAATGTAATATCTTTTTTTATATTTGGCTCTCATACAATGTCAGATAATGAAACTTAGATTAAAAACCAATAAAACTAGAGATTTTCGGCTCAAGATAAGTGTAACCAGTGTAACGGGGTTTATATTACCACAACTGATACTTTGTGTCTGGTGCGTTATTTCGTATGACTGCATGACGGTGGTTGCAGGACAGTGACTGAACGTGCACACCATAGCTTTTGGGCCTAGATTATCTGTCTATGATGGCTTACATTGGTCCCACATATTCTGATCCAGAAATGTCATCCAGCCTACCCATAATTGCTAACTCACTCTCTCTGACTAGTGCGACATTATGATACCTAATATCTTTATGATAGTACCATTGTGTTACAGTATTATATTACAATTAGTTGGTTTTGGCGACGTTTTGCTTAAATAGTTGAGAAGATACTCTGTTCTGTTTTATCTAAAAAAAACATTATTTAGGTTACTTATATTGAGATTATTGTTAGATCGTCGTTAATATATTTTACTATTTTTTATTTTTTAGGCGTCTCAGCCTGAGGCCCACCGCTGAAGAGCTTCAGCAAAAAAATATTTTGCACGGTAAGCTTAATTTTCATTACATTTTCGTTAATGTTTTAATTATACTCTTGTAAGTAGTTTTATACATGTAGATAGATTCACTAATAATTAATAATGTTTAAACCTCTGCTAATGTACTGGTATGGTTGTTAGTAGTAGTACTTCATGCCCCCTCCTGGAGCAAGTCATTAGGGATCTGTTGGATCTGTTTCATGCTGAATAGCATGGCAAGAAAGCACTAATCTACAGCGATCATATACTGTTTGACATTAGATCTCTCACGTGGATGAATGGAGTTACCCTCAACTATTTGTTACTCTGGGGACTATCATTTCATCAACGGATTGCACTGTTTTTAACCTACATGTATTAAAAAGTCACGATAAGCAATAATTTACTACTACTACTATTATTCCTCTGCTAGGCTGAGGCTGTACTCTGTTCCACTGTCCGTGAGATATATTTTTGTTCACGGACCATATTTCTGAAGCTCTACAATCATGTCGACTTCTCTTCCCATTTGCCACTCAACACGTAGAAGGCTAGATACGTCCTGTGTATTTTCTTTTTTGGATAACTGTGCAGTACTGTTACCTAATTTAGGCATACTTTGTGAACACATCTCCAGAACTGCTGGATGTATTAGTCATATCGCACATATATGTGATGTAGAAGGTCCATATATGTGTCTCTTCATATAACTGTGTCTTGATCTAGGCCTAATATATACCGTAATACATTATTTGGTGATACTGTATGTTATACTATATGAAATATTTAAACATACATGTACTTCATTGCTCATATTCATGTTTTTGTGCCAAAAATGTAATTTAAAATACCTGCACTACGCTGGTGTCAGCTTGCCATTTTTAGTTGAAAAAACTAATAAATGATTTGACAAGTGGAGGATCATGTTTTGGATGATGTAGCCTATACGTACGCCTATCCGTATGTCTATCCGTCCATACACATTAAGTTATTCAGCCGGGGCATAATCATAGATGCCCTGCGTCGAAGCCAATTTTCAGTTTGCCATATTTAATTCATTTAGTCACATTGGATTTATGTATTTAATGGCATTGTAATTTAATCGTGTGATATTAACATAAAACGTTTGCCAACAAATCCACTCTGATCTAAAATTGATTTAATTATTTTGATCACATGTTGTTGGGAAACCTCTGGTCAAATATTTCGCTGTAAAGAGTACAGCTAATAATATCGTAACACAAAATATTTTACAGCTCAAACAGCGGAGGAAAGAAGAGAACAAAGGGAGGAAATGAAACGTACTCTTGTACGAAAGGTATGTGAAACAAATGTGAAGCTATTGTTGCCATATATATACTTGCCATACACAAAATATAAACAATCATGCATTCGCTTATTTCTTGTAAACTAACACCAACCTCTATATGTATACCGCCAGTTTATCTCTCCTGTACATTCTGTTCTTTTGGCAAGAATTTTAATATCCTAATATAATGGTTATACTTGCATTAAATCTACAACCAAGACATACGACTTATGTTTGAAGTACCACATCTTCTATAAAATGCAAGTCTTTACAAAATAAAATGTTAGAAACACTGTACATGTTTTCTTTATATAATCTTTGACACCAACATATTATCATCTTGTAAGTGACAGCCACTGTCACCTGATAAAAAGCTGACGACACACAATAGGAATATCCAGACGCAAAAGATACGAATATGATATAGCAACAGATCGAATTTAATATTATCTTATCTGGTTCTAGCTCCAAGACGACTGCTTAAATAAATATCAGTTGTAGTTTTTAAATATCCATATCCGCCTGAAAATGAGCATATATATATATATATGGCTCGAATGATATGCGCAGCTTAGCTTACAGAAACATCATAATATGCATTTTGTTTAATTTTATTTACATCTGCTAATCAATTTTATCTCATATTTGAATTTTATTATTTTTATTTCAGTTGAGCTTCCGACCAACCGTAGAAGAATTGAAGGAGAAGAAAATTATCACATTCAACGATTACGTAGAGGTTACAGATGCCCACGAATTTGACAGAAGAGCAGATAAGCCATGGACGAGACTCACGCCTAGAGATAAGGTATGGAACACGCAGTGTACAGTCGGACAAATTATAATTAATATAGATATATTTAAAACTTAGATGTGATTAGATTCTCATAGAATTATCATCTCGCTTGTAATTGAACCATATTGTGATTGATAGTGTATATATTTTATATATATGATGTATATAATGTCCGTCGTCATGTTTTAAAATTAAACCAGATGGTATGTTCTTTTCTCAACACCCTAGTTTATCTACTTGTTGTATTCCACACGTTCAGTCGCTACGGTAGCCATTCGCTCTCTACATTTGATATTACCTTTTGCGTGTTTATGCTTCACATGGTCTCATTACATAGCATTGGGGAATTTGTTTGATGACATTTCCATCCCCATATAATCAACCCTCCAATTATTATGGCGACTGATGAAGAAACAGTTGTTAGTGCGTTTGAGGAAATGGTCTCCATGAGATCTTAACTCAATTTTATACATGTTCAGCAATGTCAGGCTATGTCATGATAATAATGCAATGGTGAACAGATTCAAGCTACCAGTTAATAACCATTTTGATGATTTTGTTGATGTATCATCTTTCTTGAAATAATGTAAACACGCCAGCATACGCCCTGGCAAATTTTGTGGAAATTAAATACAAAATGGCTGATTTACCACATAAAATGGCCGATCGCCTGTAAGAGAGGGCTGCTTTTACGTTTGTTCCGGACACCGGTTTTCCAGTTATACACAGTTCCGCAGTGACACTTTATCCCCATACATGTAATCATCTGCTTACTATTTTTTAATACATTAAAATTTGAACATATTTTTTAGGAGACTGTGTGCAAGCTACAGTTTCTAAAGATGCCATGTGTATTCAGTTCACTGCATTGAAACATGTAGTACCCCAGTAGGTATATTTTAGGAGAATATACTCGTTAATTTCATTTATCCATATTATTTTTTTCAGGCTGCGATTAGAAAAGAATTAAACGACTTCAAAAGTTCTGAAATGTCTGTGCATGAATCTAGTCGGCATTTTACAAGGTTTGTTTTCCATTACACTATTCTGTTTAACTATGAATATCGTAAAAAATGAAGGCCTCGAACGAACGAAGTGGTGGTAGCCTGGAATGATTTATTAACGTCTTGCATTATTGAATCTGAGCAGCATCAGGGGGGGGGGGGGGTGTCGTCGTGTTTGGTAGGAATACACTTTCCTCCCAGCAGACACAAGACGTTGAACCAATGTAGTTTTAATGTTGGGCCAGCGCCGCAGACTGTTGCCAACATGAAAACAACATTGGTTCAACGTTTGAGCTGGGTTGCAGGTGTAAGCTGGTCTATGGAGCCACATAATTTAAACACCTCACATAAAACGTTAAGTTATTTTGCTTATCTGTATCATCTGGCGCTGTATGAAACGAAAGTATGATGTTGCCAAACGTGGTATTATAATATTTTTGTGTGTTACGCATAATATAAGCACAAAATTGGTTCAATTGTGTAAATTGCTCAAGTTATGCAGTTTATAATGAATTAATATATCATGTGACAAAATCATCTATTTCCAACCTGTCATTTTGTCGATAGAATATTTCAATTGGTGTACCTTAACCCTTTCACCACTGAAGCCCGTTTTTATGTGCTGAATGCCATGGCATTCAGCACATAAAAACGGACTTCAGTGGTGAAAGGGTTAAAGGCGTGAAACACACCAATGCGATTGCCCTCGCGACGTCCCGCGCGACGTGCGACATCCTGCGCGACGTTTGGGTCAATGTTGTTTGAATTGTAGGCCAGCGGGGCCGACGCTGGCCCACAATTCAAACAACATTGCCTCAAACGTCGCGCGGTCAATCGCGTTGGTGTGTTTCGCGCTCTAGTCAGATGTTGTTACGGCGTATACGTCACTGTCTTCACATCTCCATATTCCCTCTCACTACAATTATACCTGTCATGTATGTTTATGACGCTGCAATCCACATAAGTTAACGTGTGACAGTTATATTTTCAGAATAAATACAGTTTGTGGAATAACTTTTGGGTAATTAATATTTGAAGGATGTAAACATAGCTAACTTGACTCGCAACTTTAAATGAGTACAATATACTATGTAAACATCGTTAACTCGACCCACAACTTTAAATGAGTACAATATACTATTTAAAATATACACAATTTGAATTGAAACAGTGTTGCCTCGCCTCCGTGATAACCTGAAACTCAGGAATTTTGATGAAAACCCTTAATTGTTAGGAAAAACACCTTACTAAAAATATGCCGAGGCAGGACAAATGTTGTGGCAACCCTGTTAAAATATATGCCAACCTAGCTAAATTAATGCTCATTTCAAAAATTATCTTATTTACAAATACAAATGCTGAAAACGGTTATGTACACGTATATTATAATATAGACGTGATTAGCACTTAACCCTCAAATCGCTGAAATATTTGTGTAAAAACCATAATGAGTTTTTTTCAATTTGAATTCATTATAAATGTCTTAATTAGCTCTTTCCGATTCATTTGAATACCTATGTCATAGGGCTACGTCCACTATAAATGAACATTAAATGTCAAGATTTGCAAATGCTTGGTCTCAAAATCAATAAATACGAGTAATTTTCACCCACTTGAAAGGTAACGGGTTGGGACGCACATCGCCTTTATACAATGAAAATTTAACTCTTACAGTGCGGGGTAAACGTCAGATTCTGACGACTAAAGTCGATTCCCGCATTGTAAGTGCTAAAGGGCTAGGTTCATTGTATAAAGGCAATGTGCGTCCTAACCCGTTACCTTTCAAGTGGGTGAAAATTACTAGTATTTATTTATTTTGAGACCAAGCATTTGCAAATCTTGACATTTATTGTTCAAACACACATTTCATACTCAATAACAGTGATTTGAGCGGCTAATGAAACGTTTATAGTGGTGAATAGCGGTGAAGGAGGTAATGGAAGTGATATATTTAACAGTATTCTTTTTTGTTGTAGGTTCCATAGACCTTGAGTTATTATCTCCACAGAGCACCAACCATAGACTACATCACAGTCTACACACATATACATATATAACTATTATTATAGTCCTGGTCACTCACTGGACTGCCATTCTCACTGACTGCACCGGAAATGCTCCGCAGGCTGGTCCTGATATTAACATAATTATATAGGAAGAGGAGACAAACTAAGGCCATGATTTTGATTTCAAAAGAGGATAACAAAAGGACGGTATCATACAGAAATTAAAAAGACAAACAAATCTCAGCCAAATTAATCCACAAATCAAGACGACAGTTGTGAAACATGCATGTGCTCTGCTAGTATTATGGCTTCAATATGTTATTCTTTCTCACTGATCATTCTGAGTCGCAGGCTGATACTAAAATACACGCATGGACAACATATTGTGCTGGAGCAGCAACCAGTGGAGTGGCATACACTAAGTATGCAAACATTGTAACTCTCCTCATGAACATTTGACAAATGCTCATGGTCCTGTGAGCAGCAGCTGTTATTGGTGATAATACAATACTGTGCCTGGTGTGTGCCAAGCATGGGGAATCCATCATGATGGTTTACAATACTTGTTCACGTGAATTGCTATATATACTGTGTGGATGAAGCGAATGGTAGTGATGAGGTGCTTGCCTAATTGATACCTGTGATGACCTTATGACCACTTGCATTGTCCATATGCAATGTATAAACCCGTGGCATTACTGTCAATTCAACCCCTTTAATGTATTTGTGTGAAGTCCAGAGCAGCAAGTGCCTGACTTAGGGAATAAACCTTCACTTATTATAATTTATTTTGGAAACAAATTGGGTGTATTTTTCGTATCAGGTTTAGTATCTAAAATTTTCTATTCAATACTGTCGTCAACCTGCTTGAGTATTTCGTGTTGCATCGTGCATGCCAGATACCATGATCAAACAAAGTAGCAATCTTATCAACTTTTAGTCACAATAATTTATTTACTTTGCTACGTTATTAAGCACTGCCAGCTCGAGCTATGGGCAATCGAATTTCTGACAAATGTATGATTTTAACATGTTGAAGTGGTGATCATTTTTACCCATAAAAATGACTTGTAAAATTATGGATTATACTTGTCCAACAATTATGCGAAATATAATTACATTATCATCCAGGATTCGGTGACACCATGTAATGTAAGTACTGGTATACTATAAGTAGATAAGTCACTCAATTTACCTGTAAAAGAAGATATAACTAATTTCGCTTGCAAAAAAATTGTACATTACACTTGTATTTTGAAATCAATTTCATGGATAAGCTGCTGCGCCTTGATAATTGCTTTTTTTTAAATTTAATAGCCAAAGATCTAAAGAAAAATAGATAAATATAAATAAAAACCCCAAAAGTTTTTCATATTTGTTTAGGTCATAATACAGAAAAACAATTTTCCAGGATAACCTATCAATCTACACAACATTGGCAACACTAATTTAGAGCATAGGACAGCGAGCCTACTTTTTACACATGCAGGCCTACACACTAGAACATTAATTTTTCTTCCACTATTATATATTATCTAACATGTATCACACAACAGGTTATGCTCATTAGTTAGCGCTTAATAATTGGAAAGTATTCTTATTTATTACAGCTGTATATGTATTAGTACACACATTTTCATTATCTTTATTGTTCAATGTATTGCTGTCCTCTGCAGTGCTGTTTCCCCTAATATCTCCTTACTAAAACAGTTATATGCCATTATGCAGGTTACATTTTAATTATATCTATCATAACAGTGGGGATCACATAAAACTAGTGAATAGCTGTAAAGAATCATTATTAGGTATGAAAGTTTTTTAAAAATACATCAAAAATGTTTTTCTTTAGATAAAAATTCCATATTCAGGGAATAATTTGTCCCAGAAAAATTGTGTAGCAATTTATCGGCCGCGAACTTGCAAAACTATTATTAAGAACTGCTACACCAACATATTATTGTGTAGCATATGCCTAAAATTGAGTAGCAAACTGCTCCGCTACACCAGAAATTATTTCTTGATAGGGAATACATTATCGATCTAGTATTGCCTTCTAGCTCTTATAGCCAGTAGTAAATTGTCGGATTACATTTGCAAAGACATTGGGAACAAAAGATTGGTTGTTATTTGCAAAGACATTGGGAACAAATGATTTGTTGTTAAATTCCTACAGCTAGGAAAGTGTAAAATTATTATCATATTTTTGTAATAAAATGTACAGAATGAGAATAATTTCTCCTCTTGCCTATAATTTTGACACCATTCACTTAATTCTTGTGTTTTCATTATTGCATTGGTATGCATACCCTCTTTTTATGTAATTATTTTTTGGCAGTGCATTTATTTTGATGGTTCTTTTTTGTAAACTGTGCTTCTGAGAACTGTCATTACAGCATAACACATGTAGCTATCAGTCATGGGCAGTGCTATCATGTACTGGTGAATGTTATTTACCTAGTGATCATTGTGACGATGATTTGTACATGCGAATATCACTGTTGTACAAAGTCGGGCCTTCTGTATGATACTTGCTTGTATATGTTTCTTGTACAGAATAACTACTGTGTACAGTTTAAGTGACGAATGATCAGCCCCAGTCTACCATGTACGTGCACATAAAAAGTATAGACCTTGTATGTATATATATACATATATATATGTATATATACCATGGCTGTCATTGTAAATATCACATACTCATATTTTACAAAGAATCTTAAGAACTTTTATTATGCCTCATTTTCTGACACTGGTATTTTTCAAAATACAATCCATTTTATCTGTTTTTATAACGCTTGAATGAATCGTATACACTTGGAATATATGCTTATATCCCACGTGCTGTTATTGTTTATATTGGCTAACTTTAATTTAAGTTTTAAACATAATGTTATTTTATCACAATGGAAATAAGTATTCTGAAATTATTCCAAGCTGTTGGCAGTTGCGTATTTGTTAAATGGTTGTTGCTTTAAGATACATTTCTCATATTATATAAAATGTGTCTTTTTGTGCTTTAATTTCAATTTTTTTTTAATATATTTGTTAATTTTTAAAATGTAGGACATCTCGTAAATTAATTTGATCAAGTTGTTTTTATGGAAGTGACTGCTTTTATTTTATATTTAAAGAATACAAAATATGTTTAAAACTAACAGGGAAATATGGTTTCTGTGGCGAAGTGGTGATCAACTAAGCCGGAGAAAGCTCGGTTTTGAATTTTGTGCCTGAAGTATGTAATACTTCGTTGTTATTACAGGTACCTGAGACCAAAATGGTATTTCTTTGTCGCTGCATGTATTACGAAAGTTTACTTATGTTTAGACTAGATATGGATAAATGTAGTTGACAAATCTACTTATCTAGCGTATCAAAATTATCATTACAAATATGACATGCAAACCAGAAAATTGTCATATAACTAAATAATAATAGTCATTAGTATCACGTCTTCTTACATACATATATCCTGTTGACAACGTCAATGACACGCTTTCAGTTGTATTTCTGGCTGGATATTCAAGCTAAAATAGCTAGTTACATCTGTTTATTTTAAATGAAAAATACATCAGAGTAGCCAATCCAAAGCACTTTCGTGAATAAAATTTGATGTGCCAAAACCTTCTGAATATTGCTACAGAGGTGAATGGTAATTTAAAATATCTAAGGTTTTTCACGATGTTCGTTAATCGAAGCAGTTACATTTCAGTATTCCAGTCTAAAACTATTTCCTTCCATCATAATCTTATTATATATCGCGAACATTTAGCGAAAAACACTGAGCCCATGCTAATCCAGAACCCATTATCAGGACCTTCACCTACACATCTAACTACGATCTTTTTTTAAATTTTATTTAATATTTTTTCTGTATAAATATAGTTTATCATACTAAAAAAAGGAATTCACACATTCACACTAATTGTATGCGATAAGAACCGAAGCTGAAATTGTACTACATAATTAGTGAACAGGACTATTATGGCCACATCGTAGATAGTGTTTTCCATCAGATGCATTTATTTATTGGTATATATACTAAAATGATTCCAAATAAACACACAAGCAATCAAAGAACATTTATCTCATCCCATTGTAATCAATCCAAATTCTTAAGAGAAAAAACGTAAACTATTTTATATGAGATTACCATTTATTTGAAAAGGGGTTGTTTTGGGTTTTGTGAATAATGGGATGAGTAACTGCCTTGGTAAAATAACATGCGTTTGCTAAATATCGATATGTCAGAAAAAAAACTATGAAACATTCAGTCACCTTTAACAAGCTAATTCAGATAAAGTAACTTGTTTTCAAACTCAAGTTTCCTGCATCTCATTACAGCTACATGTGCTATGCATACGTTTCGCTTTCGATTACAGCAAGATAATTTTCGGTTTGGTTTATTCGTTGTTATTTGCCAGTATTATGTATATTAGTAAAAAGGCCAGTATATAATTATTCTGAAACTAATGACTAAATTTCCCGTTTCAAGGGGCTATACGACAGCTGGAACTAACTAGTAGCAACCATGCAGATGTCATTTTGGACTGGCAGTTCCTAACAACAGGAGACATAACCACATTTCACATATAAATGGACTGGCGAGAATTCTGCTACATAAAAATAGTGGGCAAAAAATTCTAATGTGGATGGTCATTAGACCATCCCCCCCCCCCCCTCCAGCAACATTTAACTTCCAACTATACATGTTATTTTTGCACATCGACTTCTGTGTATTGAATGCATAACATTCTTAATTAGATAGTAATAAATGTTGCCGAATTAGTAGGGCCTACATGGATAATAATGACATGTAATGGGGGTGTTGCCACTGTATCACTTTCCTTCCAAACACGGGGATATTGATCCTGTGTCTGTTTGATCCGGGCGGACAGTGGCTCAGAATTAAAATAGCACTAGGTCGAATTCTCGTGTTTGCAGGGTTGTTTATTTATATACTCGTTTTTGCAATGGACGACGGAAAATAGTAACTGCTTTTGAAAAAGGAAATATGTTAAAGAATGAGTTTTTTACGATGTCATCATCATACACACACTTTTATTTGCATTTTCAATGTATTTTTTTCAATAATTTCATTTTTTAATAGTTTTTAAATTCACTCTGTTGCAAACTATACGTTTTACTCCTCTTTCAATAGATTTTAAACATTCAAATGTCTGGAGATAATTTGTATCTGCTTTTATGTCATAGAGGACATATCCTTGTATGCCTGCATAATCTATTTTCCGATAGCTAAAAACAGTATTTTGTGAATAGCTGGATAACCTGTGTTTTCAACAGCTATAATTCCACACGAGCTTGCAAATAGAAATGTGCTATGACATTTTTGTTGAGAGATGTGTCCCTTTATTTACTCGAATCTGCATAGTGCTACTTTTGAAAGGATATTGCTAACTGCAGGCGCACATCACACGCTAGTGGGAGTTGGACCCACTGCTTTTTACTTGAAAGCCTCAATACTTGTAATTATTCAATATAGCAACTTGATGCCTAGTGAATGTAACAACGTATTTGTATATCCAAAATAAAATACTATTTTGCATTATATCATTGTCTCATGATTTTACTTGATGGTCTAGGAAGTGTGAGTATGCTATTTATTAAAGTACACAAGTACGGCAAAGCGCCAACAACTGTGTCTGCACCCTCTGTGAGATGTTAGGGGTTTCTGTAAAATGAAAACGAGGCTGACTGCACGAATTGGCAGGCGAGATAGCAGTGCATGGTCCGGACACTGCACTGTAGAGAGTGATGTATTATTCAAGTACGCAGGTAGTCATGATTCACAGAATAAACATTGTGGGCGCACAATGCAGTGACACGCTTGCGCAGCATTGTCAACGTCCACTGGTGTGGGGTCCATTGCAATGTAAATGTTATGGTTCAGTGGAGCATAACGACCCAGCTGCTTTATTATGGAAGAAATAGACTGATGAACAGGGTGGGACATAAGCTGTTGTGTCGTCGTTGTGAGTACAAGTGTCTGGCCGTCCACATGAATTCCAACAGACACGAGGCGTTGAGCCGATGGTTCTTTTAGTGTTGGGCCAGTGCTAAAACGTTAGGCAACTACGTATTTTAGAGACCATGCATTCTGCCTATTATCAGAAAATTTATCTGCTGAACAGTGAAAATATGTTATCGTGTTGATTTGACGTGCGCAGTGGCGAAATGGGGCAAATTTCGGAAAGATAGTCATTCAATTTCTGTGAAAGATGTCGCCTGAAACCATTTTCTGCTACAAAAAATTTCAGGGGTACTCGCAACCAGACCCGCTTGCCGGCCGCAAATTCTGGGCTGGAAACATAAATCCCCCTATTTTCAGTTCCGTTAACTTGGCATCTCCGGAACAGGTTGATATCTATAGATGACGTATATAATAATGCAAATCATCTTTGCGAAGGCTCTGGTGTAGTGGTTAAAGCTGCCTGCCTGGAAAGTGCTGGAGATCGCGGATTCGTTCACCGCTCTGACATTCAGGTTTCAAAAAATTACTCCAATTACAGACCGTAGTTAATGATGTCAATTGTGTAGTGTATGTACGTGGGGCCCAATTGTCCCGCGTAATATGAACAGTGGACTATCGAATCCCGTCCCAGTAAACATGAGACGTTGGCTCAACGTTGGTTCACTGTTGGGCCAACAGTAAACCGCCGTTGGGCCAACGTCTCATGCTTGCTGGGGTTAAGATGAGGACTTTGCGCCATCGAGTGTTACTGACAGACCTATCCCTCATGATCATCCTAAACATGTCGAGCAATATTAGCCGCAATATCAAAATTTTACTGTAGAGGAGGCACACGATTTAGATGCAGCTGTGGCTCAGGTACAAGCCTCAGATGACTGATGTCACATCGGCTGTCCGAGCTATGTCAGAGGTAATTATGGGCCACGAAATGTGAATGAGGCTCCGCTACATCAGTCACAAGATGTAGATTTATTGAGGCTTAGCCGAGAAAAGGTGACTGGTGATAATTTAAAAGCCAAAACAGAAGTCCCAAAAGTAGGGCACTGTAGTGGAAAATTAACGTTCCGTCCAATATTTTTTACGGTATTACAACTTTTAAAATGGTCATTGATGACTGATATCTATAAGGTCTATTTGGTGCGATCCTGCTGCCCCAAAATAGAATAAGCAGAAAAAGTTGTATCAATAAGTTTAGTGTTGAACAAGAATTAGCCCTACATGGTATTTCGATGTGAAGGATTTATTCCAAAGTTTCATAATTTATTTTAAAAGTCACCATAGCAATTATGACACGATAGCAAGTATATACTTGTCTTATTTTTTCAATTGTAGAATTTTACGATGAGCATGATGCTCCTATATAATTGCCCAAATGCTATCAAAGTAAACTGATGATGTGTAGGTTATATAATGTTTCTACTAACTCCATTCCAATTAACAAACCCATTAATAAAATAATGTCATAATGGCGATGATCGTTATTTGAACCAAAATATTGCAGAACAATGCAAGTCAACATTAATGTCAACTTATCAATTCATTTAATTATTTACACGATCGCGATTGATTCTAACGGTTCTTGAAGTAACGCGTTTACAAAAACTAGAAAAAAAACTGTCTGCCATTAATTGTCTTGACAATCTCTCAGCTGTGACTGAAAACTCAGGCACCCAGGCAGGTAAGTGCACATACAATCACAAATTAACGCATTAAGAATCAAACAAATTCAAAACTACAGCCATCATTTTCATGAAATAAAATACTGAAACTCGACCAAAATCTTTTCATTGTACAGCTTGGCACGCAGCCTACCGGGTAGCCTGATTAAGTGTCTCGCATAAAGAAATCACGAATGACTATATAGTGGTTTTCGAGATAAAGCAGTCTGAAAATAAAAACTGGCGGCCATTATCCTGAAAATCACTGAACTACGTAAATGCCTACATGTATACAGATACAAAATCAGTAGCTACTTTGCCTACGTACTGAACACATGCATGCAATTTATGAATAGTGAATAGAGGAGGGAACCACTGTATGTATTTGGCCTACACCGCTGGCCTTCGCTAGGTGTCCTCACATGATCGAATCTATCCAAGTGTTGCATTAACCAGCAACGTAGTGCATGTATATAAAATTATAACCACGTCAGTCCATGACCAGGACCCCAAAAAGGGTGTCATTCGTGGGGCCTACCACAAAAAGGTACAAAATTTTATTATCATTGTGATTTTCGCACGGTATATGGCTGTGCACTATATATTTTTGCATGAGGGGAGGACGGGAACACTGGGACATCGCTGATAACGTCCGTTGTTTTCAGCCAATCAGTTTCTAGGACACATTTTTCTGTGGTCTTTAGTTATTTTTACCACATATCTCTTCAGAAACAACCATTTTAGCACAACACTTGACAAAACTAAGATTTTTAGTACACAAAGTTGTTTTTCTGCTTTTTATTTATTTATCAAGATTCGCCAAATAAATATATGTCTTGTTCTAAATATATGAATGAAATGGCACAACAAAACAAATACGCATAAGCAAACGCTTATTACATGTAATAAGCGTTTGCTTATGTGTATTTGTATGTACTAAGCATATTTGTGTGATGGCAGTTTAAATGAAGTAGCTTAATGTATGGTATCACGTTACAAATTAATCCACCCGATTCCATCCAACATACGTTATTGGCTTGATTATTGGAAGCTGCTAAATAGTTACTTTTTGGGACGTAGGCTGATATATATCTCAAACATTTTAAAGTTTGATCCAAATAAAAGGGTCATGACATGGAATAAACATTTTTATATTTGCTGTACGTAGTCAGTGTACTTGTTCTCTGCAGTGATATGCATGCATGCAAGAAATACAACATGTGTCCTTATAACTTAAAAATGTTACAAAGTCTTAAAGTATCTGAAGATTTCCCACATTAGACAATATGTGATAAATATTAATAAGTTGAACCGGAACGTGTTTTTGGTGCTGCATCGAAAAGCAATCATATGGAAACTTTTATTTGAGTGGATGTCAATTCCCGTATCTCCCGATGCTATTTTTATAACATGGATTGCCATGACAATTATCTGGTTACATAACTAAATTTAAAATATTGAAAACCTCATAAAACAAAAAGTAATAACGATTTTTCCAAAATTCTTCCAGTTAATGAAACAGGAAGGACATGGCTATCAAATCAACTAAAACAATATATTTGCAATATTTGGATCTCCTTGCCCTTCTCGTGTGACGGTTCACAAATGTCTAACTGTGTTCAATTATAGCTTATTTCAAAGATATTGGTATCAAGTGAGCTAATTTCTTATGAATATGCATATAATTATATTCATTTTGGATGAAATCACCCTGGAGGGGTAGATTCTGGGTCACATATATAGATTTTTGAGGGAGGGGTAGATTCTGGGAGGGTTGCAGATGGATTTTTAAAATGGGCTATAAGCTGGGAGGGAGGGGTAGATTCGGGCAGCGTCGCATTTAGTAGTGGAAAGGAGGGGGTATATTCTGGGAGGGAGGGATACATTTTGGGAGCGTCGAACATTCATGTAGTAGTGGCAAAGAGAGGGGGTAGATTCTGAGAGGGGGGTCGATTCCTTTTCCACATATACTAGTGGAAAAGGGGGTATATTTTGGGAGGTAGGTGTATATATTCTGAGAGGGTCGCACATAAATGTTTAAAAGGGGGTATATTCTGGGAGGGCTGGGTAGATTCTGGTAGGGTCGCGTATAGATGTTTAAAAGGGAGGTATATTATGAGAGGAAGGGGTACATTCTGGGAGCGTCGCATATAGGAGTGGAAAGGAGAATATATGCTGGGAGGCAGGGGTATATTATGCAGCTTCGCATATAGTTGTAAAAAGAGGGTATATTCTGGGGGGGGGGGGGAGTAGTAGATTATGTGAGTGCCGCATATAGTTGTGAAAAGGGGTGGTATATTCTGGAAGGGCCGGGTAGATTCTGGGAAAGTCACACATAGATGTTTAAAAGGGAGGTAAATGATGAGAGAAAGGGGTACATTCTGGGTGCAAAGCACATAGGAGTGGAAATCAGGGTATATTCTGGTAGCTTCTCATGTAGTTGTAAAAAAGGGGGTATATTCTGGGAGGGAGGGGTAAATTATGGGAGTGTCGCATATAGTTGTGAAAAAGGGTGGTATATTCTGGGAGGGAGGGAGGGGTGGATTCTGGGAGCGCATAGTAGTGGTAGTGGGGTTATATTCCGGGAGGGAGGTGTAGATTATGGGAGCTTCGCATATATTTGTAAAAAAGAGGGTATATTCTGGGAAGGAGGGATGGGTAGATTCTAGGAACGTCACATTGTATAAAAGGGGAAGGGGTACCTTCTAGGAGCGTCGCATATAGGAGTAGAAAGGGGATATATTCCGGGAGGCAGTGATATATTCTGGCAGCTTCGTTTAGTTGTAAAAAAGAGGGTATATTCTGGGAGGAAGGAGTAGATTATGGGAGTGTCACATACAGTTGTGAAAAAGGGTGGTATGTTCTGAGAGGGAGGGGGCGGATTCTGGGAGGGTCGTATCTCGATGTTTAAAAGGGGCGGGGGTATATTCTGATAAGGAGTGGTAGATTCTTGGAGGGTCACATATAGTAGTGGGAAAGGGGGCATATTCTGGGACAGAGGGGTAGATAATGGGAGAGTGGCACATTGATGTTTAAAAGGGGTACATTCTGTGAGGGAGTAGTAGATGATGTGAGGGTCGTTTATAGATGTTTAAAGGGGGGGGGGGGATGGATTCTGGGAGCGTATAGTAGTGGGGATGGAGATATATTCTGGGAGGGAGGTGTAGATTCTGGGAGCTTTGTCTATAGTTGCAAAAAAGGGGTAGATTCCGGGAAGGAGAGGTAGATTCTATGAGCGTCACATTGTATAAAAGGGGAGTATCCTCTAGGAGGGAGGGGTAAATTATGAGAGTATGGCCCTCATTGCGAAAAAAGGGGCTGTGAATAAAAGGGGTGTCATATATATTAATGAAAAAGGGTGTATATTCTGGGTGGGAAGGAGGGGTAGATTCTGGGAGGGTCGCACATAGATTTTTAAAAGGGAGGTATATTCTGGGAGGGAGGGAGGGGTAGATTCTGGGAGCGTCACATATAGCAGTGGAAAAGGGGGTATATTCTGGGAGGGAGGGGTAGATTTTGGGAGGGTCGCACATAGATAGATAAATGGTTTATTCCATATCATCATAGGCCCATCGGCCTGTGTGCAAATATTCCTTTGAAATTTGTATCCATAAAATACAGTCATCCGCTGTTTTACGCACTTTAATGTATCCAGCAAGGTTTTCACGGGAAAATACAACAATTCCTCCGGAATCTCGTTTTGCGCCGGGTCTTCTGGCTCTATGAATGGCCACATTATTGTAGACTGCGATATTGAGATCGCTTAATTTATTTGTCCATGTCTCGGTACAAAGAATAACGTCGTACTGATTAATATATTTAAGAAAGTCAGGATTTTTAAATTTGTTTAGTCTTTTGCTCACTAATCCGTGTACATTCCAGGAACAAATGCGGATTGCATCATAGACATTTATAAGGGGTATATTATGGGAGGGATGGGTAGATTCTGAGAGGGTCACATATAGATGCTTAAAAGGGTGGTGTATTATGAGCGAAAGGGGTAGATTCTGCGAGCGTCACATTGTAAAAAAGGGGTATATTCTGGGAGGGAGGGGTAGATTATGGTAGTGTCGCATATAGTTGTGAAAAAGGGGGTATATTCTGGGAGGGAGGGGTATATTCTGGGAGGGTCGCATAGAGATGTTTAATGGGCGGGAGTATATTCTGGGAGGGAGGGGTAAATTCTGGGAGCGTGACATATATATAGCAGTGCAAAAGGGGGTATATTCTGGGACGTAGGGTAGATTCTCAAAGGGTGGCACATAGATGAGTAGATTCTGAATAAAGATGCTGGAAGAGCTTTTAAATTTAAATATGATTGTTTAATATCCTATTAGTTATGACAAATTTTACTGCTTTTGGACGCTTTTTTTTAAGCAAATAAATGGGACATCTCAAACCATACCCAGAACAATAATGTTTACTACCGGACACTAATCAGTTTCTCATATGCAATTTATGTTTATGGACAAAACTGTAGCCAGGAATAACTAATTTTATATAAAAAAAAGACATTACATTAATTGAAGACATTTTTATGAAATATATTGAACAATGGTGGTCGTACCATTTAGTGTCCCATTGATTACTACTACTACTAAACCACGTCATATGTTTAAGCACTGTGCCATAATCGTATGAAAAAGTAAACTATAAAGCCAAGGGATATGATGCAAATTACAGAAATAATACTTGGAAACCAAAAAACAAGTAAAAAGGTTAAATTCCTACTTTCACTGAACATAGCATTTTTGTGTCCTATATGCATTATAAAGTGGTCGTAACATAGGGCACCAATGGTCGCAACATTGAAAATCAATACTAGAAAGAACAATTTCGTGTACACAAGGTCGTAACTTTGCTCGTAACATATGATACACCAAAGGTCGCACACTGTGGGACACCAAAAAAATCATTCACTGCGTATTTTGTACATTAATCCTCCATTTTCTTCTTCTAAATTTAATCATAGGCCTATGACTAATTATCATTGATTATAAAAAAAAACAGGCCCAAACGTCCTACTTATTCGACGCGCCTATTGGAAACCGCCCGTAGGCTATATTTTTCACTAGCTAAAATAGTAGGGCTACCAAAAAAAAGCTATTAAAATGATTATGTTCCACGTGTATGATTTTACTTGTTTTTTAGTATTTTATTCGTCATGTAATAATGGTATTAGTTTCATCACTATTGTTAGTTCACTTATGTATACGGCCATGTGATTATAGGCTTAAGTCGATATACCCGGTCCCGCGATCTCAAATTGCATGTACACGTTAAATCAGACAAATTAGCAAATTAAATCAGCGTGTCCACACACACGATCAAAGGGCAGGGTGCATGCACATTTGGAACACCAGCTCACTCTATTGATAGGGCAGGCGACTAATCCTATTAATTGTCATGTGGCAACGCCGATCCAGACATGTTAGTTACAATAAACATAGTGGCAGTATAAGAGGGGTAGTGCTTGTCTGGATCAGTCGCACTGATCAGCCAGTCTCGTTGTGAACACGTCGCGCGCACACATTTGAGCGGACCACTACATCAATAAAGAAGCTATTCTCTGCTTTGGTGCCTTTATCTCACAACAAGAATATGGGTTGTAACAGCAGCAAGAACGCCGATGCCGGCAGTCAAGAGAAACCAGAAGACAAACCAGAAGAAAACCAAGCAGAGGGTTAGTTATGACCTTGGTAGGCCCCTAATTTAAAAAAAATAATGACCTCATTCTAACATATTGGTATGCAGTTTATAATTAATTGTGAACGACCCAGGCATAACTTAAGTTTAGTAGCCTAGGCCTATTTTTACTATTATTAACTGTTTAGGGTTTGAGCAATTTAAAATTAGGCCTAAACTAAACACATTGCAGGGCATTTCGTAGTCAATGGAAACTACGGAGAACTATAGAATCATCATCCCCGCAGGCATAGGGGCCTACTAGTAGGCCTATAATCTACGATGCATGATAAACGGTTTAGCTTAATCCATTGAAAATCTGATTACATAGGGCCTAAACCTGTAGTCGTGAAATGATTAGACCCATTATAGTTCAGAATAAATAGAAACTCGCCATGGGCGTTGCTGCGCAAATGAAACCTAAATTTGTCCTCGTATTTAGTTTATTTAAATACGGTCGCCTAAAACAGAGTGATATCATGATGTAGGCTAATAGATTGGGGTTGTATGTAGCCTACGGTTCCGAGTAGCTTATGCCGGGCAATAAGGGAAAACACAGGAGCCCGAGTGGCCCGATCACCTACTCTCTTCAAATTTTAAGAACATTTATTTTGAACGTTTATGTTCCTATTACTATTATCAGATTATATAGTCCATAATTTAATCACTGTAGGCCAGACCTATTATTTTGTTAGCTGTATGAACCTACGTTATCACAATCATGCCTATAATACTCATACCATATAGCTACGGGTGGCTTGTAATCACTTTATTTTCGAGAGCAACTTTCTCAACTTTTGTTACTTTCAACTAAATAAATACAACCTTTTTTATGTCCAGGCTACCATGCGAACAAAAAGCATTACGTAGACACACCTTGCAAAATTATTTATAACAGCTTTTTTTTAAATGTAAATGATCCCTTTCATAATACCTATCAATCCAACTGTTCCAAAGCGTTGATTGGTGGGCGGAGAACTCCTCTCTCGCATAACACCGCGATGCCGGTGAGATATTGCGATGTTTCGTCCATGCACACGGGAATGATCAGTGATATAGTCCACATTTATACATGATAAACAGTTTTCCAATTCTTGTGTCACACTGGCATAACATTTTCAATTTGGGCCAGTGCTGGCTTAATGCTGGCTTAGTTTAAAGAATATTCATACACCTCATTTTTTGCATAAAACAGAACAGTGTAGGCCTATTTGTTATATAAAAACGTCCATCCTAATCACACCTTGTCAATGTGTGATCCCTTAGCATTCGCAGGGTCGGTGTAGATCCTTTACATCTTTTATTCACGCCTAAAGTCGCAAATCAATCTGTTAACTATACACATGGAGTGAATTCACGGAGCGCAAAATGTCATTATATCATTTCTATTAATTATTTTTTACAAAATATGTCAATAAATGATATATTAAATATTGTATAGTCTATTTCCAATTCATTATTATTCTTTCATTTGGTATTATTAAATATAGTGTTAGGCCTAGGGGAGAACACCCTTAAGCGCACCCCCTAACTAAAAAGGGGGAAATCTCTTTATAACATGATTGAAACAACATGACCACATTGGCAGGTGGTCCGGATTCTGATAAAATATAATTCCTATTTTTTTCTGTGTGATAAAGCCATTTCTACTCATTTTACTTGAAAAAAAAACACTTTTTCAGCAAAGGGGGCGCTTTGGGTGCACTGTGCACTGTACCGATACATGTAGGGACAATATAAAATTATATTTTAGTTAGATTATGAATAACCATAATCAAAATGATATTTTTGTTAATTTTTTACTCTAAACTCCCATGAAATATAATATAGTATATATAGGCCCAGTTTATTCCTTTTGACGGAAAGTAGCCAGACACAACTGGCTGGCTGTGACTAACCATTGACATGAACATGGCGGTGCGCTTTAGGACAAGCTCATATCCTAAAGGAGACAGATGCTCCCAAAGCGCACCAGGGGGTGCGCTTTGGCAGCAAGTTGGGGGTGCGCTTTGGGCACACTGGACATTTATTTTTTTAATGATTTTTGGATCACAGGGTTGACTCACGTTAGCTCTAACTAATCAAGAAAAGGCCAGTCTACATTGTGTTTTTTTCAATTTTTTTGCTATCTATAATACTCTTCAAGTAATCACACAATATCTACACTCACAAAATTATAAGAAAAAAAGTGATTTTAACTGTTATTCTCTTGCGTCCTTCTCGCGTGTGTAGCGTCCTTGCTATTAAGTGCCCAAGACACAATACTTAATTATCTTCTTCAATTATGAAGTCAATATGACGTCACTTTCACATAAATATTAGGAAAAAAGCCAAAAGGTGCGCTTATGGAACAGGGTGCGCTTAGGGTGTTCTCCCCTATATCTATAACACGTACCACCGCCGCGTAGCCTATATTGTGTCCATATAGACACAATGTATTGACCATTAGCGGTATGTTTCTTCCCTGTTCACTCTTAAAGATTCAGTAGTGTGGGGAGCCTCCGTGACCGAGAGGTAGCGTGCTCGGCCTGAGAGAGCCAGGACTCTAATTTCGAATCCTGTGTCTGGAGGACAATGTCATCTCTTTCATCTCACCATCCTCAGGAGGTTCTCCTGGCGCATTTTAGCCTATATGTACACAAAGTTGGCCTAAAACCTCATTCATTCATTCATTCATTCATTGAAACATTGCCTGATTACTATCGCCTATAGGCCTATTATTAGGCCTATATTGTGTTTTTTTCTGTTGTCCATATGATCATAGACGATCATGAAATGAAAATGAAATGAATCGGGCTTTAGGCCACCTTTGTGCACATATAGGCTAAACTGGGCCAGGAGAACCTCCTGAGGATGGTGAGATGATTGAGATGACACTGTCCTCCAGACACAGGATTCGAAATTCGGGCCCTGGCGGTCTGAGGTCGAGTACGCTACCTCTCGGTCACGGAGGCTCCCCACAATACTAACTTTCACACGTGGATGGGGAAGAAACAATTTTGTTTCTTTCAAACCGCCGAGACCGGGAACCGAACCCCGGACTCTGGCGTGAAAGGCAGCGGTGCTAACCACTACCCTAGGGCCCCCGCCCCATAGACGATCATAGACGAAATTGAACGGGTTCAAAGAGTTCAGCGTGCTTGTGACATTTGTTTAGATTTCTACATTATAAACATCCGTATTTACAATTCCAATCATTATAGAGCAGTGGCTAGATACCGCCCTTCTGATTCCAAACATAGTCTATAATCAGATAATGATTAGGCCTATAGCCCATGTTATCAGTCTAACGATACAGGCCTAAGGATATCTGCACACGGCTTATGTATCATAGGCCTATGCCATCAAACAGTAGTACATGTATATAGGCATAGGCTACTGCCAGTGCGATCACTGCCAGATTAACTGATCCGAAAACATTGATCTTTATTTTTTTATATAAATAGGCCTATAACTCAAAATCAACTATCCCAACTATCCCCCCCCCCTTGTATACACAATAAAAAATATTTTAATACCCTATTAACAATAAAGTCGGTAGGCCTACATTCTCAAACATTTGTATCTATGTTCAGATGTTGTAGAAAAACTGTTATAATTGAAATAATAAAATAAAATTATCAATTTTATCCAGCCTTCGAAGAAGAGAATTAGTGAAACAGCAGTAGGCCTTTAATAATAATACTACAACGCAATTCACGGTCGAGCTTGTATAGGACGCAAAGGCAAACGGCTGTTGGTCTCCGCTTCGCTACCGGTCGGGCATCTGCACCAGTCCAGTCTTATATTAATACAGGGTCTTAATACTAGCAGAGCATAGCTCAAGCGTGCCGCAAATCACATGGCAGAGTGAAGATGCCGGTCGGGGTGTGCCTTCTGTTTCTAACGGGCGCGTCGCATCACCCGTACTAATTCAATTTGCTGTGACCATGTGTATGACTATCATAAGCCTATATATACCGTAGGTCTACAATAGGGCGTATAAAACAACAAAATATAGAAGTCTACCGTACTTATTTGTTTACTATGTAATAAAGTCAATGATGGGCGCAAGTTGGCCATTTTGAATTTGATCAATTAAGTTGAAATACTGCAGGGCATAATCCCTTCCTGAAACCGCACATTTTGTTTTATAGTAACGGGCTAGCTATCTGGCATGGTTTTCCATATATTACACATATTAATGTCAACAATGTATGCAAGGCGGCCATTTTGACTTTGATCGAGTAGAATTTTTTCCAAAGAACCGAATCAAACCGTATTGGACCTCGCGCACCGCCGTCGACTGCGGGTGTTTTTTAATTTTTAAACATGTTCGAAAACTTGGTATGGTTCACGCGCGGTCCGCGGTCCGCGCGTAAACTTTCGTAAATGACCTTAAATAATATTTTGTGAACTGTAAATGACCTTAAATGACCTCGGGTTATTCCAGGTCTGAGGTTGGAAAAAGTGTTTTTCGGGGCTTTTTAATGAATTTATAAGGTGATATACGGTTGGCTGTAAGCGGTCTAATGCGGAGATTTAAGGTTATTTGCTGTTATAATTATAGGGTTATATATAATGAAATTTACGGTTCTGTGCGGTCGAGAAATGTTCAATGAGGTCCAAAACAGTCATTTACGGCCTGAGTAGCGGTCATAATTATATAGATGCACAAGGTGTTTTACGGAGATTTTCTGTTAAATATACGGTCCGGGGATCGGGTCCATTACGATCCATATCCGGTCCACTACGGCCCATACTCGTATATTCCGTGTAATACGGCCATATAAGGAGAAATAAGGGCAATTAGTGTTATTTAATGTTAGTGCTCACATCTCAGGGTCATATTAGGTCATTTACGACGCCTTGCGGACATACTCACGCGGTGTGACAAAACGAATAAAAGCAGGACGTGTTTTGAGGAGAGCACACTTCACAATGAGCAACGATTGAGAGAGCAATGGATGAGCAAATATACATGGTCCAGGCATAGTTTAAAATGATGACTGTGCATGTGCAAAGTTGGGGAGCATCTCCATGCTGGTTTAAAACTGGTCAAACGTCTGCAGTGTAGGGCCAGCAATAAATTAACGAAACCTTGACATGGATACTATGTTTGTACATTGACCTGGACAGTGCTGGTTGACTGTTGGGCCATTTTCGCGGATCCTGTTAGATTTACCAGTAGGCCACATAGGCCATGGGGGGGGGGGGGGGGGGGGGCACTAAAACATTTTTTCGCGCGCGCGTTCATTCTCTCACATATAACACTATATATATCAATGGTAGTATTGTGGGGTCCTATTCTCTATCATAATGATACAGTAACTGGTTGGGGCCCCTGTGATATAATGATATTTTTCATGAAATTCATATTTTCTTCATATCTTCATCTATCAGGAGGCCCTAATTCCTATTTTGTACCGATCGGTGACTAACTGGTTGGAGCCCCTGTACTTTACTGTTTTTCTTTATTGAAAGTGTTTGTATAATGTCATAAATTTTAGGGTCAAATCTATGATTTCCAAAACCAAAGGGTAGTTCTATGTGGTGACAGTGACTGTCATCTTAGCAAACTCTGCATCATTTCATATTATGTTTCCATAAATAAAAAGCGGCCCTCAGATCCCCTAGGCTACCTATTGGGGCTCACTAACTCTTTTGGCGTAGGGTCTTCGCACACCTAGGCCCTAAATCCGGCGCTGCTAACATTAGTCCACCCTGAGGTCAACATCTATTGCATATGGGGATAAGCCAGTGCACTATGCACCGCTACTAGTACGAACATAATTATATATACAAAATTATCACCAATTTATAATATGTCATATTTAGTGGTATTACCATCAGGAGATCATTTTATGTCATTATTAAAAAAAATCAGTCGGTTGTCCCGCTTTTATTCTTTTCAATGCAAGTGACGTTCTCTAATAAATCCCTTGTTGTAATTTGATGATATTGACTAACTGTTATTTGCATTAACTTAAAGCTAACAATAATGTTAAAGAGTTTTTAACGAATGATTGTCCACTTATTTTTGCTAATCCTGCCAGGAATCGAACTGAACGCAAATGAGTAAAATATTGTATGATCAGATCAGTGATCATTAGAAAAATGGGACTGCTACACGAAAAAAAATTTCCACTGATGTTTTCCTACAAATAATTATTAGGCCTATTCATTGGAGATGCGACATTTGTATCAGCAGCAGCTGATCTGTGGAATAACTTGCCTCTGAACCTTAGGTTGATAGAGGATATTTGCAGTTTTAGGACTGCTTTAAAGGCACACTATTTCACCAAGCACTACGGTGACTGATGTCACCACTAGACTATTCTGCTCCCTTTAAAATCACAAAGTGGAAGTTTTTATGTACAGCGCCTTGATTAGTTTTTCTAGAGGGGGCGCTATATAAGTGTAAATTTGATTGATTTGATTAAAACCATCGTAGGAATGAATCGTAGGACAAATGGGCATTCGGAACATAAAAACTTCGGAACATAGAACCTTCGGATCATAGAATATTCGGAACATAGAACCTTCGGAAAATAAAACATTCGGAATAAAGAACCTTCGGAACATAGAACCTTCGGAACATAGAACCTTCGGAACATAGACTGGGAACCTACCGACCTGCTTCCGTCCCAACTGAGCGTATGAACCCTTATCTCCCCGCCTTAAACCCCTCAACTCCGTATATAGAATTATTGGGACCGTATAAGACCCTATCTGAACGGATCAAAAACCTTATATTATATCTCCGACTGTTTCCTCATAAATGACCGTGCTAATAATCGTATATGAACGTACATAACCCACACCGACCGTATATCAAGACCGTAAATCTCATTTCTAAAACCGAATATAACCACCAGAAACATCCGTAAATCTCAGAACAGTACAACTGCGTATTATTGATTTCTCAAAAACATGACAAAATTGCCAAAAATACCTTATGATGCCGTATCTGACTAAATTACTCAGCATATTCCAATTATCATGGACCGCGGCTCGAACCGCCGACTTTCGCACGGTTCATACCGTATCTCTCTTTGGACCGACCGCCACCTCGCACCGCCTCGGTATGACTGGCCCATAATGGCCGATAGTCGGCCAGTTTCAATTTGATCAAGTTGAATTTTTTCCAGGCATATTTTTTGCTCAAGTTGAAAATTTTCAGGACATATCCCTATCTGAAACCACACATTTTGTTTTACAGTTATGGTCCATTTATCTGGCATGGTTTGCCAGATATCAGCAAAGCAATATTAAAATAAAATAAAGCTATTGAGGGCGGAATACATAGGTCAAAAGGTAGATCAAAGGTCGTAACCCCCAATCTATACCCCCTAAGGGATGTGTACTTGCAATATGAAATAAATCCCCCCCATGGGCTTCCGAGATATATTCTAGAAAACGAAAAAGCGGACAGACGGACGGGCGACCGGACATTTGATGCGATGCCATATATCCCGCCCACCTTACAATTGTTTCCAAAGTGTCGAAAAGGGTTTTAAAAAAAATGTGTTTAATGGCTATATTAATTATGCACTAAATACCCCAGACGAAATGAGATAATATTAACACCTATGTGTAGGTCCGGCCTATCTACAAATCAGTGTAGGCCTACTTGAATTACTGTCAATTTGTTGAGAGGTCGTTGCAGTTGTCAAGTAGTAACGTCGAGTGGATACCACTGCTCTCATGTTAATAATTAATCCTAAAGCTGGGTCTCACGGCAGAATCAGGATATTTTATTCTCAAAGAAGCCCCTTTTGTGGTAGGCCCACTGTAAGAAACAACACTTTAAGTACGGAGTTGTCTATTTTAGTCTTCTACATGTACAATATTTAGAGATATTCAAGTGTAAGTGGTCAACGTTTTAGGAAACTAGTTTATGTGTCTAGGTATGGCGAATATGGAAATATAACGATTCATTATACATCAATGTTAAGAATAAACAGTCCATATAATTATATATGAAAATATCTAAAATGTTAATCTTGTTCTGCTGAGATTTATCGATGTACCCGCACAGCACCAAGAACCTGTCTTAACCCATTAAAAGGAATAGGCCTATTTTATGCTTAGGTTTATCACTGGGCGTTATAAAACGTCACAAGATCCTTCAGCTAAAAAAAGACGATAAACGGACTTACAGTGTAAGCTTAACAAGTGGCCTAGGCCCTTTGAATGAACCATAGAGAGATGATATGTTTGATTAAAATAGACGATTTATAAAGGAGTGACGAACCAAAGATATTATAGATATATATCGATGTACCCATGCGACAACACAATGTATTGATGTATCCTTGGAGACAGTGCGTATGCCTACTTGACGAATGCTGAAACAATGCTGGGCTAATTCTGGCACGTTTGCACACCAGGCCGAATACCGGATTGTAACGGTAGCACAGCCGCTATTAAACCAGTATTAGCCCAATCACGTCATGTACGATAGTTCTTATACAACATAATTTTTACCATGCTTTTTTTAACCGCAGATGACCATCATATAATGGCAATAGTATAATAGTACAGGATATATATGTCTATCTAAATATGTAAATTATATAACAGCAACCATAAATTACGCACCACTTTGAATTTGTCCCCAAAAGTTATAAAATATTAATATGAACCGTTCATTGAAATCTTGGCAATTTTGGCATTGCATCAGTATGACAGGTCACATTGAATGAACTAAATTTAATAGAATTAAAATCAGCTACTATGACTAATATACTATTCAAACTACCAGCAAGGTGGCGTGAAATCCTTATTGCATAAACTGAAAATACAACCTAACAATAACGTTATGATAATAACGTTATTGTTATATTATACAATAATTGCAATTAAAAATAAACAAATATAAAGGTTTACGCTTAATAATCATTGGTTGTATTTAATTGTATTTAATACTTTAGATAAAACAAGGGCACCAACATTAAAAGTCTACAATATTGTTGTAGGTGGCGGAGAAGACGAACAGGGTGGTGATGTACAACAGGAAGACGGTATGTAGTGTGACATGTAACAATACAACTCACTAATTAGTCATACAACTCTCTGCTGAAAATACAGCTTTTCTCATGCCATGTCATGTCATGTCATGGTTATGCCTTTTTTTACCCATACATTCTTATTTCTTTCTCCTACTGGCATATTAGAACTATTCTGAAATATAATTATATTGTGATATACTACATCCTATTGTTATTTCTTCTTTTGTTATATATTTTTTCCTTCTCCCTTGGTAATTTTGATATAAAAATAATACCTGTAAACTCTCCTTTATTTTTTAAATCTAATAACCCGTCAGTGGAAGGGAAGAAATCACCACTATTGCAGAGGAATTTTTCTGGTGCCGATTCTCAGAATTCATGAATCGCCATGATATCAGATTATAATATGTCAGATTAAAGCTGCATAACTGTTTTGCTTATTTTAATCAAAAGATCAATCTATGGAGAATGATGTTTTATTTTTTTATTTTACTGCTCCGGTTACTGAGTTATTAAGGATTTAAGTTTGTTGTTTTTTGATTTTGTTGCCCCACCAAAACAAAGACCTGATCACAGCGGATTAAGACACATTGTCTGTATAACCAGGACATTAAAAGGACCAAGTGGCAGATAACGGTCATCAATAAAAAAAGAGTGGAAGACTTTTAAAATTATTCTCATTTTTTAAGTGATCATAGATACATTTCACAGTACAAAGTGTATTGTCTCATGTCAGTTAGACATATCTAGAAGTTATTACTTTGTGTGATATGAGTGATATCTGCATATAATGTCATGTTTAATTTCGGTACCGGTATAGAGAATGTCACTCAATTGAAAAAGATGATCCTGTTTTAGTATGGTGCTTTTAAGTGTGGGTATAGCATCTGAGCCTTTGGCCCGCAATTAAGACGCTCTCCCCCGACCGTGGGAAATTGCAGTCCAAATTACACCAAATTATGTGATCATGTAAATCATCTTTTTTTGCGCAGTCTTCTTTTATTTGATACCTCACGGGCATTTATAGTGGCAATGCTATGAGTAAATTCAAACTGAATTTCGAATGACAAGAGAAACACGATCTATAGTGACTATGCTATTCGAAAATATCAGACTATTTTATTTAATCGTTAGTCATCACATACAGTTATATAAATAGCGAAATGCGGTAAAATAAAATAATTGTAAAAAAAACAGCCTTTACGGTACCGGTAGCTGAGTTCCTTGCAAACAAGAGGCATTCAACCATTGATGGGTCAATGTTGTACCAGCGTCATAGAAGCTGGTCCAACAATGAGCCATCAATGGTTCAGTGACTCGTGCCTGCTGAGTTATCATAGGGGCTGACCTAGTCTTAGGACACCAACCGCTGGTTTGTGTGAGCTTGGCATCGCAGCCAACACGAGGCATTGGTCCGATGTCAAACTAATTCGGGGCCATCGGCTACGCCTCTGGCCCAGCCTTAGACCAATGCCGCTCAACGTCTTTTGTTTGTTATCAAGGGGTTTGATGTTGGTCTAATGTAACATTATATTGGCCCACAATTAACCACTATTAGTATTACGTACATATTGTACACAGACGGACCAATTTACCACACCATATAACTTGATGGTGTATCGCGTAGTGATCTAATCCAGCTACATTTACATCGATTTTGTCCATTTATAAAGCCTTTAAAAATATATGAATGACTGTGTTGAACATTTTAGGTTATTTCAGTCGAAATAAACAAAACAGTTATGCAGCTTTAAAGGCCCAGTGAAGTGATTTCATTTTAGCAATATAATAAACATTGACACAGGTATAATTTAAAATATTACAGTCCACTCATTATTTTTTATTATCATAAACGAAACATGAACACTTAACTCATGATGGCCTAAACAAAATCCGCTCACTGTTGCCAATTATTGCAGAAGATCTAATGAGGTCTACGATACCAGCACTGAAGTGGTGTCAATCAATGTTAGACGTTGGTTAGGATATGTCGCATGGCGGCAAGCATTGCTATCTCTGTATTTGGGCAGAGTTACATTGGCGTTCCATGTCGACTTTGATCAGTATTTCAAACTTATTTTGTTCAACAACTAAAATAGGCTCGAGCATAACTCACGACGTCAAAAACAATTTATACCAGACAGTCAGATATTTTACATCATAGAAAGAAGACTTACCTTGTACAGATTTGGTTTGGGGAGTTATGGGACCTTCAATATAGGCTCTATCTGTTACAATGGAATCGAAATCTGTGGTAACAGATTGGTCTGTCATCAGGTTACCGAATCTGTTAAAAGAATAATTGGTGAGCCTGTGGTAACAGATTTACAAATATCTTGTGAAAAATATATTTTTTTTAAATCGCAATCTGCCACAATCAATAAAGCTCCAATCCGGCCCAGACAGAGCTCCATAGAAGCCTGGATTGGAACCACTCAAGAACTCTAAAGCCAGTTTCAGATTGTCCGATAGAAGACATGATATTTTAAAACACTAACGTCTTATAGGGGTAAGTCTTTAATTTTATGGGATTCGTCGGCCAAAACAACCATCAAACAACATACTAGCTTTTGAACATGTTGAAGATAAAACGTGACATCAATCAACAAGATTTCAAAATCGTTGACCTTCATTTTGTCAAATCTGAATAATTTGCATCCATGCACTTGAAGTTGTGGATCGCGTCCGCGAGACACAACTTTAAGTGAGGTGAAATATAAACGCTGGATTACTCAAATATATATGCAACTAATAATGGTAAATTATGGTATCGCTGGTCAATGCTGAATGGATGAAATCAAAATGTTGTATTTGTATATATGATTTACCCATCACGACATAAATTATTTATCCTCCATCTATATTATACATTATTTATGTGTAAATAAATAATTAGTTATAGCTGCTTATGCTGTAGTGCTTAGTATTATTTTTGCTTTTATCACTACAGATACACAGAAAACAAAAACAGAGGAGCCACAAGAAGGTTTGTATTTTGTATATGCCTGTTGTGTTAGTTCCGCTAGTTCCATATTAATCTTTTTTTTAATAGAATAGGACTTCTGTTTGTAAATAAATACCTAGTTAGTATTTCTCCTCTACCTATGTTGTATATTACTTTTTTTGTAAATAAATACTTAGTTAGTATTTCTCCTCTGTCTATGTTTTATACTATTTATTTAAATAATTAGTTATAGCTGCTTCAAATGTTGTAGTGATTAGTATTATTTTGGCGTTTACTTTTATCACTACAGATACACAGGAAACAAAAACAGAGGAGCCACAAGAAGGTCTGTATTTTGTGTATGCCTGTTGTGTTAGTTCCGCGTGTTCCCTATTTATCCTTTTTTTCTAATAGAATAGGACCCACGAGGTTTATATAGCAACATATTACAAAAAGCATTAATCATCTTAAATCTCCTTATTGTGTAACATAATAAACATACTTCATCCACAATATTTGGAAAGCCGTGTAAATCAGCCGAGGATTCATACCCATTAAACTCTCGACATGAGGACACGATTGTAAAGCGCTAACCAGTTTCATACCCAATTACTAAGTATACCTTGTGAAATAACAATAATTCCAATCATTGTGTAGTGTGTACCCACGATTACAAACTACCGGTATTTTTTATCAAGAATATTTGACATATATTTAACACGACAGAGTTATATGTATGCCTATGTACTAGCTCATATCTCACTCCATCTATCTATTTTATCCAAAGTAGTTAGGAAGGATCTAGACGATAATATATCAGATGAAGTGTGATTCAACCAATGTGAGCCCCTAATTTTAGGTTATAGGCCTACAATATAATACAAAATTTATCAGGTTATTTGTGAATGTTGATAAACTATTGTGATTATTGTTAATAGATAATATGTATATTATTATCTTTTTAAAATGATTTTTTTGTAATATTATATTCCATTTTTAAACCTGTGTAACTATTTAAGTACTCAGTAATTACTTATACTTCATCTTCCTTTGAAAAGTATGTTTCTTACTGAACTTGCAAATAATAAAATGATTACGATTCAAAGTAGAACATGCGAATAGTTTTATACTTTATGTGGGTCAATCGAACGAGAAAATCTGGTCATTTTATTGGTTATAAAATAAATGGTTAATCTTTGTTTCTAAAATTATATTTCATATAACAAAACATATTTGAAAATAGCGAGGCGAATACCGTTATTCTTACAATAGACACCGGATATAATAAGTGAGTCGGTATTCTCAAAGCAATTCGACCTCAGGCTGATCGAATCAAACACAGCCAGCCTGGGCGTTTATAAATAACAATCATACGTGTCCATTCGTCCTGATATGATTTGATGCAATTTAATATATCCAATCGTAACAGTGTAACAATTTGCAATACAATTTTCCAGCGTTTTACTATAAAAATTGCTACAGATAATAACTAGTATAGACGTCAAAAATTGATTAGACGCCAGTTTACATGCACGCCGGATTCAGAGTGAAAGTAGGCATACACAGACAAAAAGATCAGGTGTCTATTTTAGGAATTACGGTAGCTAAACAGTAAAACAGCTAGCTAAGTTTGTGTATCAAATAACAAAATGTGAAGTTATCCCGTCCACCCTAAATTCGACAATTACAGTGTCAGCTATGAACAGCCCTCATGGTGCGATGTACGTTATTGCATGTGATGACAGTAGCAATCTAGCTAAAGATGTAATAGCAGAGGATGTAGAACGAGAAACCGTCAGCAGCCAGGAGAGTAACAACGATAATGGACAAATTAATGAGCCTGAAAGCCTGAGCAAAACAGCAAAAACTGCTTACATCAAATGTATAACATTGCCAAACAGCTCTGTTCAGAACTCCGATCCGGTTGGTCATTTGAAAGATGGTTATTCTAACTCTTGTTGTCCAGTGTCAGCAAAAGCCTCTCTTGTTGATGAGGCTGATCAGCTGGTCAACACTAAATCTAGTACTACAGGCGAGCACACACCCTATGATGTTCATAATGATATACCTGAAATGCCTGACACTAAGGATGAATCTCCTATCACTTCAAGTAGTGTAAATTCTCCAAATGATGACAAGACAAAAGATATCCAGCGTGGATCACCTGTAATAGAGAAACTGGGAGAAGAAATATATAAAAAAAACTGATGAGAAGAAGCAAAGTCCTATTTTAGAGTGTGGTGATGAAAAGGAGAGCAGTAAAGGTATGGTAGAACAACTAGTGCATGCTCTGCTTACGATCAACATATTCACACCACCAATCGCCTTTATTAAGACTGTAGTGTTAACCTGTCACCAGAGATGACGAGAACTGCATCTTAAAATGTCCAGCTATGCACCATGCTTAATATTAATTCTTAGCCATACCGCTATCAAAATTATATAGATTACAACAATGATAAATCAACTTTTTACATAAATCTAAGATAAATTATTCAGTATATATATAGTCCACGTGATGCCCACATTTGTCGAGCATAGCTGCTTGAATTAATGTTTAAATGGAGATGCACGCTTCCTTTCGAACTTTGTGATAACGCATGTTACAAATAGTAAAAATATATACAACGTCGTTGGCATATTAGAGAATACCACAATATAGAAGCCATTAGGATAATTCATTGTAATCTCCTGATTTTGCATGATTTTTTGCATGTTGTTTCAAATATTATTAATTTTAATCGTCAATCCATAGAGAATATTACAAATTTAAAAATTAACTAAAAAGTTTGCAACAATGGGACTAATGGACGAGACACTATCACGCAGCCGATTTTTATTTCTGGTCTGGTATTTCACAAGGTACGTATTCAATATTATATTTTTATAGCCAGACACACAGATTAATCTGACAGTGGTGACGTCAGTTCTCATAGGAAAATGCGTTGATAAGTGCTACAAATCAAACTTGAGATGTTAGTTTAATGCTAAGCTCATTATAAGACAAGTATGCATATGCCGTCGGTGAAGCCATCCTCTGTTTACTGAAGTGTCCGACATTGTTTAACGACCAGTTTGTCATCCTGGCCGTAGAAACGAATCAAAATATTTGGATGTAGCCATGGATGTGTAATCTTGTAGCTAGAGACCTTTAGCATTTGGACACTCGTGATTGACATAACTGTAAATCAAAGTGGGCAAGTATCCAGTCGCCCATAATAAAAGTGTCGAGATTAAGTGGATTATATCGCGTACAATTTATTTAGAGGGGCCTACCAATGGTAGGCCCTATCTTACATTTCAAATGCAAAACGCACCACGAGAAAGTTTATTTTATGCTGCAGTCACGTGTTCCGATATGTCTGTATGTAGGGGGAAGGCAAGTAACATTTACGTTACCGTTAAAATTATTCAGTCGACAAAGAATATATATGTGCATTGTCTAAATAGTGCGTGTGGTTATATTTCCTCGTTCTAAAAAGCTGTGTTTTAATTGGTCATGAATGGGACATTAGGCCACTTTTGTGCACATACAGGCTACACTGAGCCAAGAGAACCCCCGGGGAATGGTGAGATGAATCTCAATCAGATGACACGTAGGCCTACTGCCCTCCAGACACAGACAGGATTCGAAAATCGAGCCCTGGCGGTTACTGAGAGCGATCTCGACCCCAATGTCAGAAAAATGTCCATAACTTTTCAATGACTGTGTGAGCTGTGAGCTGAGTCTGCGGGAATGTAACGGAAATGTTACCGATTCTAAAAAGCTATTTTCGACCTGATTATTCGAGGGCAAATCTTAGATATGACCGTCCAAAGAAATGTCCCACGATTTTGTACGGGGTCAATCTGTGGCTGAAACCTGTTTCAGCCAAAGGGGCTATAACCACTACAGCAGAGGCCCGCCTTTTTAATCGGCAAGCTCACCTCACTAAATCATGGAAGACCAAAAATATACAGTGGCCCAAAATTGAATCATTAAATGGTGCATGAGGTGTCAGTGTACCACATGTTGATTCAACATGGAGGCGCTATTGAACGATAGGCCCTATCTGACCAGATTCCTTGACCTGACAGAGGTGTGGCAACCAGATTTGTTTTATTCAGCATGGCTTAGGCTCACTAACTTAGGCCCTTACTAAGCCGTCAATGGGCGGGGGCCCTAGGGTAGTGGTTAGCACCGCTGCCTTTCACGCCAGAGTTCGGGGTTCGGTTCCCGGTCTCGGCGGTTTGAAAGAAACAAAAAATGTTTCTTCCCCATCCACGTGTGAAAGTCAGTATTGTGGGGAGCCTCCGTGACCGAGAGGTAGCGTGCTCGGCCTCAGACCGCCAGGGCTCGAATTTCGAATCCTGTGTCTGGAAGACAGTGTCATCTCAATCATCTCACCATCCTCAGGAGGTTCTCCTGGCCCAGTTTAGCCTATATGTGCACAAAGGTGGCCTAAAGCCCGATTCATTTCATTACCAAGCCGTCAAACACACAGCTAGGCTTATTGGAATCCATAACATGACTGCCTGATGCACATTAGCTATATTAGGTGTGACTGTGCATTGATAACTTGTAGGCGCATTATTAAACATTGTAAACTATTATAATCAGTCACTTCGAAAAATAAAATAAATCATTCTACAAGAGGGTGTATGTGACGGGGAATTTAGAAAAGCTAATCTTCACGTACCGTAGGCCTACCCCAGCAAACACAAAATATATGTATAACATTTATGAGGGATTCTATAATTTCAAGCACCAGCACTGTCCGCACCTTGTAATATTTATTTTTGAATATTTTGGTGCCATTATTTATTTTTACAATATAGCAATAAATGTGTTTTTTGAAAGAAATATTATGTAAATTTAGCCAAATTCAGCCAAAAAGCCTTGTCCCACATTCTAAATGCAGCATAAACAGGTGATTTATTCTAGACTTCCTGTGTTATATATTATATTTGTTTCTGATATAATGTTAGTGTAAAACATTATCTATCAGATTATATACAAGTTTTTTTTTAATTTTTTTATTTTACCACTTTTATGCAATTTATGTCTGTCCCACGATGCAGCGACTCTCCGTAACGCTTATAGTTTTAAGATAATTTCTATACTTTTTCTGACCAAAATATCACATGTCTGGTGCAAAACAGTTGCGCGAGTCCTTTATGGAGTGAATCGTGAAAACAAAGTATAATAAATGTGTTTAGAAATAATGTAATGTTTTTGCAAGTCTGTGGGTGAGTATTTTTATTCAACGTCTCTCCATAACGCGATTTTTTTCCACATGAATACTGCAATTAAACTTTTAAGCACCCTACAACCTTTAAGCCTACTACAACCTCATTTGAAAAAAAATCATACATTAGCATAATACATAGATGCAGAAATAGATAAAGACTTTATCTATTTCTGTTAGATGCTATGCACGATTTAGTAAAAAAAAACGTCTCTTCATATTACGCGTTTTCTCTGTCAATCCATAACAAAAATAAAAACGTTATGGAGTGAAAAAGTAGTCACAAATTCCCCTTTTACTCTTTTAAAAATAGCTACAAACCTTTATGAATTTGATATTTTAACGAACAAGTGACACTTTTTGAAATAGTAACTTTTCTTGTTGTCTTTTAGATAGTTTTAGCACCGATATTTAGTATTTGTTTATTGTCACTCCATAACAGAAATAATTGTCGTGATGGAGAGACAATGTTCGTTAATATTACTCTCCATAACGACAATAATCGTAACGGAGAGTAAATCTTATTTCATCATGTAAGGGTTATTGTCATAAAGTGATTCTTTCTAAATTAAGTGATCAACATCATAGTAGCAATGTTTAACTAGCTGCTAAATATATTTTACTTTTGTAAAGGGAAAACTGAAAACTTTAAATATGAAGATTACTCCGTAACATGAATTGGTCTCTCCATAACGGTAAATTAGTCTCTCCACAACGGTAAGAAAACTTTAAATTGATAAAAATAAGCATTTCAAATTAAGCTCTGCTGACAACGCTACGTCAATAAACAAAGCTAACTTGATATGTTTAAATTTTTGACAATATTCAGACAATCTTATATTTCAAGGAAAATATTATCACTGGTGTCTAAAATTATAGAATCGCTCTTATACAACGTCGGCCCAACGTCTTCGACGTTGGTCCAACATTGTATAGATCTAAATGTTATACAAATGTTTTGTGTTTGCTGGGACGCTATAATATTAGACTAATCATAATATTAGCCACATCTAAATAACTATAGACAAAGAACTGTGCTCAGATCAGGTCGAAATTCCAGAAAGACTATGGCCGTAATAAGTGAACAATAGGGCTTATAGGCTACATTACCCCAGTATTATACATTGGGTCCTATCATGTCGCATGTCCGCAGTGCGACAGTCACACTATGGGTTAATAAATGACGTAGATTAAAAATTGTGGTAATGGGATCTTCCGCCAACAATCGGCGGCTCGTCTAACTGATGCTAATCTGCCTGTAGCTAATGTTGTATAACACTGTTGTCCTCTGTTCACATGGCGGTAGGGCCTACGTACATTATTGGCGTGTTTGTTTATAATATTTTTATAGGCATACAACTTTATAAAAAGGAGCATTTCAAGCATTGCCTATAGGCCTATGGTGATATGATGCGGTCGCATATAGTTGCCTACAGTTTTAAGCATTTTCCGTCATAATAAATATATATAGGGGCCTAATCAGTTTATATCTGCAAAAACATATATATGGGAGCGTAAACAAGGCCAAGACAAACAAGCAACAAAAGACACAATTATCAGTTCATACATTAGGCCTGTAATCCAAAATCATATGGAAAACATCATACGTTTTGCTTAATTATCACGACCACATAGTCCGACTGATTAACATAATCGGCCTAATTTACACATGTAGGCCCACGCCTAGTCACCAAAATTTGAGATGGGGCAATCTGATATGGCAAATCTTAGACAGGAAGAGTCCTTACGTAGATGGCGTCAGCTATCAAATCAATTTGTTTGGAAACAACACTGCACAGCCGTGGCGTTGTTAACAGAGGTTAGTCTACTTGTGTCCGAGAAGTGCTGCATGATCTCCACTGTTGTCTGGTTGTCAAGTGGACTTCAATAGAGTTTTGTGTGCCGAGGATCAGGCCTGCCTGAAGTATCAGAATAAGTGTTTGGATCTTGTGTATTAGGCCTACGTTTTTAGTCAATCCATTCTTTCTGTAATATCAATATATTATTTGCTGCCCAGCCTCTTGTGCCGGAAGGCAGGCTATTAGAGACAGTAGGGCTGATGTGATATTTTTTTATCTTTCGTCTTTTATCACCAATCTGAATACGGTCTACCTATGTTATGGGACTACGTCCATTATAAAGATTTGTATTCTTTCAGCGCGGCCCGCCGGGTATCGTTTACAGATCTCTGATGTACAAAGCTGAAAGGGTTAATAGTGTTTTTTGTATAATTGTGCTGTGCTGCAAATTTCAGGCTTGTTTCTGTTGAGATAGTTCTACAATGTGCAGAAAGCGATTCACTCACTCACGGAGAACACTCACGCGGACGTTCACCATGATGCGCATGTGTGCGGGCCCACAATCTTTACTTATTACAATCATGACCACCCACCTATTTTAAATGCTGCGGGGTTGGTACAATTATATGAAGGCCTACAGGCTAAACGCTGGCATGATCACGGCGTAGCTTCATGACAGAGATGTAGCATGTGGTGCTCGACCTCAGACCACCAGGGCTCAAATTCAAAATCATGCGTCTAGCAGTGTCATAATTCTTCTTTTCACCATTCTCACGAGATTCTTCTGGCCCAGTTTAAACATAGCCTGCATATATACAGGTATATATACAAAAACTTAAAGCAGCGACAGGCAGTCTGAGGCTGACTTGGCAAGATAGTGGTGTGGGGAATTTTACCTGTTTGTAGTAGGTATATTGTTTAAGATATGAATTAATTCGAAAAATAGGGCATAGCATAGTCCAGACTTTGCGTTTCGCCCGGTCGCGATATTGCGACAATGTAGACTATAAGGAAAACTGTCCTAATTTTCCTATTCATTCAACTATTTCTACTTCAATTACTGAATACATGTTTGGTCCATAAAATGGTTTGTAGTTCCAAGTATTAGTATAATAGTGTCATTTTTTCCAAAAGGAACACATACGCTTTTGTAGTTCAAAATAAATCATCAAGTCAAAATATTAGGACATACATATATGCATTACAATTTTATATCGATTACATCTTTTTTTTTCATACTATTTCTGTAATTTTCGAAGAAAACAGATCTTTTTTTGTCGTATTTTCCCATCTAGTCCTACATGACTAGTCTTAGATACAGTATTCTGGAAGATCGATTGCTTATCGGAACTAAGTCAAAACTAATGTATAAATAATTATTGTTAGTATCATGTGTTGGATAATTTAAGATGAGCGCCTGCTGTTAAAAGCACAAATAATTCATTGACCAGTGAGAGAGGATGCGACAGACTCTGATCTACTAATGTTACAGCTTGTTTGTTTGCCCAACAGATTCCGCCAGCATATCTAGTTTTAGCAAAACGTATCGAGCAGAAGGGTCGTTAAGATACACCTGTAAGCCAATAGGAGGCATGCTATACATGACCGTGCGCAATCAATGTGTCTGACATACGGTATTCTACAAGATTGGGAATAATATGATTATTGACTCGGTGCACATATTGATACAGCCGTATCATGTACTAAATCACCTTTACTTGACCTATGCTGACTTGATGTACACAGAAAGATAGATCTGATAAACACTAAACAATGGCAATTAAGAAGGCTTCAAACCGCTATGCTCACATGATGGCCAGGTCATTAGGGTATATGTAAGCCTATGTTGTGTAAGAGCGAGTATACACCCATATAATATTGATCTCCCACAATACTAACACCGGCTTATTAAAATGGGACTCACAACACAAAGATGATCGATTCGTGCGTAATACTAGATAATAATCACTCTGTCAATTGTTACGGTTAAAAATAACAGTCGGATAATAGCAGATTGAGAGAACGGCGTCATAACTAGTTTAAATCAATATGTAATAAAAAACGGCCATGTATTTATTGTACGCCTATGAATGAACACGTCACATGTTTCACAGTAAAATATATAATTTCCATTTTATTAAAAAAAAAAATTCTCACTATTATGAAAACAGTCATGAGTGTTCTTCACTTTATTATTGTTAAAATCTACCTATATTTTAAAATATTTTTTTAACGAGTGATACTCATAGACCTACTTTTCATATTTGTTATTTCAGTGAATGCCCACCACATCACCCCACACCACACCACATCACACCACAGTACACCACACCACACCACACCACATCACACCACACCACACCACACCACACCACACCACACCACACCACACCACACTACACTACACCACACCACACCACACCACAGTACACCACACCACACCACACCACAGTACACCACACCACAATAAACCACACAGCACCACACTACACCACACCACATCACACGAGAATACACTACACCACACCACACCACAATAAACCACACAGCACCACACCACATCACACCACACCACATCACACCGCAATACACTACACCACACCACACCACATCACACCACAATACACTACACCACACCACAATAAACTACACAGCACCACTCCACATCACATCACACTATAATACACTACACTACACCACACGACACCACAATAAACCACACAGCACCACACCACATCACACCACAAAACACTACACCACACTACGACACGACACGACACGACACGACACGACACCACACCACACCACACCACACCACAATAAACCACACAGCACCACACTACACCACACCACACCACAATAAACCACACAGCACCACACTACACCACACCACATCACACCACAAAACACCACACCACAATAAACCACACAACACCTCACTACACCATACCACATCACACCACATCACACCACAATACACCACACCACACCACACCACAAAAAACCACACAGCACCACACTACACCACACCACACCACACCACAATAAACCACACAGCACCACACTACACCACACCACATCACACCACAAAACACCACACCACAATAAACCACACAACATCACACTACACCATACCACATCACACCACACCACAATACACCACACCATACCACACCACAATAAACCACACAGCACCACACTATACCACACCACATCACATCACACCAGAATACACTACACCACACCACAATAAACCACACAGCACCCCACTACACCACACCACACCACACCACATCACACCACAGTACACTACACCACACCACACCACACCACAATAAATCACACAGCACCACACTACACCACACCACATCACATCACACCAGAATACACTACACCACACCACAATAAACCACACAGCACCCCACTACACCACACCACAGTACACTACACTACACCACACCACACCACACCACAATAAACCACACAGCAACACACCACACCACACCACACCTCAACACAATAAACCACACAGCACCACACTACACCACACCACATCACACCACAGTACACTACACTACACCACACCACACCACAATAAACCACACAGCACCACACCACACCACAATACACCACATCACATCACACCACAATAAACCACACAGCACCACACTACACCACATCACACCACAATACACTACACCACACCACAATAAACCATACAGCACCACACTACACCACATCACACCACAATGCACTACACTACACCACACCACAATAAACCACACAGCACCACACCACACCACAATACACCACATCACACCACACCACACCACAATACACTACACCGCACCACACCACAATAAACCACACAGCACCACACCACACCACAATACATCACACCACACCACAATACACTACAACACACCACAATAAACCACACAGCACCACACCACACCACACCACATCACACCACAATACACTACACTACACCACACCACACCACAATAAACCACACAGCACCACACTACACCACACCACACCACATCACTGATCACACCACAATAAACCACACAGCACCACAATAAACCACACAGCACCACACCACATCACACCACAATACACTACACCACACTACAATAAACCACACAGCACCACACCCCATCACAATACTACACCACACTACACCACACCACACCACAATAAACCAGACAGCACCACACCACAATACACCACACCACACCACAATGAACGACACAGCACCACACTACACCACATCACACCTCACCACAGTACATCACACCACAATATACCACATCACACCACAATAAAACACACAGCATCACACTTCACCAAACCACATCACACCACACCACATCACACCACAAAACACTACACTACACTACACTACACTACACTACACTACACTACACTACACTACACTACACTACACTACACTACACTACACTACACTACACTACACTACGACACCACACCACACCACACCACACCACACCACACCACACCACACCACACCACACCACACCACACCACACCACACCACACCACACCACACCACACCACACCACATCACACCACACCACACCACACCACACCACACCACACCACACCACACCACACCACACCACACTACACTACACTACACTACACTACACTACACTACACTACACTACACTACACCACACCACACCACACCACACCACACAGCACCACACCACATCACACCACACCACACCACACCACAATAAACCACACAGCACCAAACCCCACCACACCACACCACAATAAACCACACAGCACCAAACCACACCACACCACACTACACCACACCACAGTACACTATACCACACCACACCACAAAAAACCCCACAACACTACACTACACCACACCACACCACACCACATCACAACAATACACTACTCCACACCACACCACACCACAATAAACCACACAGCACCACACCACAATAAACCACACAGCACCACACTACACCACACCAAATCACACCCCATCACACAACACTACACCACAATAAACCACACAGCACCACACCACAACACCACATCATACCACACCACATCACAATAAACCACACAGCACCACACCACACCACACCACACCACACCACACCACACCACACCACACCACACCACACCACACTACACCACACCACAATAAACCACACAGCACCACACCACACCGCACTACACCACAGTACATTACATCACACCACACCACATCACACCATACCATAATATACTACACTACACACCACACCACACCACACCACAATAAACCACACAGCACCACACCACACCACAGTACACTACATCACACCAAACAACACCACATCACATCACACCATAATATACTACACTACACCACACCACACCACACCACACCACATCACAACACATCACACCCCAATACAATAGAATAAAACTCATCTGAATGTTTACTAACCTGTTTAAGAATAATCTTTCATGAATACTGTCTTTCAGTAACGTTTTTTTCATATTTTATTACCAGTTAAACGTTAAATCTAATTTTGTTTACGTAACTAATTTCCTTGTTACAGCTTAACTTGTAACAATTTACCTATGCAATAGCTGAATTATAAAAGCTGTCATACATTACTTGGGGCGCAGGGACAGTCGTAAATAATCATTAAAACAATTGCTTGGTTTTCAGAGTGGCTAACATTTTAAATAGTGATTTAACATTAAAAATATATTATATTAGCAAAATATTGACGTATTATTATTAATTAGATTTTCAACAAACATTTATAGAACTAACAAATATAATGTCACAAAAATTGCAAAAATGTGTTTTCTGTTTTTGTAGCGGGCGAAGAAGAGGCGACCTAGTATTAGGTGGTATACAATGTGATTCACAGAATGTACGCCTGCCATGCAAAGAAACTAGATGATCTGTCACAAACACAAACCACTCGGCCGTGCAAAAATGCATGACAACAGCAATACGTGCCCACCAGCAAAAACGTTGTTACGAGTTCAGCAATATGACTTCAAAGATTTGTTTTCAACAGTGAAATGCGTCTTCATCGAGAAGAATAACGTCTATTGGGACACAAATTTATCAGATTTTCGTCACTTTCACAGACTCGTAGTTGTGTATCTGCAGCTAGATACACAACTACAAGTCTGTAAATAAAGTTAGGATATCACTTGAATGGTTAATATTACTCACAACTTTGTGCCAACGTTTTATGAATATAACTCAAAAGGTGGTGGACAGCCTGCTCAATGTCCTATATTTATATATTGTAAAGAATGCTCTAGTACATGTTTCAACCAAATACATAATTCACCTAATAATTGTCAGACCACATTTTCAGTCAGCATTGTTTGTACTGTTTATAAATGTGACTGTTATATTTTGCCACACTTCATACCGCAAGTATGTAAATATTTCATTGGAATTATTTAATGTTCTTGTTGATGATATGTTATTCCGAAGATGGTTTATCATTACAAAACAGTAATCCAAGAACCAATCGCGATACTTGATAAACCATGTTGCTGTAAAAAATAAATTTTATATGTCTTATTTTAAGTTTAAGCAGTAAAAATGAGCTCCTGGGTTAATTGATTATTTCCATTATAAGCAAATAAAGTGATATTGTTTGTTATTTACATTTGTCTCAGTGCATATATGTTTGTTGGGAGTTTTCGTTTGTACGAGTCAAGTCTGAATGACTAATTTCATTCAGAAATCGTCATCTTCACTGTTCCATAAAATACAGTAGTAGGCCTATAGACGAGGATGCTCAAGAACGGATGGCAATTGCGAAAGAGTTAATTTTAAACCATATCTATGCGATATACAACATGCATTGGCCTACATATGATTTTCAATTTAGAAAACATGCTCATATTACCCATGTAGGCCTCTGTGGAAAATAAGATCATGTGCTTTGTGTTATTATCAGCATGCGTAACTAATTAGTTGATATTTGACACTAGGGTAATATGAGCACTTTGCCATAAAAAGAGTTTTACAAGGTTTCGTTTAAGAGTGATATTTACGAGTAGTTTACCAGAGTAGCGCTCATGTATTTTTATGTGACCCGAATATAAGTAAGGTCCTAGATAATGTTTTTTCATTAAATATAAGTGATGGGGATGTTTTCCTCTCATTTTACTATACAATAAGTTTTTCCATAAATATCTTGTTATGTGGGTATTATGAGCACAATGCTCATAATAGATTGAAACAGGATGCTCATAACACCCCAGGAGAATGGTGGTGGTGACCAGCCCACTGATGTCCAGAACATGCTAAATCACTTCATTATTGTCCCTTGTCTTGCTAAGAAGCGCTATGGTTAGCACTCACGCACATTCAGGGAATAATTTGTACCAGAAAAAAATGTGTAGCAGTTTAGCAGCTGCGAATGTGCAAAACTACTATTCTCCATGGCAAAAACTGCTACACAAACATATTATTGTGTAGCATATATGCCCAAAACTCAGTATTACTTTTGTGATACCTAGTGATTTGTGCACGTACGCATAATTCAAATGTAATTGTTTTTTTTTACTTAAACATCGCAAAAACTTAATTTGTCATAATTGGACTACTTTGTCAAAAAAATGTAGGTATTTCATAAGTGATGGGGATGGTTTCCTCTCATTTTACTATACAATAAGTTTTTCCATAAATATATTGTTATGTGTGTATTATGAGCACAATGCTCATAATAGATTGAAACAGGATGCTCATATCACCCCCAGGAGAATGGTGGTGGTAACCAGCCCACTGGTGTCCAGAACATGCTAAAACACTTCATTATCGTCCCTTGTCTTGCTAAGAAGCGCTATGGTTAGTACTCACACACATTCAGGGAATAATTTGTAGCCTACCAGAAAAAATTTAAAAACTTTTGCAGTTCTAGTCTATGGACATGTTTACATCATACTATTATGGTCATATTAAGAAGCCAAAATAAAATCACCGATTTTTTTATGATTTTAGCCTGGGCCAGTCCCTTTAAGTATTGATAGGCCTGGCTTAAATTCAAAATATTCAGTCAATTAAATAGCCATAATAGGCCTATATGACCCATTTTTATTTGTTGAAGACGTAGGCCTAATCGTGATGTGGACAGAACGTTAAATCAACCCCTCCTACATGTAGTCCTATACGTCTGACGTCGATCCAACCAGCGTCTCGGACATACAGGCCTAGTCCAGGAGCCAAGGGGTGTTCGCGTCGAAAAATGGCCTCGACATACATCTCACCTATTTTTAATAGTAGGGGAGCCTGGGGCACCTTGAGACGGAAAAATTCGTGGATCCACCTAAAATCAAGATTTTAATACTACATAGGCCTATACCTGTAGCTAAAGCATGCAGTTGGCTAATGCTAGATATTGAGGTGCCTGAAAAAAGTGGGGCACCTTGACACTTTCGGGGCACATTGAGACAGACTCGGGGCAGACAGACAGCCTGACCTCACGTCTGATATCATAGTTTGTGTGTGGGGTGTTTTTGAAGCAAACCATTAGGGCCTATACATAAGTTATAAAGTGATAGCATCTGTGTAAGATACCACCATTGGCCAAAATAATAGGGAAATAAAGTATTGCGTGATCTATAGAACCAAATATTGATCATCCCAAAACCAGATGGGAAAAAAGACACGAATTATGACTGAGGTCAAGATGTGGCATAATTTGAACCCTGCTCAAAATAATCTAGTGTTAGGCCTATATTCTAGTGGAGTGTATCATATAATAGTTTGTTAGAAACATTAGGGGTGGTCAAATATTGTATTGGTAGTAGTATTAGTAAACTTGTAAACCCCATAATACACAGGCTGCAGCATCAGTGCCATACTGTGGAATTTTCACAGTTTCTTGTGTCCTGTAGGCCTACATGTGGTTTGTCATCCTACATGCAGCTCTTAGCTCCCCAGCAAAAAATCAGACATTGACCCATTGTTTACCTAATGTTTGAAACCGTACACAACACTGTCCCAGCATCAAAAACAATTTGGCATCAACATGCTCAGCGATTCGCTTTGGCTGGATTGACGTACAACTCAATGAAGTTGGTGCATACTTAGTTGAAGCAAGGAGGTTGAAGCATGGTGCAGATAGAATTAGATTTGTTATTACCAAAATTACTGGCCAGTAACATAGATTTATTGTGACAAAAAATAAATGCTAAAGCAGTCCCACAATAAGGATACAGTACTACTTTTCATGTCTTACTTGCCACATAACGTTGTCACCCTCATGGGAACCTTGAGTTGATCCTGAGGCATATATATGTCAAAAACTGACTCTGAATACAACACCACATGTAGCCTACCAATGATGGCAGAATAAAAGTAAATGATGCAGGTAATACAACTCGTGATTCACTAATAGTGTTGCAAACTCACTGATTTGAATTTTCATGTCGGAACAACAGTGCTCTCTCTAGAACCGCTCAACTGTCTGTTTAAGGCGCATGTAGGCTATCTGTGGGGTTAGCGTCTCACCCGTTAGGAACTGCTCGGTTTTTCCGACCACTGACGAGTGGCCGGCCCGCCAAGCCTCGTTTTGATCAGCCTCTGCCGCGAATAGAGCACGCTCCCAGCCAAGCGCGCCACACTCATCTCCACTCATCTCGTTGCCACTGAAGCAGACGGACATTCCGTCTTGAGCTCAGGGCCAAGCCGCATGGCGTTGATCGTCGTACTCCGCTTGGGGACTGTGTGCACTATATGAATGTCTAGACTACAATAAAGTGAGAAATAACCGAGGAATGAATTAATAGGAGTTGATGGAAATGTGGGGGAAATGAAATGAATCGGGCTTTCGGCCACCTTTGTGCACATATAGGCTGAACTGGGCCAGGAGAACCTCCTGAGGATAGTGAGATGATTGAGATGACACTTGTGTTCCAGACACAGGATTCAAAATTCGAGCCCTGACGGTCTGAGGCCGAGCACGCTACCTCTCGGTCACGGAGGCTCCCCACAATACTGACTTTCACACGTGAATGAAGAAGAAACATTTTTGTTTCTTTCAAACCGAACTTTGGCACGAAAGGCAGCGGTGCTAACCACCACCCTAGGGCCCCCGCCCGGAAATGTGGGGGATCGAAGCACTTCAACATACTCATATTGGCGACTCGATGGTTCCTCAACATACCCATATTGGTGACCTCAGACGTTGAAACGTAATCGCAGCTTTATTCAAGCATATTGTTTTCACAAAGCAACAAAACGACAGTGCAAAACCATTGGTTTTGAGCCAGCCAGGATATTTTTCAAATTAGGGGATTTTTCAAAAAATGAGACATCATTTTTTGCGAAGTGCGTGATGATTGTGGGTCAATATTAATAATAATAATGCCAGTGAGGTTAGTTAGAAAGTTTATCTGAAGAGAGGTAGGCCTACACGCGTTTTCGCTGAAAACAGCGAAAATTTTAGTAAATTTTGACAACAACCACGTGCGATCAATCTTTTTCAAGATGGCCGACAAGCTGGAATGTGCAGTAAAATTGGACTGATTGGGTCATCCCTAAAATAGTAAGAGTTTTAAGATTTGTTCTTTCTTATTACGCCGTATTTGGCGATTGGAAAGGAAATATTTTTAATTCATTTTAGTCGTTTAACACCATAATTGGGTGATTCGATTTTCTCGGCCGATTCAAGAAAATATCAATAATAATTTTTCTTGTCCAAGTTAAACGAAAAAAATTAATTCCAAACCAAAATATCGTATCGACTCAGAAAAGCTTTTAAATAGGATTAGAGCCACTTAAAGTTGTTCGCCTGAAATATATGTGAATAAACGGTCTTATTTGGTCTATAAATACATTTTTGTTAGGACAGAATTATTTTAATGTGAAATGGTAGGAGTGGCGCCATCTTGGCAGCCGGTCTCCCTATCATTTAGCTACTTTGGCTGCCGTATAGCCTCATGTGTTCCCGCCTACCCTTAATGCACTGCGGGCCTCATCAGCTCAGATCGGCATAATTAGCATAAATTAGGCCGCCATCTTGAATCAGTGGCGTGAACGACAAATGCCGCTCACAGGTCAAGGCCAAAGTGTCTGGAAATAAAGTCTAGACAAGATTTATTTTTTCCAAAATATCTTTTTCAGTCAGGTAAAAAAGACTGATTTCATTTAATTATGTGTTTCTAGATATTGCAAATTATGTCACACATTGTGTGATATTTTGTGGTTGAAAATTTGATAGTCTACTTTTCTGAGTGGTCAGAGTTCAGATAGGCTTAGACATGCGCCAACTGTCGGGGACATACTTAGCTGCTAAATATGTTAATGAGTCATGAGCTGATGTGGCGCATCACACGGTCATAAGCAAACCACGTACACAGTGCACGATAGCCAAAGCACTCGCCGCCTGAATAAAGGCACAGCAGCGTGCCGCCATACATACACCTCGCACATCACACAACCGTACAGTCTACATCGATGGGCACTGGTCTACACGCGCCGATACAAATCGAAGCGAGCGACCGATTTTGACGTCGATAAGAATAGTTCTCATAGTGAACATTTAAAAAGAAAAGGATGTTCATTATGGAAAATATTCATCAATAAATTTATACTACGCAGTCTTTAACCTCTGTCAGTCAAGAATTACAACAAACGATTCTATAAATTAAGTCGAACTGTACATGCATATTACAGTCGCACTCAGCCTATTTTTACGAGGACGAAATTTTCTCATGATGGGCAGCATTTAATTGTCACTTATTTAAATCTGAATTTGAGACTTGACAGTTGCGCTACGGTGACTATTTTGATATATTGTGTGTTTTCCGACTTGTGTCGAAAATTCTTCCACACAGGTCGAATTACCAAATACTATTACCCTTTAGCTTAGAATAGCAATTTAGCATTTATTCTGGCATTTTTGCATGCAGTTCACGACCTACAATTATCACAATTCATATGTTAATTGAAATAGTATGACCCCTACCACGCACACATTTCTGCATAGAGAGTTTTCAAATATTTCAGCAACCCCTGCACTCTACTTCCTGCGAATTTAAATGGACAATTTTCATACATAGAATTATCACACATCTAGACTTTTCTCAAGCTAGACAACTGTGCACGAAGTTCTTCACGCGGAGTACGAAGATCAAAATAGTTGGTATGTTTTAAATGCATACGATTTCAATAATCGTCTGAGCATTGCATAGTAGCCAATAGGCCAGCAGCTCAGACGTTTCAATTTTTAAACTAATTTCAATAAATACACATTTCAAAAAGGCTGCAAAAGGAGACAGTGAAGGTTTCGTGTCATCACCCCTCCACGGACAAGGGGCTCGTTATAAGGACTCGTATTTCCCTATGAGTGATAAGAACACAGCAGAATTAAGAGACACCGATGCAGAGTTTAGAAGGTTAAAAAGTGATTTCGCAACAGAAGTCGGAGAGATTTGTCACGGAGTGAATCCTCAAGAAGCCCTTCGCCGGTTAGACGTCAGCCTCAACGGCGATCAACCAATCTGCCGAAATTTAAAATAGCCACCTTTTACTCAACAGACGTGGAGATGCGGTTTAATCAAATCAAAACACAATTTGATTTACACCAGATAACAGACGATGACGAACGTTACAGATTGACATGTGCTGCACTCTCTGGCGAGGTAGCGTCTGATGTTAGAGACGTATTATTACGGCCTTTCCTTACTCATATTTCGATAATTTGAAAGCCATCTTAATCGAACGACGAGGTTTAACGACACCAGAGAGAGTAAACAAGGTGATTTCAGGAGAAAAACTGGGATCCGACATACCGTCTAGATTTCTCAGGCGGTTACAGAAGACAGCTGGTTTTGAAACCAAAGCAGTGGTAGGAAAGGCAGTCATCCGCCAGGCCATTATTTGACAAATGCCACCATCAGTCAGTGCTCATTTAGCTACACAGCCAGATAGTGCGTCTTTAGAAAATTTGGCCATGTTGGCCGACCGTGCTGTCGCTGCAGAAAAGGACGTCGACGAAGTTAAGCCGGGGGTTGCTGAGATAAACGTCAGTGAGAGCGGTAAGCTGGTTGGACTGTTGGAAGACCTGTCTCAAAGGCTTAAAAAATTAGAGACAGCCACAGCCAAAGCAACACAGAAGAAGACCTATGGCCGCTCACAAGCAACCGAGAATCGTGCCGCTAAGACACAGTTCGTTCCTAATGTGCAAGCCAAACCGTTTGTACCTAATAACCAAAATGTTACTAGGCAAGATGTTCCAACAAATAACAATACAGCAAAATAACGTTGCTCAACCGATCACTACAGCCGATGCACCTGTTTGTTTTTATCACCAAACATTCGGTGACAGAGCACGCACGTGGAGAGAACCTTGCGCATTTTCTTCAAAGTAGTCGGTCAGAGCAAGGTAGCGACTCTTGCATCTGGCGAAATAACCGAGGCGCGACATGGCTCTGCGGAAGGCCTCTATGTTTTTTTCTCTGTTTTAGATGAGCGCGCACATTAGATTTAGGCCGCGCATTACCAAAAAAAACATGTGTTTTAATTCTGCCCAGCGCGCGCATTGAATTTTTGCCGATTTTCGAAAAAAAACAGTTAATTTTGGTAAATAAAAAAACATTCCGAAAAAAACCAAGTTCATTTCGGGAAATAAAAAAACTTTTTTCTAGCTATGTTTTTTTTGCTTGTTTTTTTCCGTCGCCCTCATTAACTTAATTTAAAATAGGTCTTTTTTTTTTATTTGGTCGCCATCATTCATTTTTCCGGAATTTTGTCCAATGTTTTTTTTATTTGGACGCCCTCATTAACTTTTCCGAAAATAGGTGAAATGTTTTTTTTTCCTAAATGTTTTTTTACCGCCCTCCTTTATTAGATTTTTTCTGATCTGAAACAGAGAAATAAAAACCAGTGGCCTAAGTTATTCTACGTCGCAGACAAACATAAGTGTAACTATCTAATCGACACGGGCGCAGCAGTCAGCGTTTTACCCAAGTCTTGCGCTAACAGGACTCCAGACGCTGCCTGTCTGCCCCTAGTTGCAGCTTATAATACTAATATAAACACCTATGGTACTAGTAGATGCGTCGTCGACGTTGGTCTTAAACGAGATTACGCTTGGACATTCATAGTAGCGGACGTCAAACAACCAATCATAGGAGCTGATTTTCTCATACATTACAGCTTACTGGACTTAAAAAATCGTTGTCTGAGAGACATGCGAACTGGTTTAGCTATACCAGCTACTTTATCGTCTATTAACCCGTTATCACTTAATAGAGTCGACACCGTCAAAACGACTACACAAAATTGTTAGGTCAGTTTCCGGAACTGACTTGTCCTACAACGAAGGGCGAGCCAGTCAAACACGATATTACACACAAAATAGTGACCAAAGGACACCCCGTATTCGCGCGCCCACGACGTTTAGCACCTGATAAACTAGTCACTGCGAAACGCGAGTTCGATGACATGATAAAGTTAGGCGTTATCGAACCCAGCGACAGTGAGTGGTCATCAGCGCTTCATATGGTGCCTAAAAAAACAGAGACTGGAGACCATGCTGAGATTATAGAAGTCGGAACGCTCAATAAGTACCGGATCGATATCCAATTCCCCATGTACAAGATTTTACTCAACGTTTAGCAGGGTCGAAAGTTTTTTCCAAAATAGACTTGGTACGGGCATATTACTAGATACCGGTTGAACCGTCCGACGTACATAAAACAGCCGCTACCGCACCTTTTGGTTTGTTCAATTTCACTAGGACACCGTTTGGTTTAAGAAATTCCGGTGAAACCTCCCAACGTTTTATAGACTACGTTACGCGCGGACTAGATTTCGTGTTGGTATATTTGGACGATTTGTTAGTCACAAGCCCCGACCATTTCACCCGTTCAGCAGAATATGGCAACTAGCGCTGCGTCGATATCTAGGAATGATAAACTATTATCATAGATCTATACCACATTGTGCGGATAATTTGACACCGTTAAATCAATTACTAACTGCTGCTATTGAAGGACATACAAGATTGTCACCTAAGTCAAATTTCGACTTGAAGTGGTATGAAAGTGCAGATTCGGCGTTTATCGAGTCTAAGCAAATATTTGCTAACGCAACCCTCTTGGTACACCCAGACCACTCTGCAACATTGAATATCACATGCGATGCTAGTGATTTCGCCGTAGGTGGCGTTTTGCAACAATACTTCGATAATGTCTGGCAGCCACTTTCATTTTTCAGTAAAAAACTAACTCCCGCAGAGACACGTTACAGCGCGTTCGATCGCGAGCTTTTAGCAGTGTACGCTACTATTAGACATTTCAGGCATAACTTAGAAGGCCGTTATTTTTTTGTGAACACCAATCATAAACCTTAAACTTTCGAAATGACATCAGTCACTGAACGCCCGTCACTGCGACAAACAATGCAGTTGGCTTTTATCCCCGAGTTCACAACAGACATAAGATATGTGAAAGGAGAGACAAATTTTGTCACCGACGCTTTGCCACGACCGACCGTGTCCTTCATAAACAATACATCAACCATAAATTATAAAGAATTAAGCGCAGATCAAGCTTTGGACACTAAATTTACGCGGTTGCCACATTCAAATTCGTCTACCATGAATTTTCAATTACTCAAATCATTCAATAACAATTTGATTGGGTGTGATGTATCAACAGGACACATTCGGCCGTATATTACAGCAAAATTTCGAAAACAGGTTTTCTCGAATTTACACGGATTAGGTCATCCATCACATAGGGCTACAAAGCCGTTGATCAATACAAGATTTGTCTGGCACGGAATGAATATAGATATTGCTAAATGGTGCTGATCTTGCAAAGGTTGCCAGACCGCTAAATTATCTCACCATAATAAGCCAGTTTTCGGCAAATTCGACGAGCCTAACGAGAGATTTGACCACGTACATATCGATATAGTCGGACCCCTACCGTATGCCGACGGTTTCAGATATCTACTGACTTGTATAGATCGTTTCACACGTTGGCCAGAAGCCATACCGCTAGTGGATATTAGAGCTGAAACCACCCGCCGATGCCTTCTTTAGCGGGTGGATAGCACGGTTTTGAACTACCGCCACTATCACCTCGCCCAGTTCGAATCAAAATTATGGGATGGTTTATGTAACCAGTTCGGGATAGTACGAAACCGCACAACGAGCTACCACCCCAAAGCGAATGGCATGGTCGAGCGTTTCCACCGTCAGCTTAAAGCAGCCATTATGGCACACGAATCACAGAATCCATGGGCAACAACACTACCTGCTGTATTACTAGTCGCTCGTTCCGCCGTTAAAGAGTTATTGGGTAGGTCAGCCGCCGAAATCGTTTATGATACGACACTCAGACTACCAGGCGAATTTTCACAAGTACATCGTAGACGCACATACAGACTTAGATAACTATTCTGATAAGCTCCGCGCAGCCATGTCGCGTCTCCATCTGTGCCCACCTCGCCACCTACCTCAGAACAACATTTTCAAATATAAGGAAATCGACACATGCTGACATGTATTTTTGCGAAGAATCGCAATTGCACCGCCTCTGACTGCCCCTTACGACGGCCCATACAAGGTCATCGCAAGGAGCGGCAGAGACATGAAAATCCTAATAAAAGACAAGGCTGAAACGGTCTCCCTTGATCGGGTTAAACCTGCACACTTAGACAGCCCGAAACAGGTAAAGAGAAACAGCGTCGAACGCAAAATAATAATAAGAATTCGAAAAATACTGCGATAGTTAGAAGGGTATCGGCTCTCAATCAGAATTCCGACAGGAAGAGAGCTGAACCGAAACTGAAAACACAGGCACGGTCTGATACGGTTAAAAATGGTACGAATTTGGCCACTACTTCACAGCATAATGCTAATAGAGTAAATTTGCCTAAACAATTCACACCTTATGCAGCGCCGCATTCGCGAACCCCCACCATTTCCCGCGCTAACGGGAGCAGCGTCGGACGTATTCACGTGTACCTTTACACTTACGGAGTAAAACCCCTAATTCAAACGACACGACCAAAACATCAAATGTTAAAAACAATTCGAACATCGCCGACGGTGACCAAATTGTACCGGACGCAACCGTAAGACAGACTAGAGTTGGACGAAAAATCCACACTCACACACTTTTCGTGCAGATGGTCCACGCTTTTGTGGCGCCTAACGACATCTACTGCGGGACCAACTGCATGAACCGTAATAATCATAATTTGTAAATAAAAGTTTGCCAGGCCTGGCATAATTAAAATAATAATGTGAAATGTTACTTAATTAAGTCACTTACAGAAATAATTTTCTTACTAAGTACCGAGTGTAATAATTAGATTTATATAGGTTGGCCGTTACCCGTAGAGCAGCAGCATAATTCGTGAGCAAGGAACTTGGATGTAATTATTACATCTTAATTTGTTATGCTGCGCCTGCGATGTTACCAACCACCAACGCTGTATTTTCACAACTGACTGTTTTACTGTTTGATTACTGTATTTTGGTTTTGTGCATTTCCCAAACAGAGCGGCGAACCGACGCTATCACCACAAGTTGGCTTGGTTCATACGTTTACACTTAACCCGGGGGTGATGTGGGGTTAGCACCTCACCTGTTGGGAACTGCTCGGTTTTTCCGATCACTGACGAGTGGCCGGCCCGCCAAGCGTTCTGATCAGCCTCTGCCGCGAATCGAGCGCGCTCCCAGCCAAGCGCGCCACACTCATCTCGTTGCCACTGAAACAGACGGACGTTCCGTCTTGAGCTCAGGGCCAAGCCGCATGGCGTTCGATCGTCGTACTCCGCTTGGGGATTGTGTGCCCTATGTGAATGTCTAGACTACAATAAAGTGAGAAATATCCGAAGAATGAATTGATAGGAGTTGTTTATTCCCGTCATCCCGACGGAAGAGTTGATGGAAATGTGGGGGAAGGTAGCACTTCAACATACTCATATTGGCGACACAATCGTTCTCCAACATATCCATAGGTGTACCATTAGTTATAGTTGGACAGACAATAACAATTCTGTAGTAGTATTTGCCATGGCGTGTCTCAAGAGTATGCTTAGTATTTCATCTGGTCAGCCTTTTAAAAATCGAAGATTTTGGCAAGATGGCCGCCAAAGAATTAGCTAAATGACCAATCGTCCTATAAAATAGGGAACTACCTTATGTATTTGGTTCGTTTTTGTTTCAAATTATGTTTTTTTTTTGCATGCCGAATGCATTTTTTATATTCCTTAAATCTAAGATTGCGCGCATTTTTTAACATGGCCGCCAAATGCAGGGGAGACCTGGCTAGTTCGCACAGGGATTAGTCAGAACAGTGACCATAATTCTGACAGTAAATGTGTTTTCATTCTGTGCTGCCTCCTAGTGAAGGACTGTATCAGTACCCTCGACTTCATGTTCGAAGGTTTTTTTCAAAACAAATTATGAAAAAATAACAACACTTTTCAAACTAGCCCCCAAAAAATGGGGGCTATTGTGACTGTTCAGACTAACCCCACAAAATATCTGGTACATCCAACACTGTTCAGACACACCCCATCCCATGTTCGCACTAACCCCAGGCGTTTGTTCGAAAAGTGAAAAATCTAACTTTAACCATCTTGACGAGTCTAGTCTGTATTCACGCATAGCACAGCTCTTGCGTGCCGCAAATCACAGGACAGTGTGAAGATGACTTTAATATGTTTTTCTGACTATAGATCCCTACTTTGTTTTCAATTTGAGAATAATGTATGCTAAAAATAACATCTAGAGTTGAAGACAAAAATAATCGTTTTCCTAACTTTATCATATCAAGGAAACAATTAAAGCATTTTTTCAAAATTTTGTTCTAGCTAGCCCTGATCTCTCCTACTTCTAAATACGATTTTTATAGAATTGTGCGATCTTTGTGTTAAATTATATATTTTTCCTAATTTTGGAATACAAGACCAAGTCACCAAATTTACATTTAAATACCCTTCTTATTCACAAATATAGATAGGTCTGATTACCCGGTTTCAATGATTGGTGTCACGTACATTTTACGTTTCTTCTGCTACCATTAATTCCGTTTTCTAGGGCAAAATGGACATCGATTGAACAGATATATTTCTATGAAAGCCTGGAACGGCCACCATAAAAGTATCTAATCCACCCGGGAGGATTACTAATCTGCCAGGGTGGAATTAGTGCTGCAGCAATTGCGAGATTTTTTTTCACCACCCAAACTCAAATTTTAACAAGATACATCCAACACTAAATTAAAGGTATGAATCTTATGAATGTGATTATTGGGTATGCCAATGCGGTAAATTTGGACAAAATTGGTAAGCTAACCGTTTCTGTCCCATGGTAAAACAATATTTTTTGAGAAATATTATAAAAAAAACACATGGGCAGTGTATTATGTGCATGAAGGTCTGTAATTTATATTATATGTGGACATTTTGTTTTCAACAATGATAGATTATTTTTATGCTACCTAACATTTTTTTTAGTTACTAACTTTTTAAGTACCAGATCTAGGCATTGTGAATTAAATGAACACAAATTATAATGGGAGCCTTCTTTTCCCCACAATATATGTGTTTATTATTCGGTTATGTACTTTTTAAAATATTATTATGAAATGTTGACAGTATTTTTTTCAATTAGTATTTTCTATTTCAATTAGGGGAAGGAACGTTGAGTATCAGGAAGAAAATATTAACGAAATGTTGCATTAAAACGTTTACCTCCACTCTGGGGATCAGTTGAGCAATTGTCAGATGTACATCCTTAAAGTATAGATGTAAGTGATAACGAATAAACACAAACAAATCATCACACTACTGTACTTAATAGATAGCAATTGACACACGTTGTTGATAGTTAAAAGAACAATAACAAAACAGTTAATGTAAATCGGATACTTAACAAATGTATTTATACACCATAGATAAATCCACAGAGATAAGATTCCAATAGTGAAATATTTTCCCTGTGTTATACAAGCTCTAGGTCTATATTTTGATTCCCGTTAAATCCATAACAGAGCGATGATTTTTTTCAGTTCCAGGCTATAAATCACTCTGAATCCTCAATGGTTCCCATAATAGCAATGGCATCTATTTCCACTTTTGCTCCCTGAAACAAGTCATATAAGGTGTTACCGGCGTGTTTCTTACAATTACCTGCTCATAACAGGCACATTCATAATTTCCATTATATCAATTAAATACTCTGTTTAATTAAAACCGTACGTAGTAAAATACTTTTAGCTTGTATTATTTAAGTAGCTAGTTGAATAGAACTAGTGAATATAATTTGTGCCTTTATTGTTAAATAAATGATTAGAACGAGTAACTTAAAGGGACTGGCCCAGGCTAAAATCATAAAAAAATCGGTGATTTTATTTTGGCTTCTTAATATGACCATATGATGTAAACATGTCCATAGACTAGAACTGCAAAAGTTTTTAAATTTTTGTGCTGCACATTCACCGGTTAGACTAGATATAGAAACGAAATTCCCGTATTTCTAATTTTTGACATGGTTGTCAATAATAAGAAATTAGGAATTTCATAGAATTACACAAGGCGCGTGTATGCAAATCATTGCATTTAAAGAATCATCCAACTGCAAAATGCGCATGCCTGGGACGGTGAAGTGTAGGCCAACAGTAGCCTATTGAGTACAGATTGACGGCATTAATATAGCCACTGAACTGATTACGAGATACTACTTAAACCAGACATTGATCCAATGCCATTTTAATGTTGGGCCAACGTCTGCGACGCTGGCGCAACATTGAAACAACATTGGATAAATGTACAACGTTTGAGAGAAAGTCCTCCTGCCCAGCAAACACAAGACATTTGTTTAACATTTATACAACGTCGGTCCAACGTCTTCGGAGTTGGTCCAACATTGCATGAAGTCATACAAATGTTTTGTGTTTACTGGGTGTCAATACAAGCTTGGGGTCAGGCAGTTTCCACATACCCGCAGTAATACAGTCAGTTTGTTTGCAAGCCAGCGACCAAGTAGGGGCAAGGGCCAAGGGCTTTGAATTATTAACTCATAGATGTCGCTCAAGTATATATATGAACTTGCTGTGATTTGAGAACTTGCTCTTAATGAGGCTTTGGGTATGAAACGCATATTTAGTATTATTATGGAATAGGGCCTTGGCCTACCCACGGGCACTATTGCATTCTGGGGTTCCCTTATCCCGCGAATTTTGACAGTTGACCACACTACAACAACACCAGCGTCAGTGTCAATGTAGTATTGCAGCATGTCTGATGTTGCTACATGTGGCCTCTAAGCCCACCCAAAAGCTACACTTTTTCACAATTTACCATCTCTTATATGTGTAACATGATCAAAACTTATCTATTTCATGTTATAAATAAGTCATTATCCTCATCCTTTGTTTTTAAAATAGACCCATTATTTAATCTTCATCAAAGTCCATCAAGGAACTGGGTATTTCATGGGACTTACGTCAGAATATTTCCATACACCAGCTTGAAAATGGGACACCCGGGAGTGAGTTCTCAAGCTCCCAAACTCCTGGAACTTCAAGTTCCCAAGTTCCCAATTTCCCAAGTTCCGAAGATCCCAGGTTCCCGGAACTTCAAATTCCGAAGTTCCCGTTAAAAAAAAGTTGTTAAAAAAACAAATGAAAAGTTGAGGCTAATTGATCGGCGAAACCCAGTTCCCCACCGTCCCGGGGAGTCCATCGGCGGCCCGTGTTTGGAGTTTCACAAACAAAGTCCACAAACACGATATATTTTTATAATGGACCCTCGAAACCATCACCCCTCGACCCTCGATTTAATGTCAGGTCAATGTTGGCTCACCGACTGCGTCTACGTCTGGTACATATATAGGCTTGTAACAAAAAGATACGCATTGCGAGCACTTACCCACCAAACACTGGGCATTCACCCAATTCTGTTTCAATGTTGGGCCAGCGTCGAGGACGGTGGGTCAACAACATTGAAACAGCAATGGGTGAATGACTTTCCCACTATATAAGCTTTAATAACCAGCAAATGCAATACGTCCGTGCAATTTTTGCTTTACGGCACCAAGCTATCTTTGACCAGCTAACGACATATTTCCATCCTTTTTAGATTTAGAGTTATCCTTTACCACTAAATTGACCGACAGTGAATGTATGTACAAAAATTAGCCGCTGTAGGACCATAAAAGTGCCGGGCCGGAGTATTGTATGCAGGGGTACGTCACTATGGCGGCGGTGTACACTCGCCTCGGGTATTGAGTGTCGTTGAAAAACCTGGGGGTACCTTGTACACTATTATGCTGGTACTAAATGGTACAAATAAGTGTTTCAGAGGAGCTGACGGGAGAGACCAGCATTACGTATGACCGAGACGTGAGAGCAGTGACGGTTAGGAGATCGGCTGGTGTGGTTGTGCTGGTGGAGCTCGACTGGTGTTGATTCCGATGATCGTGATGTCGACAAGGGGGACACACAGTGACTGAGATGGGCTGGTGAGGACGTGGCAGGGAGCTGCATGGAGAGATGGGATCTCGCATGGAGGGATGGATCCTGAGTGACTGGTTGGAGACGGGCTGGTGGTGACGCGAGGATCAAGGTGACCAGGGAGGACTGACGCAGACGGCTTGAACATTTCAATACACTGTAAATATGGTATCACACTGATTAAATATGTATTGCACTAAACCGAGAGTTGATGCTGTTTGTTGATGGTTCATGAGTTCACACATTGCAGTAAATTCCCAACCCGTTCCAATCCTGTATTTACGTTATAAAATAGGGCTCGCCCATGGTAGTTGTACACATACACAGGGTGATAGATATACAGGCCATTTTGTAGAAACTGATTTGTACTATATTTTAATACAAATATGTCACGCTTGAATATATATACCAGCCTAATACCAGCTTAATTTTAGACTTTCAAATAAACGAAAAAGGGCATTACAGGGCATTGAGATGTAGTAGTGCATCGCAGTTAAAAACCTCTACAGTTTAGTGAGACAGCGGCGGAAGGTGAGAAGATTTGGGGAGGATACAACCAGTTATAATGGGAGGTTGTTCCATATTGGGATGGTGTGTGGCAAGAAAGAACATTTATGGGGGTTATTAGACGGACTAAGTGGAATATACCTCCACGGGAGGAACATCACTGGACTACGCCAATACGGAAGAATAACGAACACATTCAGGACATACATATACTGGACAAAACGAATTTCTGACAGACGTAGTTACGTAAATAACGAACATGTATCACCGAACATACCGAACAAAGGTCATAATTTACCCCCCAAAGGCACAGCTACATCCTATAAGGGAGGTGTTTGTGCAATGTGAAATAAATCTAGAGATATGCTCTGGAAACGAAATGCGGACAGATGGACGGACGACCGGGTGGACGGACGGAGGGCGTCCGTGGCGACTTCGTTGGGTGGGGGATAAAATGAACAATGACGAACACCAAAGCATGCAGTTCGCTCATTGTCCGTCGTGTTTAATTCACGGCAGCATAAAGCACGACATGGAGTTAAGTGGTACCAAAAATGGTGACTGTAAAAATAAATGAATGGGGTTTTAGGCCACCTTTGTGCACATATAGACTAAACTGAGCCAAGAGAACCTCCTAAGGATGGTGAGATGAATGAGATGCCCTCCAGACACCGGATTCGACATTCGATCCCTGGTGGTCTGAGGCCGAGCACGCTACCTCTCGGTCACAGAGGTTCCCCACAATATTTACGAGTGATCGGAGAAGAAGCATTCCTTTGAAACTCTAAGGGCAGAGTGGGGTTCGAAACCGCGATCTCCGACATGCCAAGCAGACAGCTTTAACCACTGCACCAGTGTCGACTGTGAAATCACCTTATCTAGTGAATGAAGTATATTATGTAGTAGGCCTACCACCTGGAGAATGATTTATCGAAAAAACATACTTATTTCTTTTGAAGCGATTATGCCATCATCTCAGTCGAGATGTGAGGATGATTCATGGGCTAAGCTTTTATCTTGAGAAGTTTTCAGTATTGCCCATCAATGAGGCGTCATTATCAAACACATACAAATTAGAAACAAGGCCCGTCGGCGACGGGATTAGGCATCAGCCTCTAATCATCGTTTAAAAGTGAAAATCATTTGAAACAAGAGCACAGTCGACAATAGCCCGTCGCCATTATTGAAATTGTCCGAGATCTGGTTATTAGCAGCAAACAGTATAAATTTGAGCAGGATGCAAAAACACTTTTGCAGTTATCGTGCCCACGAAGCAAGATTATTAACGTAAAGCGTTCTGTCATTATTGAACTTGTCCAAGACCTGGTTAATAGTAACAGGGGTCACAGAAAGGTCAAATGTGAAATTACTCAAGCTTTAGTCATGATTAAATGTATGTGAAGTTTAATAATGTGCATTCCAGTTACGCGAAACAAGTTATCTTTTAAAAGTGGCGGACGGACGGACGGACAGGCGGGCGGACGGACGGACGCGCCTGGTGGCGACAATAGGCATCCGCCAAAATTTGGGCTGAGGCATAAAAATGGCTCTATGGTATGTCACAACATAACACAGTGCCCTCACGATCATCATGTATTTTTTACACTTACGCAACATGATAGCTCCCAGTTTCTGTAAGAACTAGTCAGCCAAACTGCCTACATCATGATAACACCAGACATCGATAATACATAACATCATATATTTAATATAAAATAATGATATAGAAATGCAAACAATTTATAAGTACATTTTGCCCATAGGCCTGTCATGCAAGGTTTCAGAGAAATTTGCGAAACTGAAAAAATATAACCACTAGTCACTCATTTTGAACAAAATGGGCATTTTAATATAATGGTAGGCCTAATTGCACTATCATGCAAGGTTTCCGAGATAATGAACATAATTTGTGGCGGACCATGTGGAATACAGTGAGCTGCCTACAGGCAGTGTTAGGCATATGCCAAAAAGATCGGTGTCCTACGAAGCGTGGTATATTATTTGGCTGTTCAAAACATGCACTTCCTATGTATCGTCCCGCATATATATATCAGCCCGACCTAGTTGTATTCTACAGAGGGTCATGGGTCGACCAAGGAATATATATTCATTGGGTCTACGTATCGTCCAGGGACCGGAAGAATCAGGGATATAAAGCATTCCACTCGCATGATAAACTGGTGGTATTGGATGAGGACAGCAAACGAAATGTATATGTATATGATGAACGTAAGGAAAATCCGGTCGCCGCGCTATATACGAACTTTAAGGAGGGAGTGGGCGTGAAAAATGACGAGGACAATGATCAACCAGCGAAAAAGATGATAATACTGTGAGATAGGATAAAGGCCAGGGCCCACGTTTAGTAGCATGGAACTGTGACGGGCTAAAAAATCGTATGTATGAGCTTTCTAATATTATTTCCGGACATGATATTGTATCATTTTCTGAAACTTGGTGCCAAAAAAATGTCCTTCCATTTCTATTGTTTGAATTAACTGACTATACATGTGAATTATTAAATGCTGTCAAACTACATAAATATGGACGCGTTATGGGAGGCATAGCTGTTTATATAAAGAGACAGAACGTTGATTTTTCCCATGGCATTGCTCTCAAGATATGTAAAACTTATACAAATCTAGACTTTGACATAATACTGTTATGTGTATATATCCCCCCAGAGGGATCACCGAGATATAATAATGAAGACTTAAATGGTATAGTCATATTCAAAGGAGAAATAAGAAGGTTAATGACAGAAAATATAGAGACAAAATGTATGGTACTGGGAGACTTAAATACCCGGGTGGGAAATGTACCGGATTTTATTTTAAATGATGAAGCAGATAGATTTATCAATCATGCTGATTGGTATACTCCAGATTATTTTAACAATAGACGCCACTCTAAAGATAATACATTAAATAAATTTGGGAAATCATTGATCGATCTGTGTTGTGAAATGAATATGCATATTCTGAATGGTAGATGTAAAGGTGATGAGGATGGGGAGATAACTTTTGTAGCCGCACAAGGTAAAAGTGTTGTAGACTATGTAATTGTTGAAACAGAACTGTATAGTTATTGTGAACATTTTCAGATAATAGATTATGACTCATGTTCACATTTTCCAATATCTGTATATATGTCTTTTATAGAACAAATGTATAGCAGCAATGGAGATTCTCAAAAATACACCAAGCAAATAAAGATTAGATGGGCGGCGGAGAAAGCTGATGTATTTTTACACAAACTAAATGATGAACATAGTCAATATCAATTATCCCCACTTGGAAATTAAGTAGTTAGAGATGTAAATAATGCTGTTGATATATTAGTAAATGTGATTCACCAAGCTGCTGAATCTATGGCAACATCTACAACATTTAAGAGGAACACATCACATAGAATACCTCGTTGGTTTGGTGGAATGAGAATTGTAGTAAACAAAAAGTATTAAAAAATTAATTACTAAATAGATTTAGAATGACAAACACAACATCAGATCTAAATAATTACCTCACAGCTAAAAAATGTTTTCGGAATGTTTGTAAAGAAGCTCAGAAAACGGACCAAGAATATTTGACAATTCAATTGTGTGATGGTGTCAATGACACAAAATGTTTTGGGAAACATATTAAATCTATGAATAGCAAAGGTAATGTCATAGATAAAACTGAAATTACTGGGTCAGAATGGAATAACTAGTTTAAGGAGTTATTAAACAATGACGTGAATATTGATGAAGATTTTAAAACAATGACAGATGATTTTGTTAGACAGCATAATGAATTATGTAATGCTTGTGATAATAACACAGTAGACTTTTTAAATGATGAGATAAGTAGAACTGATTTTTTTTAAGCAATCGATTCTTTGATTAATGTGTAATGATAGAATGATGGAATAGTAGGAGAAATGCTCAGGATATCAAAATATGTTCTGATACCTCATTTATTTATATTGTTCAATAATATCCTTGAAAGTGGCATTTACCCGAACGGATGGTGTGAGGCAATTTTATGTCCACTGCATAAGAATGGTTCTGTAAATGAAGGTGGGAAATATAGAGGTATTTCATTATTGCCAGTATTGAGTAGAGTGTTCACAAAAATATTAAACAATACTCTTTAAGTGGGCTGAGAACCACAATTTGCAAAAAGAAGAGCAAGCTGGTTATAGAAAAAAATACTCTACAATTGATCAAATATTTAGCTTACAGCTGTGGTATAAGTTAATTAAATCTGGCGTTTATGGAAAATTGTTAAAAGTTTTAAACTCTATGTATGCAAATTTAAAGTCTTGTGTAAGGACACACTCAGGATTAACAGAGTATTTTCAATGTACTGAAATTACTGATTTCTAATTATTGACAACCATGTCAAAAATTAGAAATACGTGAATTTCGTCTCTATATCTAGTCTAACTGGTGAATGCACAGCACAAAAATAAAAAAACTTTTGCAGTTCTAGTCTATGGACATGTTTACATCATATGGTCATATGATTTTAGCCTGGGCCAGTCCCTTTAATATTCGCAAATATTTAATTGCGTTTAGTAAATTTAGATGTTCAAATCACCAACTAGCGATAGAGCAGGGAAGACATTCAGAAATTTTGATGGCAGATAGGATAATGTGTTTTGTGTAATGCTAGAAATTGTGTTGTGGTTGAAGATGAATATAATTTTCTTTTAATTTGTGACGACTATAAATTGTTAAGACATAGATATGTTACCAAGCACTTACCTCCATATGATGAAACTCAAAACGGATTTAAAATATTTATCAATTTAAAGGGACTGGCCCAGGCTAAAATCATCAAAAAATCGATGATTTTATTTTGGCTTCTTAATATGACCATATCATGTAAACATGTACATAGACTAAAACAGCAATTTTTTTTAATTTTTCTGCTGCGCATTCACCAGTTAGACTAGATATATATATATATTAGACGAAATTCCCGTATTTCTAATTTTTTTACATGGTTGTCAATAATTAGAAATCATGAATTTCGTCTCTATATCTAGCCTAACTGGTGAATGCGCAGCACAAAAATTAAAAAAAACCATTGCAGTTCTAGTCTATGGATATGTTTACATCATATGGTCATATTAAGAAGCCAAAATAAAATCACCGATTGTTTGATGATTTTAGCCTGGGCCAGTCCCTTTAATGAAGACCAGTGACACAGATGCAATGCGGGATGTGGCTTGTTTTATTTATCATGCAATGCATGTGAGAAGAGATTAATTGCAAATTTAATATAACTAAATAAATTTGTTAAATTGTTGTACATTGGGCCTTTGGCCATATAGTACTAATAAATATACTTTGACTCTGACTTTGGACCGGAAGTCCAACTATGCAATTTTAAAAAGTAAATGACCATAGGCCTAGGTCTATAAGGTTAAAATGGCTTATAACTTTAAATATTTGAAGAATTTTCTCACGAAATGTTTTTACTATGAGGCTTATCTAACGCATTTCTATTGATCGGTGGCCGAAAAATATGTGAAAAAATCATCAGATTCGTTTTGAGTGAGAGATAAATCAATTCACGCTGGTGAACACGCGGAAAACCCTAAAAGCATCCAAATAATATCGGGGATAATGTATAGCCTTTGTGGAGACATTGGACCGCTGTAATTAAAAAATTAAAAATACATCGGGAGTCCGACGGAGGTTTATTTTAAAATATTACCACAATAGTTTACTTTAGATACATTTGAGTATGTTTTGTGTCGTTTATAAATTAAAGGTCAATAGTAATTTAGATCTACACATCGTCAACGGCTGTACAAAGTATATAAAAAATAATTATTATTTTACAGGCCCTGACTCTGATTATATAAATAATGTAAAACAAATAAATGGTGTAATAAAAGAAAAGTACAATAACGTGAATAAGGTGACATTTAGATTCTGACCAGAGGTAGAGCTGCAGCTTCGTATGCCGTACGAGCAGGTGCTTTGAAGGCATCAAAATCTGAAAAAAATTGTTAAATCCCGCGTCATGTATGATAAAGAGGATTTTAAAAGTTCATTTAACGAGTAACGTTATGGTGAAAAATACTATGTATACCAACTATTTAAATTGTGTAATATTAAGTCTCAGCGTTGCACGGTGGTTTAGCCTAATTGCCGTGGTAAAACAATTCCGTGGTCTGAACCCAAATATATCTGTGTCACGCCACCTAGACACTAGCGTGACTTCTAAATTGTGACCTGCCACGCGAAAATATATTTTTTTAAATCGATTTGATAACCGTGAACTTCCTGTTTCATTAACAGGAGATTTTTTGAAAAATCTTCATTACTTTTTGTCTAGTGATATTTTTTATTTAATTTGTTTATGTAATCAATCAAATTAAATGGTAAATTATGTCATATATATAATTGTAACAAAGCCGCCGGAATGTATCTTCTAGCATGGCGGGTCACAATTTTTGATCAACAAGTATGTCAACAAAATAAATATATTAAAAAAATATATATATTCTACACTTGCTTTACTCCCCAGATATTGAAAGTAAGATTAGGAACAAAGTCTTTTCAAGCGACTAATGTGAATCCATGCAGATACACTAGTTGTGTTTCGTGCTTGAGCGCTGGTGTGTATCTTATTTGACAAGGATGACGAATATATCAGTAGTTGTGATAGCAAATGTTCAACTACATACAATGTGACCAAACATCGTAGTATAGTTTAGTAGATAAGGTAACCTATTGTGCATTTTATGATTAAAGCATGCAATTTCTACCACTTGTAAAACATAGCCTAAGGGTCATTTTTAGATGTGGAGGGAAACTGGATTTGACCTCTGATGACCTCTAGAGGTCATTGACCTCGAAAGGTCAAAATATTCACTGGCAAAGCCAAAAAGTAGTGAAAATTGTATATTACAATGTCTATGATTTGTTTCTGTGACCCAAACGTGTCAACTACTCGACGAGACTGTTCTGAATCATAAACACCATGTCATGTCAAGGTCACACCAAGGTCATTTAAAGGTCAAACTGGCGGAAAATAGTTCAAATGTCCACTTTTTTATCAATTTCCACACTGTGGTTGTGGAGTCATTTATTACAAAGGACTGGTTTTGACATATTCTTCGTCCTATGTATTTTCCACACACATTTGAGGACATTAGGGGCAGTATCAACCTTGGGAAGGAGGCTATCTTCCACTTATTCCTCAATATTAATTTGAGCGGCCAAATTACAATTATGCAGCATTGTTAAATATTAGTTTGGGCTCCAATAGCTAAATATTGATAAATAATTGGGTTTATGAAGTTTGACATAGGGTGATGTTGTGTTTTACTGGAGTACCATTCGAAAAGAATTTGAAGGTCAAGGTCATTTCAAGGTCAAACTGGCAAAAACTGTTGCCATGATCACATGTCTTCTTCAGAGTTGTTCCAATTTCTTTTTCAAACTTGTTTTCACTTAAGCCTGAGCTCCAGTCTGGTGGTTGCACATGTATACAATTTTTCTAGAATCACATATATATCTACATCAACCTAAGTTTATGCAGGTGAGCCATATCTGATAATTTAAAGACAGCTCAGTTTTATCACCGTAATTTCTCTTAATGTTATTGGTTTTAGGCCTATCGGTTATACTAGCATCCATGTAACAATCATGTCTCCTTCAATAAGTTTGGTCAACAAAGCAGTGCCTTCTAATTCGGGACCACATCATTATCTATAGGCATAGATGCATAGTGTAAGCCATGTGAGCCATGGGTATGGTGTTAATGCCATCATCTCCATCTAGGCTTTCTAGTCTAATGTTCCAGGTAGCTGGGCGTTGTTAGAATACCACATAGATTTAGAGAAAATGACGGCCTTTTATACTGATTATAACTGTTCGATTAGAGCGTTGAATTATATATATATTCTTAGCGTGACCCAAATATCCAAAAAACTCTAAACCTTAATCAGAAATTATCAAAATTTCTCTGAAATTCAAAATGGCCGCCAAAAAAAAACTTCATAATTTATTGTAGCTGCAAAAAACTCAAACTTTGTAAGAAATTAGGCAAATTTTACAATCAAATTCTCCACGATATAGAGATCTGCAGGTTATTTTTTAAACATACAGGATACTAGAATTAATTTCTAGGCTACATCAATTTTTCAGAAAGCTCGGCAAAATATCGATGTCATGACTGCCACATTTTCTCGTTAAATTAAGACCCTGTCATCATGATATATATAAAACCGATTATTCCATCGTTCTGTATTCAATTCATACTGAATAGACTGCATTATTTTCTTATATTAGGACATGGCGCTTTTCCTCCACTTGTCGGCAACAATTTCATTATTACTAGACTAAACCTTTGATAGCCATCAAATAGGATATAATTATATTATTAACTACTTTGCACAGATACTATTCCGTTATAACGGTCTAGTATTTAGTTATAGCGATATATTATTTCGTTATAACGGTTTACTAATCCGTTATAACGATCAAATACTAATCCATTATAACAGTCTACTATTCCGTTATAACGGTCTAGTATATCGTGATAACGGTACATTATTTCGTTAAAACGGTCTAATCATCCAAAAAAACGGTCTACTAATCCGTTATAACTGTCTACTATCCCGTTATAACGGTCTAGCATTTCGTTATAACGGTCTAGTATTTCGTTATAACGGTCTACTAATCTGTTATAACGGTCTACTATCCACTACAACGGTTCATTATTGCCCTATAGCGGTCTATTATTCCGTTATAACTGGCTAGTATTTCGTTACAACGGAATACTATTTCGTTATAACGATCTATTATTTCGCTATAACGGTATAGAGTTTCGTTATAGCGGTCTACTGATCTGGTATAACGGTCCACTAATCCATTACCACGGTCTACTAATTCGTTATAGCTGTCAACTAATCCGTTATAGCGAAATAGTAGACCGTTGTAACGAAATACTAGACCGTTATCAAGGTCATAACTAAATACTAGACCGTTATAACGACCTACAAGACCATAATCACGGAATAATAGACCGCCATAACGGGATAGTGGACATCATAAAAAAATGGTAGACCGTTATAACGAAATACTAGACCGTTATAACGGATTAGAAAATAAATCCACTTTCGTAGATAACCTTGTTTTGGCTGATATAGATTTTTCTCTTTGAATTATCCATGTCTGTCCTGTTATCTGGGCGGATGCTCTTATCCTTGAGCATTTACAACGGTCTACTATTCCGCTATAGGCCCAACGGTCTATTAATCAGTTATAACGGATTAGTAGACCGTTATAACAAAATACTACACCGTTATAACGAATTGGTAGACTGCTATAACGGATTAGCAGACTGCTATAAACCGAAATACGAGACCGTTATAACGAAATACGAGACCGTTTTAACGGATTAGTAGACCGTTGTAACAGATTAGTAGACCGTTATAACGTATTAGTAGGTATAACGGATTAGTAGACCGTTATAACGGATTAGTAGGCCGTTGTAACGGGATAGTAGACAGTTATAACGGATTAGTAGACAGTTATAACGAAATACTAAACCGCTACAACGAGATACTAGATCATTATAACGGAATAGTAGACCGTTATAACGGAAGACCTAACCGTCATAACGAAATACAACACCGCTATAACGAGATAGTAGACCGTTATGACGAAATACTGGACCGTTATAACGGATAGTAGACCGTTATAACGGAAGACTTGACCGTTATAACGAAATAGTAGACCTCTATAACAGATTAGTAGACCGTTATAACGGATTAGTAGACCGTTATAACGGATGCGTAGACCGCTATAATGGATTAGTAGACCGCTATAACGTGATACTAGACCGTCATAACGAAATACTAGACCGTTATAACGGGATAGTAGACCGTTATAACAAAATACTAGACCGTTATAACCGAATAGTAGACTGTTATAATGGAAAACTTAACCGTCATAACGAAATACAAGACCGCTATAACGGGATAGTAGACGGCTATAACGAAATACTAGACCATTATAACCAGATAGTATACCGCTATAACGAAATACTAGACCGGATTAGGAAGCCTTTATAACGGAATTGTGTAGGCCGTCATAGCGTGATCCAGGCCTTCAAAACAAAATAATAGACCGTTACAACGGGATAGTAGACAGTAATAACGAATTAGTAGACCGTTATAACGAAATAGTAAACCGCTATAACGAGATACCAGACCGTTATATCGGAATAGTAGACCGTTAGAACGGAAAATTTGGCCGTTATAACGGAATAGTAAACCTCTATAACGGAGTAGTAGACCGTTATAACGGATTAGTAGACCGTTATAACGGATTAGTAGATGAGATTGAAAAAAAATCTAATTGTCATAAAAAAAAAATTATTGTCATAAATGTTTTTTTGTTTCAGCTGATATAGTTCTTTTCCTTTGAATCACCGACGCCTGTATTGATATCTGTGCGTATGTAGAACTCTCATCCTTAAAAATAATAATAATAATAAAAATGGCTGCCAAGAAATCGCCGAAATTATAATGCTTTTGCTAATTCTTCTTATTGAAAATCCCTCTCTCAGAGCATTACACGCCGTGATAATTACTTAATGGCACATCATTACGCATATAAGACAATCAACAGTAATAATCTACTTGTTCACTTGCATCATACATAAGGTAGGCACCTTCAATAACAAGGGAGTGGGGTATTTTTTAAATATATATTTTCAAACTAAATGTTCGTGAAATAAATGTCTGATGTTTAAATTTGAAATAAATAATTATTTCAGCTTATGAGCAACAATTTGTGAAGCCTCGCTTTGCTTGGATCGTTTGCCTCCAGAGGAAGGCTAGGCTTAGTTTGGGATCCAAATTTGTAGACAGAAAAATATATAATGAAGTGAAGTAAATATATATCTCCACACACGAACTGAAATAAATATATTGCTCGAGTGTGAAAAATATACCCCCCTCTCACACATAGGCGAATATGCTAGCGAATGTGCTTATGATTGATAATATTTGAAATTCGCTCGCCGAGTATTTGTAAGCGTTGGTAACAAATTCGGAAAGTTCGCGAAATAGATACATATTGGTTTAAATGTGTGGAATAGCCCTAGTCACAATACCACGAAAACATACTAGTATTGAATTATAACACTCGGAATAACATCATATCGCTGTATATTTTAAAATTCTTATTAACGTTGCCTCTCACTCTTGTATAAACCAATCGATGTACAAGACGGCTACAGTTGACATACAAAGATGGCGCCCTTCGGCTTCCTGAGATTGGGCTTCCAAGGTCAAGTTACGATCATTTCAAGGGTGTGTATTTTCATATCGATGTCAATGACACCTAGAGGTCACTAGGGGTCAAATCTAGCTTACCTCACAATTTAAAATAAAGATCAGGATGTGTGCTAATAATATTAGAAGTTTCATGCTTTAATCATGAAATGCACAATAGTTTCATTATGGGAGCTTAAACACTACACTATGTATTTTGCCGAACTTTCTGAAAAAATGATGCAGCCTAGAAATTAATTCTGGTATCCGGTATGAAAGTAATAATACATTTTTTGATATGACCTTAACGTTTTTTTCGACGGTACACCAGTAAAACATAATCCCTTTAACAGCTGCTGCACACTGTAATTTTGCTCGTCCAATTAAACATTGCGGAAGGGGTGTAGTCAGGGGAATACTAAGGGTGTATTTCCCCTCCCAAGTTAGATACTGCCGTCGATCTCCTAAAATGCACATGGAAAAGATATCTGACCAATACTGTGTCAAAACCAATCCTTTGTAATAGATGACTGCACCACTAGTATTGTTTTAAATGATTAAAAGTGAATATTTTTGCTATTTGTTGCCATTTTGACCTCCAAATGACCCTAAATAACCTTGATATGACCTTGGTGTTATGTTTATGATTAACATCAGTCTCTTAGAGTATTTGGCACACTTCTGGAATACAAAAAACATCTTATAGATAGTGTAATACACAATTTTCACCACGTTTTGGCTTCACAATTGGATATTTTGACCTTTCGAGGTCAATGACCTCTAGAGGTCACCAGGGGTCAAATCTAACTTACCTCCACATCTTAAAATAAACCCCATGATATGTTCTAATAATGGTGGAAGTTTTATGCTTTAATCATAAAATGCACAATGGTTTCATTATGGGAGCTTAACCACTACACTAGTAGTAATGGCCTATCTGATGAAGCAGAGGTAGCTAGTGTGCTGTATTTTAACATTGTAAGTGGCGAAGTAAAAAAATAAAGAAGCGTTTTGTTTAAAAGCGCTGTTATGTGGTATAACTACGGCAGTATTGTTTTTAATGGTCCCCGACTCGTTCAAATATGGCGACGCAATTTAACCATGAAAATGAATTTTTATCGTGTTTTGTGTGCTGCTGTGTAGATTGTATATATTTATATCAAAAAAATATATTCAGAAACCAGGCTGTCTGACCTTGTATTGAAACCTTTTCGTGAGAAGGTCTAAAAATTATTGAGATTTCCGGTGGACTTTTCGCACTTTTAAAAATTAGATGTATCACCGTGGATTAGGCCTAACATGCATGCACTCATATTTGAAGATGCACTTTGTGCTCGAATGTAGGTGCATACACTTATATTCGAGTACAAACATTTTTCAATTCCATTTAAATTCTTTAAAATCGTAATTGTTTGATTTCTTTCAACAAAAAATAATAATCACTGATTTTTACTTTGAAGTTAACTGGCAGGCGTGACTCCAGGCAATAGGTGTAGCACGTTGTAATTTACAGGCCAAATGATGAGCGCATACACGCATGCACATATAAATAAACAAGAATATTTTTGGATCCATGCCTAGAACAGTCAATTTTCACTCATAACATGCATAAGTGCATGTACGTTTAGTCGCGGGGATACGGTATTATTTTTACTATTTTATCTGAATCTCGCCATGAATATCAACAATGCGAAGGGTCTGCTTCAAATTATTTTTTAAATAGCGTAAGCTGGGACACAGAGTGTTCAGGAGTACAAAATGGAATGGTGAGAATATTGGGTTACCAAACACTTACATTTAGAATATATTACATTGACTTTTGGCCAGTCTTTGATGTCAGAAAGCAGTACGGTCGTTTTCACAACTGAAACACAAGAGTAAATATGGTGAAGAAACGACCACCCATAATATCTATATGCTACAGTACACGGCCGTGCAGAGCGCCACGCTCTAACAAAATTGCGCCACGTCCCTCTCTAAGATCAGAGCGTCTACTTTGTTATATATTATAGGCATACTATTTATACTATTCAATTACATTTATTCAAATGCAACTGCTTCCCAAAATATGTTTTTCCGGGCAATATTTGTTACATATTCCTAATGTGACCCTAAGGAACTCGTCATGTCTATACTTATTATTATTCGGGTATAAATGTTTCGCCGTTATTTACTAATGTGGTATACTGCTTTAATACTCACCGTTTCCCATATTGGACCCAGCAGCATTTAGAATGGCTTGCAAGTTTTTCAAAGCCTGCAGAGAAAAGTGAATCGACTAATAAATTTGACATAGGAAATGAAATGAATCGGGCTTTAGGCCACCTTTGTGCACATATAGGCTAAACTGGGCAAGAGAACCTCCTGAGGATGGTGAGATGATTGAGATGACACTGCCCTCCAGACACAGGATTCGTAATTCGAGCCCTGGCAGTCTGAGGCCGAGCACGCTACCTCTCGGTCACGGAGGCTCCCCACAATACTGACTTTCACACGTCGATGGGGAAGAAACATTTTTGTTTCTTTCAAACCACCGAGACCGGGAACCGAACCCCGAACTCTGGCGTGAGAGGCAGCGGTGCTAGCCACTACCCTAGGGCTCCCGCCCAATTTGACATATAGGAGAGCTACTTATCTATTTTCATTTCTTGGGTCTTACAAATTGGAAGTGACATAAATCAACGAATTATAAAACTTAGGAAAGATTCAGATAATAATCATCTGAGAAAGTTTCGTGAAGCTTGGAACAATTTTGAAGACTGAAGAACGTTAACATTGTAAGGGAGTGACGTGGTGGTCATCTTGGATATGCAAATTAGACCTTTCTTATTTTTAGTCGGTGTTTCGTGAGGATTGGATGAATTTCGACGACTCTAGAGCGTTTACGTCGAATTATTGGATAAAAATCTTTGACAAAAAGACAATATTAGCTTAGTCGATATGAAAAAACCCTCCGCGATTCCGTGAAACAAAATCAGCATAAATTCTGTTTGTAAAATCAACTCATGGTGTATACAAATGGTCTAAAATGCCACCTCGGGAGCTCCCCTTAAAGATTCATACAGCTGTGAAATGCGCATGTGTGGGACGGTCAAGTGTAGGCCTACATTAGCCTATAGAGTACACTTTGATGGCATCAATATCAGCGACTGAACTGATTACAAGATACTACTCCAACGAGAAATTGGCCCAATGTCTGCGACGTTGGCCGTTTAATGTCTCTTGTTTAATGGGTGGCCATCAATTAGCGCACTAATACACCATAAAACTATAGTTTTTTGAATAGGGCCTACACGTAGGTCTACAGCTTGCCAAACACTTTTTAATGTTGGGTCACTGTTTACGACGCTTGGCTAACTTTACCTGTTATTTATATTAGGGGAGAACACCCTAAAGCGCACCCTGTTCCCTAAGCGCACCTTTTGGCTTTTTTCTTAATATTTCTGTGAAAGTGACGTCATATTGACTTCATAATTGGAGAAGATAATAAAGTAGTGTGTCCTTGAACTTGGGCACTTAATAGCAAGGACGCTACACACGCGAGAAGGACGCAAGAAAATAACAGTTAAAATCACTCTTTTTCTTATAATTTTGTGAGTGTAGATATTGTGTGATTACTTAAAGAGTATTATAGACAACGAAAAAATTGAAAAAACACAATGTAGATTGGCCTTTTCTTGATAAGCTAGAGCTAACAATCAGTCAACGTGAGTCAACCCTGTGATCCAAAAATCATTTTAATAAATAATGTCCAGCGTGCTCAAAGCGCACCCCCAACTTGCTGCCAAAGCGCACCCCCCTGGTGCGCTTTGGGAGCATCTGTCTCCTTTAGGATATGAGCTTGTCCTAAAGCGCACCGCCCTGTCCATGTCAATGACTAGTCACAGCCAGCCAGTTGTGTTTGGCTACTTTCCGTCAAAATGAATAAACTGGGCCTATATATACTATATTATATTTCATGGAAATTTAGGGTAAAAAATTGACAAAAATATTATTTTGATTATGTTTATTCATAATCTAACTAAAATATAATTTTATATAGTCCCTACATGTATCGGTACAGGAGGTGCGCTTTAGGACGTATAACAACCACTGAACATTAGGGGGTGCCCTTTAAGAACACTGGGGGTGCGCTTTGTGCACAGTGCACCCAAAGCGCCCCCTTTGCTGAAAAAGTGTTTTTTTCAAATAAAATGAGTAGAAATGGCTTTATCATACAGAAAAAAATAGGAATTATATTTTATCAGAATCCGGACCAACTGCCAATGTGGTCATGATGTTTCAATCATGTTATTATGATATTCCACCCTTTTTAGTTAGGGGGTGCGCTTAAGGGTGTTCTCCCCTAACCCAATCATGGGATTGAATGCCTCTTGTTTTTTTGGTGCTTAAAAAACACTTGCCAGTCATATCACCCTGCATATCACTGGCCAGCTTCATTCAGTCACACGCATTGGCACCGGCATCGCAAGCGGTGGGCCAGCGTTACAGACGTTGGGCCAGCAATAATCCGACATTGGTTCAATGCTTCGTGTTTGCTGTGCTTAGCTATCATTAGACTGGAACATTGTTGGGCCAGCGTTAATGTAAGACAGTGGTGGGACTCAGATGGCAGTCCATAAGCCTAATCAAGTGCCCCATATATTGCGTATGTGCCTCTCCCCAAAATATACATGAGGTTTTCAGCCAATGTTAGGCCAGCGTCACAGACGGTGAGCCAACATTGACATGATATTGTTTCCCGAATTTTAAAAATAGACTATCCAAAAAAATCAATAAAAAAATTAAAGTCGAGGGTCGAGGGGATCGAGGGGTTTTTCGAGATATCCCTAAAAGGATCATAGCTGAGACTAGCTAAGAATTCACCCCTCGGCCCTGCCAGTACAGCCACTGCTGGGGCTAAGATGAGATTAGGCTTAGGCCTATAGTTATCGAGGCAGTGGGATTTGACTGTTTAGTTATATGTAGCCTAACGTTACCATCATGCAAAGGCCAGAGATTGTGCTCTATTGCCTAGTACCCAGAAATTTAACTTTTAGCCTCAGACGCGACGTAGGCCTACTCGCACGCTACTGCCATACTGGTAGAATCGCTTGAAAAAGATATATAGTAAGGTACCAGGTAGTCAACATTGTCAACCAGTCCCGCCCCGAAGTGCCAGACAGGTACCCCGTCTAGGTACCAGGACCTCGCCAACGGTGACACCTTTTTAGTCAGAAGGCCCGTTAGTCAGAAGGCCCGTTAGTCAGAAGGCCCATTAGTCAGAAGGCCCGTTAGTCAGAAGGCCCATTAGTCAGAATTCGATCCGTTTGTCAGAAGGCCGGTTTAGTCAGAAAATCAGTTAGGCTTTTTTGTCAGAAGGCCCGTTAGTCAGAATTTGTTCATTGGCCAGTGAACAATGCTACTAGGGGACGCTCCATTTAATATCTGAGCATGTGGAGGGGGGCGGGGGTGTATATTATTTTGATTAAACGTTTATTGTCCAGCTATTGATAAAAAATGTTGAGAGTTGTGCATAAAATAGGCCTAATTATTCAAAAGGGTTCCCATAAAAATCTGGAAATGAAATTCCATGACTTTTTCATGACTTTCCATGATCATTTTTCAAAGGTAATCAACACATATTTCACAAAAGTACTGCAATCGACATTTAAATAAAGTCTAAATTCCATGAGTTTTCCATGACTTTTTGCGAAATGTTCATTTTCCATGACTTTTCCAAGGCTGGATTTTATTTTTTCATTTTCCATGGTTTTCCATGATTCTCCATGACCGTGGGAACCCTGTTCAAGGATACTTAAAAAATGCTGACAGAGTACACGTGTTTTAAAAAAAATCGGTAGTTTAATAAATAGTTTGAGGGAGAAAAATAACCATGAAAATTATAATGTGAAAAAAGTATACACAAAAAAATTTCACAACTGAGAGTAAAACCTCTAGAACCCCTTAGAGATCAAATGTTGCGTCTCCAGGACTTTAGTATATACTTTCGCCTATTAGTTGTTAATAATTCAATATGATCTTGATATGATTTAGAAAAAAAATCACTGCCGGTTCGTAGTTCTTACATTTATATTAAAAACTAGCATTATTGATGATTGGCTGGTTGCTTGGTTGGGTTATTTTCAGCAATGAGTGCGCTTTAATGTTTTCAGCACATAAACTTACTGAAATAGATGTGAAAAGTGTGTCATGAAAAAAACCTCACACGATTTCTCAAATGGTGTTGAGTTTGAAGACATTTGTTTAATTTATGTCAAGCGTTGATAAATGTATCATTTTACTCAGAATAAATATTAAATTGTTTCTTCAAATATTCTGATAACTAGCATTATTTGTCAACTTTTTTGTGTGGAAAGGCTTGGTTCATATTCGAGAAAGTGAAGTTTACCTAAACATGGGAGAACTATTATATAATGTGGTTGCAGTATATATTATTACCTGATTACCGTGCTAATTAAGATCAGCGCAAAATTTGAATCTCATTATAATCAATTAATCAAAATTCAGGTAGGCTACTCGCGTTTGAAGCAGTATGTTGATCATATTGCTTGTTCATATTTACATTGTTCCAAACTGTTCCAAGGACATGGAGTGTATATTGCTGCCTACGATATGCAATTATGATTATTATTATACTATCTTGTTCCTATAGGCCCCCCTATGTAGAAAATTGACTCTTATTGCAGCTTGGCAATAACCACTTGATCCTATTATTATTATAGGTATTTTTCATTCATTTGATGCTGGACATTATGTCAGCAACATCAGGTTCAAGAACATAATGAGTAGGCCTAGCCTATTATTAGTAAATAAATAAAGACAAATAAGTGGTCAAATAGGGTAGTTCACAAATGAGATGACGGGCCTTCTGACAATCGGGCCTTACTGGTTTTCTGACTAACGGGCCTTCTGACAAACGGGCCTTAAAATTCTGACTAATGGGCCTTCTGACTGACTAAAAAGCGGACACCTCACCAACCTGAGCAAATCAATCAGTTGAAAAATCTCGAAGAATTATCCTCTCTTTCGAAAAACGACCGTACAATATTAAGAATAAGAAAGTATCCGATAGGAAAACAATTTCATACGATGGGTTATACCCACCTGATCGGCTTCCGCTTCTACTCCACCTTCTACTAGTTTGGCACTGGCGGGATCCAGGCCGACTTGTCCAGAAGTATAAAGCGTGTTATTCACAACAATAGCTTGACTGAAATAAAGTGCAATAGTAATGTTATCATACAATATAGTATAGCCTTCCCATCTAATACTGTATAATCTAAATAATGTGATATTATTTGTAGCTAGAGCCTAGGCCTATACATCGTGCTATCCCTGGTTGTCACATGTGTATTTTCACCAGAACAAAAGCGACATTCATATTTTTTGTTATAATTTTGACAACCTCTTTCTTTAAATTTAAAATGGCAGGCTTGGGAGGGGTGGACTGCGCTTTTAAATAGCAGGGAACCGACAATAATTTAGCAATCACGCCTCATCGATGTTTAATCAGACACCTATACAGTAGGCCTACCATATAGATACAATAGTAGCACAAGATTGTTAATAATTATGAGCGCGGCGTACAGCAACGTAGGATATAGGCTACATACCGAATCTATAGCCTACAGAAGCTACGTGACATTACAGACCAGCGTAACCGAGCACGTGATCTCCTGATAAGTGATTCAGTATCTGCTGTATTCACTGAATTGAAACATTATACATAGGCCTACAATAGGCCTAGTATTGATTATTAAATAACGATAGTCTACATCATCATACCAGTAATATTATACACTATAAACATCATGATGACTATCTTTGCTCGATCCTTATGTCGAAAAAATCCCTTAAATAAGAAACGATCTTTTTTTTGTTGTATAGTCCTAAATTCTTCAATTTATATTGCAGACCAGGGGAAATTTCACAAAAATTATATGAGAGCTCTTAAAGTATGACAGCATCAGTGGCGTTCATGTTCATTACTGAACACAAGAGTAGGCCAGGGGTGGGCAGGTGAAATGAGTCCTATCGCCACAAATGGCCACTTTTAGGTGCTTTGAATGGTCATTTTTAGCCCGCCTTTTAATTTTAATTAAAAAAGGTGGGCTATTGCAATTGAAGTTCGGCGTCGTCGGCGTCGGCGTCGGCGTCAGCGTCGGCATCGGCGTCGGCGTTAACATTTACTTGTGGGCGCGATAACTTGAAAAGTTTTTCATGTTTCCTTCCCAAATTTGTTTTGCATGTTACTAATGACCACTTCTCGGACAAGTTCAATAATGGCTGAAAAAAAATTCAAAATGGCCGACTTATTGCGATTTTTCACCTTTTACGTCAATAATTTGACCTTGTGGGCGCGATAACTTGAAAAGTTTTTCACGTATCCTTTTCAAATTTGTTATGCATGTTACTAATGACCAGTTCTCGGACAAGTTCAATAATGGCCGAAAAAAAAAAAAAATGGCCGATTTATTGTGATTTTTCACATTTTACGTCAATAATTTGACCTTGTGGGCGCGATAACTTGAAAAGTTTTTCATATATCCTTTTCAAATTTGTTATGCATGTTACTAATGACCAGTTCTCGGACAAGTTCAATAATGGCGATTTTTCACATTTTACGTCAATAATTTGACCTTGTGGGCGCGATAAGTTGAAAAGTTTTTCACATATCCTCTTCAAATTGGTTATGCACGTTACTAATAAGTAGTTCTTGGACAAGTTCAATAATGGCCGAAAAAAAAAAAAATGGCCGATTTATTGCGATTTTTCTCATTTTACGTCAATAATTTGACCCTGTGGGCGCGATAACTTGAAAAGTTTTTCACATATTCTCTTCAAATTTGTTATGTATGTTACTTATAAGTAGTTCTTGGACAAGTTCAATAATGGCTGAAAAAAAAAAAAAATGGCCGATTTATTGTGATTTTTCTCATTTTACGTCAATAATTTGACCTTGTGGGCGCGATAATTTGAAAAGTTTTTCACATATCCTCTTCAAATTTGTTATGCATGTTACTAATAAGTAGTTCCTGGACAAGTTCAATAATGGCTGAAAAAAAATTCAAAATGGCCGATATATTGCGATTTTTCTCATTTTACGTCAATAATTTGACCTTGTAGGCACGATAACTTCAACATTTTCACAAGTATCCTCTTCAAGTTTGTTATGCATGTTACTAATAAGCAGTTCTTGGACAAGCTCAATAATGGCCGGTAAAAAAATCAAAATGGTCGACTTATTGCGATTTTTCACATTTATTTTACGTCCATAATTTGACCCTGTGGGCGCTATAACTTGAAAAGCGGCTGGTTTAACATACCATTTATATCTCGGGTTGTTATTTACGTGATGACATTCGTCTTTACTTTCTTTATCATAATTCGGCGGCGGGCTATTATCGAGTGTGCTCTTGTTAAATATTTACATCACAGATATTTTGCTTCTGTCGCCATGTGGCGACCACTTGCCCACCTCTGGTAGGCCTAACCTACGAATGCATGTAATTGTATACTAGTCCAGTGGCTTAGGACCAAATTTTCATCGGATCGTGACAGAAGTGATACAAGTATAAAATTTGGTATACATGTTCCAGCCTCACATGTTCTACGGACACTTGGGAAGAAAGCTGGAAGGAGAGCCATGCTGAAAAAGAAAAACTACTTCCGCCTGGTGATGGGACGGAAAGTGATGGGACGGAAAATTATCCGTTGTTTATTATATGGGTAACAAATAGATACAACTACTGGACCAAAATTTTTCAATGATATATTTTTCCCACATCTAATGAATTAGACAAATGATTTAACACATCCTTCAATCTGAGGATTCGAATAGCCAAAAATACAAATTACCGGTTGTACAAATTGAACGCAACATGGCCTAGTTGAAATCTTCATAATCATCTTCTAATTAATAATTATATATTGACATTGCAAGAGGCATGCATGACATGCACAGAACCTGGGCATTTGGCAGTCATGACAGCAACAGTGTATTTGTTATACCACAGACATTATTGTTTTTAAAAGTCCTTAATGATCAGCTGGTTTCCAACAGTGGCGATGGTCGGTGCTGGGTGCAACAACCCCTCCCCCCCCCCCTCGTTAATTAATTAACTAGACGGACAAGAAGCTGTAGATAATCACAACTAAATAATCTGTCATTTCGACAGGTCTTTAAAAATAACATGTGATGACTATGTAATTCCTGATTTCTAATTATTGACAACCATGTCAAAAATTAGAAATACGAGAATTTCGTCTCTATATCTAGTCTAACTGGTGAATGCGCAGCAGAAAAATTAAAAAACTTTTGCAGTTCTAGTCTATGTTTACATCATATGGTCATATTAAGAAGCCAAAATAAAATCACCGATTTTTGGATGATTTTAGCCTGGGCCAGTCCCTTTAATGTGGTTTACAAATTATTTCCTTAATTGCGCTATTGCTTCTTCTCAAGCAAAATCAAATGGTGAAAAATTGCCGTCAGTCAGCGATATTTAACTGCATTTTAATAAAAATCAATAGCTATCGGGCACTGCATATGTAGGCCTACATTGTTTTACAAGGGTATGCTAGCTATCATGCAAGGTTACATAAATACAATATAATTATGGAACAAAATCGATACCTAAATGGGTGGTAGTCAGACAGGGGGTGACAGTCTAGATATATGATATCATAATGAGACTATGCTAAATTAAATGGTTGCCAAAGAACATTTTAAAATTTGTATTTTTTAATTTTCCATTGTAATTGTTTACCATGCTAAACATATCATCTTGATACAGAATATATGATAGCTTTCTCTGAGCTTTCAGTTCTTGCTAAAAGATTTTTCTGTCATAGCAATCAAAGGATTGAGATCATTGAGATCAAAATGTCAGCAATTAGATTGTCTTGAGTCATTTGATAACATTTACAATATACAATTGGGATATAAAATTAAAATATAAAAAAGTGTTTTTTGCAAGCAAAAGACTATAGCAGCAGCGGCGACGAAGCGTCGTGGAATACATTGAGTAACTCGCACCTTAGAGGGTTTTTTTCTTAAATTTACTATGTTTATGTCAGTGATCTACTTTCAGAATTATTGCTACATGTATACTGAACCATTATATTTGATAATTTATATTAATTTACTGAAAGTTTACATTCAGTGTGGCCCATATTGGCCATAGGTCAATAAACAATATCCCAATAACAAACCAGGTGTTGTTTGATGCATTTAATAACATTTCATTTCAGTCCCATCACCAAATTCCGTCCCATCACCAAATTTCATTTTACACCTGCAACTATGTTTGAGACTGTCAGGTGCACCAGGCTAATGAATATAATTTTTGAAGTCATATTAAATGATGGTTTATCATATTCATTCTCTAATAAATTTTCCATTCCATATGTAAAATAAAATGATCAACCAAAAAAGTGATGGGACGGAATTATTTTTCAAAAACTCAATAGATATATTATGATCAAGACCCTTTCTAAGTTATATCTATGCCAGGTTATACCACCACAAAGCATAACTTCGCTGTATATTTTTCACCTGATCTCTATTAGGAATTAAACAATGGCAGGGACAAAATGATTTCCGTCCCGGCACCACAGTTTCATTCAAGGAGATAATGAAACATAAAATTACAAAGTGCTTAACCTTCAGAAACAGATCGAATTATACAAAATAATATGCTACAGGGTGTGTACTATTTCCCTAAAAACACACACAAAAATCACCATTTAATTGATTTTTTTGTCACTGTCGATGACTATTTATGGATTTGACCCTCTAGTCCACCCTCTCCCCTTAGTAATTAATGGTGGTCCCCTAATCCTATAATCGGCATTTTCGTGGTTGCAATCGAACATTTTCCTTTTCATATCACTCGATACCTGCCGTGACATATGTAGGCCTACATTCTTGTCAGCTGGAAATACAAGAATACATGTTCTAAAAGCAGCACAACCATGCCGATAAGGACGAGATTTAATTTCAGACATGCATATCAAAAATAAGAAATACACGAATAACTGATAAACAGGGTTTTTGGTACACTTGCTACGTTGCAAGAACAACTCAAAATTTAAAACACTTATGCGATTCATGTTCACATATTCATGATATTATGGACAAATTAAGGATGATTTTTGGCCTGGTTGTGTCACTTTAATCTCGTTCGAAAGACATGAGAATAGTTCACTTTTGTTGGTGTCATCTTGTAGAAATGATGACCACGTGGTGGCAGCTTTTGTTAGCTGACTTTTTTTTGCACTCCTTCACCTCACTTGTCTCGAATTGACTATTTTAAACTTCCTGACTTGTATATGTCCCACACATTTAATCTGTTCGAATTATCTAATTTCCTGTGAAGATAAGGAATACATACTTCATCTGCATATTGTTTGTACGTGGTTGAATTTTGAATCTGTAAATAATTTATGATGGTAGCACAACAAATACAGGGAGGTAAAAAAGTCAATTTCAAGATCAAATACAAGAAACTTATTTTCAACAAAGATAAACAGGTGCACATGTTTTCCTGTGCTTTTTATAAACTGGTAGTCGTTTGATCATGACTGAGAATCAGACACAGTATTCGAACCCTGGTGTTTCGAGGTCGAGCACGCTGCCTCTCTGAGCATACAGTCGTGCAGCCATTTCGGCCCTTTGAACTTATTGTAAACATTGCTTTCTCTGTCCTACCAGGTAGGCATACTCGTTTACACCTGAATCAAGCTAAGTATGTGAGGTAAAAGTGCCTTGCCCATGGACAGAACATCAAAACAATGTCTCAACATTGAGAGGGAATAAACATGATATTTTATGAAACGTCTGCACCAAGCCGGGTTCGAAACCACACAACACGCGGATATATTGGCAAACCACCATGCTCTAACCATTGCGCCACGTCGCTCTCTATAATATCAATTGAATCCTTATGAGTGAACAGAGAAAAAAGGTTTTCTTTCAACTTGAAAACGCTGAGAAATGTTCTCCCTCAAGCCTCTTAACATAGAGATTAGCTGTCTTTAAGCCCTCCTTAGGATTATTAAATTGATTGGTTGTTTACTGATTGATTGATTGATTGATTGATTGATTGATTGATTGATTGATTAATTGATTGATTGATTGATTGATTGATTGATTGAGTGAGTGAGTGAGTGAGTGAGTGAGTGAGTGAGTGAGTGAGTGAGTGAGTGAGTGAGTGAGTGAGTGAGTGAGTGAGTGAGTGAGTGAGTGGATAATCCCCAGTGTATGCTATGAATCTGATGAATTAAATAATAATGAGCCCATGACATTTATAGACCTGTACAGTGTACCATAAGTACAAGTTAGAATAATTATTGTAATACATGGTCTTGATCTTGCAGGTGACTATGGCAGAGGTCCGTAACGCAGTGATGCTTGCTGAGCACAATGCACCCCTGTCTATGGCAGAAGAATTTCCCAGACTCAGATATTGCCCAGTCCTACCACAGTGCTCGAACGAAGACTGCGTGCATCCTGAACCATGCTGTTGCACCTGACTTGAAGAGGCAGCTTGTAGCTGCTATGCAAGAGCAACCATACTCCCTGAGTACAGATGCCTCCAGTGACACTGTACTATCAAAGATGAACCCGCTGACAGTGCTCATTTTTGATGTCAACAGGAATGTTGTCACACTGCAGTTCCTGGACCTGTGCCTCACTAGTGGTGAAGATGCAGGCAGGGCATTTGATAAGATCAACGACACCCTCAGTGAGCTTAACATCCCTTGGAGCAACTGTACCTCCTTTGGAGTTGACAACACCAACACCAACATTGGAGCAAAAAACTCACTGAAATCCAGAACTCTTGAGAAGAATCCTGCAATATACTTTGCGGGGTGCCCCTGCCAAATCATCCACAACGCTGCTCAGAATTTTCGTTGGTTCTCCCTGCAAAAGGCTGTAGAGCGGATCCTGAAGCTGTATACCCTTTCAAGAACGTATTTCCTATCTGAAGGTCTGAAAGAAGCCAGATTCATTCGACTGCTCAAGCTTTATGAAAACCCCCATGTACGAGATCTACCTGCTCTTTTACCAAGCAGCTCTGCCAGGATTCACAACCTTCAATTTGTACTTGCAGAGGGACTCCCCCCAGATCTATGCACTCCATGGACATATGCAAATCCTGTTGAGACAAATGCTCGCCAAATTCATTCTGCCAGCCGTCATCAGGGACACCCCCGAACTGGCTGACATCAATTATGAAGACAGAGCTAACCAGGTCGCGGATCACAAGCTGTTCGTTGGACTGATGACCCGGTCTGTTAGAGCATTCTACACTGCAGGAGTGGCATACATCCTGAAGTGGTTCCCACTGAAGGAACCTGTTGTGAAGGACAGCCAGTTTGTCAACTTCTTCACAAAGGAGAAGTGTGATTTTGGGATGGTAGCTACCTTTGTGCAGAGGTATCCCGCACTCTTGGACTTCAAGAATGAGGATCTTAACAAGCTAAACGAGGAGTTCATTGACTATCAAACTTTGTCACGGGAGGACATCCCAACATCGGTCTGGGATGAAGCTTCTGAGCGTGTGGATGCAGAGGGTGGTGGGATCTCCTGGAGGATGGACACTGTGTGGGGCTATCTTCGGGGACTCAAGCTCCCCGGTGTTGAGGTGAGTAGATTCCCCATGCTGTCCAAGGTCGCCCAAGTGGTTCTTACCATCCCACACTCCAATGCTGGAGAAGAAAGGGTTTTCTCCATCATTCGCAAGATCCGACGAGATGACCGTGGGAGTATGCAGCTTGAGGGAACTCTTTCTTCCCTGATCACTGTGAAAATAAATCTATCTGAGCCATGCTTCAAGTATCAACCATCCAAGAGAGTCTTGGATGATGCCAAGCAGGCGACGTCATTGTACAACAAGCAGCACAGTAACAAACAGAACTAGATAATGATAATGACACTTTCCCTGTCACATGTCGTGGCACACATGACGATGTAGTGGGTGTGAGTCCCAGTCCTGATCCTGTTGACTGACTTGGTCTGTATTAATCTTTCATAGTGAATTTGATGTTACTTAAACTTAGTTAATTGGATGTTACTTGTTAGTTAAGATGGTTAAGCTCATAATCATTAGACATGAGTGCAGTCTATTAATCACTGGTAATGCTGCCAAATAAGCAGTGCACAGGCCTGAACAGTGTTTATTGGTTTTGATGGTGTTGATTGCAAACAATAAATTCAGCCCATACATAGCACCAGAATGCATCTGTGAAGACCATTTTTTTTAATTTCCAAGGGGGATGCCCCCCGAACCCCTCCCCCCAAAAGAGAGGGGGTTTAACCCCCTCTCCCCCGGCATCGCCTTCGGCGTCGCGACGGCGCCTTCGGCGTCGGCGGCGATAGTGGGATTTTCACACTCCTAAAATTCCTGCCAGGTTGGAAGGTCTGGATCTGGTATATTGTTAAAATTGATAATTACATAGGAAGTTGACCTTAGGCGTGACCTATAGATGACCTTGAAACACAAGAGTGACAATTTCAATAAATTTAATGTAATCAACTTGGACAAAAATAATGTATCGAAGATTACTATTACATAACATGAAAATTAATGGCGGCCGTTGGTGAAAATATATATGTTAATGGTAGTTATTGGCAGCCATCTTGTTTATGACCTCTAGATGACATTGTAATGCAAAATTACTATGATGGAGCATTTCAATAAAATCAGTGTAGGCCTACTCAATTTAGTCCAAAGTTAGGTATTATATTTATTTATTATATTTTATTTTTATTTAATTAAATATAATTATACAGGGTGTAGGCCTATACATATTAGCAAAGATGCTATTTTTAAAATATGTGCCCTGTCATACATTCAATAATACAATACATTTCTGAAAGATCTGATATTGTAAATGGTATATATATATACAGAATAAAATATCCATAATCTAATCATAGCTACACTTAAAATCAATTTAATTAACACTGCCATATGAGGCATTTTAAAAAGCACATGTTATTATGTGGATATCAGATAACACGTAAGATCAATTTAATGTTAAAAGTGGCATTGCCATGATAGAAGTGTAAATACCAGTCTCCCGCACCAACAATCAGAGATAAAAAACACATTATGGTAAGTGGTGAAAAAAATCACTCTGGAAAAGCGTAGAAACATAAGTAACATTAGAACATCTTGACATTTACACAGGATGATAATATAAATATGTCTATGGTGTGACCGAGAAGCGCTCAAATGACGAAGTATAAAGTATGTAACATGTTAAAGATCATATAACTACTAATACTGTGTTTTAACGCTCACTAAACAAATGTAAACTTGTATATAATTCTTAAGTTTCTACGCTTTCCAGAGTGTCTTTTTTGCTGCCATTTAGAATAAGTTATAGTAGCTATTTTATCTCTGGTTTTGGTGCGGGAAACATATATGTCCCATGTACATATACCATGATAATGATGTATTGTGTTTGACGTTATTTTAAATAGTTATG